>JANAVB010037731.1:0-161054 GCA_029216955.1 Iris pallida
TGCATTTCTGTCATAGGTCTCAGTGTGTGCATTAGTATACCAGATAGGTATCTAGGTGGGTTATGTGTTAATGGTCCGTGTATAGAAGCAAATATGTAGGCAACAGTTGTGAACTCATGTAGTAATATATGGGAAGTTACAGATGAATGCACCTGGACCTCAGGGTGTTAATTTGATAGGAATGTATGTGTGTTTAGTTTGTAGACAGAGCGGTGGCAGCAGATGTGGTAGAAGAACCACCCATAGCAGTAGGTCTAGAGGCCAAGGCATACAACAGCAGGTAGGAATGACTTATCCCTATGCAAGTATTTGTAGATGCTATGCGATAGTATTTGTCTATTAGATAGGCAGTAAGTATACTAGCAGTGCCATATTAGGCTAAATAATGCAAAAGATGTTTAGGCAGTGTACAAGTAGTAGCAGTGTAACCATGTGTGTGTGTGTGCATAGAGTATTCTTGTGTGTAGGTGTTTTTTTTTTTTGTTAAGAGTGATATGCAAGTGGGTTGTGTATCCTATAGTCATGTGTGAGTGCATAGGTAGTAGGAAGGGAGAATATATGAGTATGATAATGAATAGCATGGTGTGGAGGAATATGCTAGGTAATTGGCATATGGTATGTATGGAAGGGTAGGCTATTGACGAGAGTATGTCATGATATGGTATTGGGTATTAGAGAGTGCCAGTTAATGGTAAGGTATGTGAAGATAGGTAAGGGTTATGAGTAGGTAAATCAAATAGGCCAATTACGTACCAAGGTATCTTGGTATACCACGGGTATAGGCATCTTGGTATACCATCGTGTGGGTACCTATGCATATATGATATCTTGGTATATTAATACCTATGGGGATACGGTATAGGATTGATACATATGGTATGTAGGTACATAGGGTAAGTACCTACATGAGAATAAATACCTAGAAAACCTAGGTATAACCTAGAAAATCACTAGTTTGACCTTGTTTAGCGAGGTATGACCTAGTTTGACCGTAGAAGCAATATAATGACCTAGTTTGACTTTTATGACATATAATTTACCTAAAAATCACATTTCAATATAGATATCAATGATTATCACTCCAAAACATCAATTGACATTGATATTCCATATTTAGGTCTTCGAGGCACTGTTAGGGATACAGTTTAATACTTTACCCCAGATTTTAGGCGAGTACATTCTCTGATAGTTTCCATTATATGATATTTGCTATGATCCATGTACTTGGTGATATTCTACTTGATTCCTGACACGATGGTTATACAAATTAATTGTTATGGGTTCCGTCATGATATATTGCTTCTCACATCTGCTTGTATACCTCGATCACCATGCTCATATGTTGACTTCATATTGTATTTTTTGTACTATTGTGGATAGCCAATCCTATTGTACTATTATGGATAGCCATTCCTATTGGATTGAGATGTATTATTATGGATAGCCAATCATACGTTACCTGTATGATTGAGACTTACTATTGTGGATATTGTTTAATGATAGAACACTTACTGGAAATGATGATTCAAAATACATAGTTAGTTCAGCTCCTTCCTACCTATTGCATATTCATTACGGTACTCTTTATTTGCTCCACCTTCTTATTCTTATAGCATGATATGCCATATTGTCACTATCCGTACTCGCTTTTCGTGATGCGAGTGCATGTCCAAGTGCAGTCTACGTCGTAGAATCGACATAGAAAGCTGTCTAGACCATAATGCTCAAAATCACAATAATTCCCTCAAAATTAAATTCTTTATTTGCTCATTCACAATCCTATATCAACTTATAATATCCAAAATTACATTTGATTATAAAAATACAATGTCTCACAAAAATAAAAAACAACTAAATGAATACTCCACTATCTAAAGTCTTTAGGGTTAGCAGCCATATCTTCCCTAAGGATCCCCCGCATAAGATTAGCCGCGACTAATCTGAAAAAATAGTTTTCAGTTAGCAATAAAACGAGTACAATCCATGCATGCAGTTCCAAATATATGATAACGACTATAAAAATAGTGAATATAAATGACATATATGATGAAATAAGCAAACTGTAAATTATGATATAGAAAGTAAAATAAAACAGTTGACATGAACTATAAAGAGAAGTAAAGCATAGAACAAGGAACTTAACCATCTACGTGATTTGACGTATACCTTTTGTCATACTCCAGAACCAGAATACTGGAGAGCGGGGAACAGACACAACCAGCTACGACATTGAAGTGTAACCCACCTCGATGTACGGTCACGGCTGTCTAGATACATGAGGGTTTTACTACAAGCCAATAATCTTTTATGGTCAATAACAAGCCTATTGTCTCAATCTCAAGCAAGCAAGTAAATATAACAAGATGGTAGATCATCAGACATACAAAGTAAGGCATCCCATATATTACATATTCAGATGATCATGAAGCTAGTCATACAAAATGCGAAGACTAGCAAGAGTTTAAGTCATACATGATCAACCCTAGGATTTGTCAACCATGTTACAGCCCTTAGGTAGACGGGAATATAAATTTAACACGAGCTAACACTTGCTCGGCGACTAAATACCTCAAAAGAATAATTTTACAATAGAGTGGAGGAGCAAAATAAAACCCACTCATTGCCAGGGTTGCACCTAGTGTTCACCATCTGGCTGGAAGGCTGGAAGATCCTCGGGTGCTACTCCGAAATCTGGCTATACAAAACCAGCTGGGTCAGACGCCAGAAAGAGCAAGTGCCATAAGGGAGACTTCACTTAAGAACTAATACCAGCATATTAGCACATAAAGACATCAATGATAATAAAAGACATAAGTTAGAGAAATAAGCTATAAATGATAAGATAACTAAAGGACTATTCCAGTAGCCAAGTTACAACCCGTAAACCAAACAAGGACCGGGGTTGTAACCCTTCACCTGAACATAACTTAGTCTCTAACCAATTATCGATAAAGTAAAGTATAATAGTAACATGATGAAATATCCATGTACTGGTCTTGTCTAGGCAAGACTAGACGGGACTCCATCCATCAATCACGGCCAAGCAATGAGTACAGCTTGATATTTTAACTAACTAGGGTTATCATAAGCTTAGTTACTAACAAGATGTATCGAGATGTTCCAACAGCCACAAGTCCTGTAGTCTTAATCCAGGTTATTCGGTCACAAGTTGAGAGAGTTGGATTAGGTGACTTGGGGGTGCAACACACGATGGTGAGCTGGAAATGTGCCCTACTCGATGGCAGGCTACAAGTCCAATTAGAGCACCCAGATAACGGGACTGCCTGCAGCTGAAAATCTCTTCATGGACTACTTGATTAATCTAGTCATTATCCTAGTCAGATTTATTACGAATCCTTGACCGTGGAAATCTAGAATTCATGTCCTAGACATGATGCAAGACGAGACATTTAGCTTGTACAAGCACAACCATCCACGGTGTCAAGACAAGAGTTACTTAGCGAGTCAAGATAGTCGTTGCAACAGCATATCATGATAGGTCACTGATCAAGATTACTTGTCAAGGGTGCGCCACAACGGACTACCATCAAGAATTATCATATCAAGTTACTTGTCAAGAGTGCACCACGATGGGTCACTATCAAGAGTTATCATGTAAAGTCATAATGTCCTGTCGTATTCATGTAAGTGCACCACAGCGGGACACTATTAAGGAGTTGTTAGAGAGTGTACGTGCCATACCAAGATCGTGTTTAAAATTCAGAGTACACGTGCAACGTGGAAAATAACATTATAGGACTAATCAAGTAAAGAGTACAAACAAGGACACAATTTACGCTAAGGACCATGAGGACAATATGGACATTTGCAAAGGGTGGCACAAAGTGGTCAATGCGGTGTCATGAAGAGAATGCACCCAAAATGCATGTACTAAGAGCGGCATACGCCTAAGGGCATGCGCCCACATGTATGCGCCTAGGGCTAAACCTATTATGTAAAGCATATGTTATGGAGGGTATGCACCAAGGAAAACATGTGCCCATGGGCTATGCACCCACACCCATGCACCTACATATGTGGGGGGGAAGGGTAAGTCAGAGAATGCACTACAAGTCTCAGGGCCTTACGCGCCCGAGTCAGGAAGCCATGCGCCCACCATTGGCACAACATGGGTCTATGGAAAGATGCAAGTCCAAGGTGAGCTATGCGCCCAGACCTATGCGCCTACATAAGCAAAAAAATGCCCTGAAGGATTACAAGTCTGGAGCTCATGCACCATCCAATGGAGGCCATGTGCCCATATGTATGTCTATGCGCCCCCATGTGTGGACTTATGCGTCCACATGATTTGGCTATGCGCCCACAGGTTTGCACTCAACAGTGTGCAAACACTGTTCATCTTCTCCAAATTGGCCGAGAGCACAAGTCTTGGAACCCATGAACTTCCAACTCTCATAACTTGGTCAAAATACAATGAAATCTAAATTTTCAAAAGTCAAAGTTGTGTATAATCAAATTTTCTACCACATGGAACTCTTAGTTTTCGAAAATAAGATGGTTTGCTAGATCAAAACCCAAGAAAACCCTAAAATGGTGTATAGTTAGATCTACAAAAATATATACATGAAAGTACAAAATGATAAGAACTAAAGTAGCTTAGAATGTTGCATAGAAGAGATTAGAACAATAAAATGGAGGGTTCCTTCATGAAGCAAGTTGCACTTGCCTAAGCTTAGTGGGTGGAGGAATTAATGAAAGAGGAGGTAGAAGAAGTAATGTAGGAGAGAGAAGGTTGGTGGGCTTTAAATGGGAGGGGGTTTAACATGATAAACCAAAGAAAATAAATCAAGCCAAACCAAAATGAACCAAGTCAAACCATGATATGTCATGATGAACCTAAGCAAGATTAAACAAAAATTAGCTAGCAAGGCAATAGAAGTAAAAATACGTGTCAGGATTCCGTACACGTATACTGGAAATACGGATAACGAAAAACAGGGGTGACAACTCTACCCACCTTAAAAGAATTCTATCTTCGAAATTTAATCGAGAGGCAAGAGATGTCGGGGCAAGCTATACTAATCACGAGCAATCTATGACTAGCAGTTAATCAAGCAATCATTCATGCAAGCAAGGATTTAAAAACATAAGGCATAAGGAAGACATTATACCTTACGAGTCAAATAGGTGTAGATATCGCGATCGGATATCATCCTCACGCTCCCACGTTGACTCACCCAAAGAGTGATGACCCCAAGCAACACGGACTAAACTAATAGTCTTGTTGTTGAGTATCTTCTCTCTCCGTCCAATATGGATACTGGTCTTTCCTCATACGAAAGGTTGATACCAACAACCAATTTCGAATGATCAATATCATGACTCGAATCCGGGATATACCGTCGTAATTGGGATACATGGAAGACATCATGTACCTCACGTAACGACGGTAGAAGAACGAGGTGATAGGACACATCACCTACCCGCTCTAGAATGTCGAATGGCCCTATATACCTAGGATTAAGCTTTTCCCGTACGCCAAAACGAATGACGCCACGTGTAGGCGAGATCCTAAGGAATACATGGTCGCCGATAGAAAATTCAAGGAGACGTCGATGAGAATCGGCCCAATAACGATGGCGATCTTGTGCAACTCGAAGATGATCTCTGACTTGTCTGACCACCTCAATAGTCCGCATAATCATCTCTGGACCAAGAATCTGCCTCTCGCCTATATCATCACATGCTAATGGGGATCTGTACTTTCTGCCGTACAAGGCTTTAAAGGGTGCCATCTGGATACTGGCCTGGAAACTGTTGTTATAGGAGAACTCTACGAGATGCAGGTGATCTTCCCACGAACCACCGAAGTCGAGTGTACGTGACCATAACATATCTTCAAGAGTCTGGATCGCGCGTTCTGACTGACCATCTGTCTGCGGATAATAAGCTGAACTGAACTTGAGATGAGTCCCCAAGCTCCCCTGAAGACTCCGCCAAAAGTGCAAGGTAAATTTCGAATCTCTGTCGGATATAATACTGATTGGTACTCCGTGCAATCTGACTATCTGCCTGAGGTACATCTCTGCAAGCTGATCCGTCGATTGGCCAATTCTGAAAGGGATAAAACGAGCTACCTTTGTGAGTCTGTCAACTATAACCCAGATAGCATCTCTTTCAGCTGGGGATTTAGGTAACCCAGTTACAAAATCCATGGTAATGTGCTCCCATTTTTATTCTAGGATCAGTAAAGGTTGAAGAAGTCCAGTTGGTCTCTGATGTTCGACTTTAACTTGTTGGAAAACTAAACAACGAGAGATAAACCGGGCTATCTTCCTCTTCATGCCATTCCACCAAAAATGCTGACGGATATTACGATACATCTTCGTACGGCCGGGATGAATCGAATACTGCGAACTGTGAGCCTCTGCTATGATCTCTCGCCTGATATCACCACTAGGTACACAAAGACACCTTCCGTGTTGAACTGTACCGTCCTTATGGATACATAAATATGCTCTCCGTCCTGCTACACATTCTGTCCTAAGCTGCCGAAGCTTAGAATTCGCTGACTGAGCTAACTTAATCCTCTCAACTATACTGGACTGAACTTGCATACTGGCCATCAATGCTACACTGGTAGGAAGAACAACTTTAATATCCATCTTTTAAAGATCTGCTAACAACTCGGGCTATGCTGTTAAAAAATAAACTCCGGCTCTTCTGCTCAATGCATCTGCAACAACGTTGGCCTTCCCAGGATGATACTGCAAGTTGATGTCATAATCCACAAGTAGCTCTAGCCATCTCCTCTGACGCATGTTAAGATCCTTCTAGGTAAACACATACTTAAGACTCTTGTGGTCGGTAAAAATCTCCACCTGATCTCCATATAAATAATGCCTCCAAAGCTTAAGTACGAAAACCACCGCTGCTAACTCTAAGTCATGGGTTGGATAATTTCTCTCATGACCACGAAGCTGACGTGACACATAAGCTACTACCTTACCATGCTGCATCAAGACGTATTCCAATCCCTTGCCGGAAGCGTCACAATAGACTGAAAATCCTCCAGTCCCATCTGGAAGCATGAGAATGGGTGCCGTCATCAATCCTTGCTTCAACTTCTCAAATGAACTCTGATACTCTGCTATCCAAGAAAACTGCACATTCTTGCGGGTCAACTGCATCAGTGGTACTGAAATTCGAGCGAAGTCTGATACAAACCGCCGATAATAGCCAGCCAATCCTAGGAAACTCTGAACTTCTGCAACCGTACTGGTAACTGGCCATGTCTCTATAGCCACTATCTTCTAGGGGTCCACTTCCACTCCACCTCTGGTGATGATGTGACCCAATTATGAGATACGATCCATCTAAAACTCGCACTTACTGAACTTCGCGTACATTTGGTTCTCTCTACGAATCTGAAGAACTACACGAAGATGTTGCTCATGCTCTGCCTCGTTCTTGCTATAGACCAAGATATCGTCTATAAATACTATCACGAACTGGTCCAAATAGGGCAGGAAGATACGATTTATGAGGTCCATGAATACGGCTGGCGCATTGGTCGCTCCAAATGGCATAACAAGGAACTCCTAATGTCCATATCTGGATCTGAACGCTGTCTTTGGGACGTCTCACTCTCTGACTCTGATCTGATGGTACCCTGACCGCAAGTCAATCTTCGAGAATACTGTCGCTCCTCTGAGTTGGTCAAATAAATCGTATATCCTTGGTAGAGGATATCTGTTCTTGATTGTTACAGAGTTCAAGGTACGATAATCAACACATAATCTTGACGTACCATCATTCTTCTTTCCAAGAAGTATCGGGGCACCCAAGGTGATCCACTAGCACGAATGAATCCCTTGGTTCTAAGTTCTTCAATCATCTTATACAAGATCTCCAACTCTGAAGGTGCTATCCTGTAGACTCCTCCTGACACTAGTGCCGTCCTCGGAAGCAAATCAATGGTGAACTCTATCTCTCTCTCTGGGGGCATGCCTAGAAGCTCTTCGGGAAATACATCATGAAACTCTTCTACTACTGTGGAAAACTGAACTGCTACTGCTACTGCCATCCGTAATACTGGTGGAAAAGGTTGTACTTTGCCTCTGGAAAATGAAAACTTCGGTTCGCCTGAAATACCAAAAATAATCCTGCCAATATAGCAGTCTATTCTTGCGTATTAATCCTTCAACCAATCCATCCCTAGGACTACATCATAGTCGGCCATCGAAAATTCTATCAATTTATCAGGAAACTCTCTACTGCTAACTACGATTCGACACGAGGAATAAACTCTATCTACTCCCACAAGACCGCTACCAGTAAGTATATTGAGCCTTACTGATAATGACTCAGGCTCCAATCCTATCTGTGTTGCGAATCGTGCAGAAATAAATGAATGCGATACACCCGAATCAAATAATACTGATATTGGAAAAGAGTTGACGATAATGGTACCTGCCACCACCTCACATTATGCCAATTCTTCTACTACGATCAGAGCCATAGCCTGTCCTTGTCCTCTTGGTGCTGGTCTCCTCTATTGGAAACCTCTCTGTCGATTCTGAGTCTTAGCTTGGGCATACTGCTAAGCCTGAGGCGGCAATGGCCTCGGAGGCTGGTACTGCTACGACACTGGTACTGGACCCCTAACCGATGGACTGGTTAGGTTTGACGACGATGAACTAGCTCTATTCGGACAGGACCCTATCTTATGGTCCGGTGCCCCACAAGCCAAGCACAATCCCTGTGCTCTACGACATTCTGATACTACATGCCATGGCTTTCCGTAATGAGAGCAACCCATTGCGGAAGACTGCTTCTGCTTTTGCTGCTGAAGATATGTCGGTGTCGAGTGCTGACCCGATGAAACTATGGTCGCCCTCCTAGGAGCTCCAATAGTCAAAGCCCTAGCTGCCGGGGCTGGTGCTGATGACTGAGACATCTGCCCATGAGACCTCCTCCGTTCTCTGCTTCTATCTACAATCCTCTGTGAAGTATACTCATGCATCTTCGCTGCTCGCAAGATGGCATAAAAAGTCTGGTGCTCAAACTGCTCCACTGATATAATAATCTCTAGGTAGAGCCCCTGCTGGAATCGCTGGGCTCGATCCAACTCGGTTGCCACCAAGGTAGGAGCAAATCGACTGAGTCTAGAAAACTTGACCGCATATCCTTCGACTGTCCTCCCCATTTGCTTAAGATTGGTGAATCTCGTCTGCAGATCATACCGAGCTACTGCGTCGAAGTACTTGGTCTGGAACTTATTGATGAATATCGCCCATAAAACAGGCGTCGGTAATCCAACTACTAGCATCGCCCACCAGCTGCGGGCTAAATCTAATAATTGCAAGCGCACAACGGTCACCTTCTCTTCCTCAGAAATCATGGCTGCCTCCAAGTTAACTTCTATGTCCTAAAGCCATGCATCGACAGCGATAGCATCTTCACTGCCATCAAAGAAAGGAGGGTTCAGACGCTTGAAGCTGTTGGCCGCGTTGTTTCCTTGGTAACCAACTCTGCCCATGGCATCTTGTACTGTCTAGCGTAGGGCATCACCACGACGATCTTGAGATACAAGCAACTCCCTGCTGAGACCCACCAGGGTTCCATTATTAGGCTCTGCAGTCTGGACTGGTTGAACTGGTGGCTCTTGACCCCCGATAGGCATGACTCTGGAGGCTACCCCTGAATGCTGGGCTTAGTCTCCAGGTTGCTGCTAGTTCACTGGAGGTGCTCCACCTTCTGATCGGTAGGACCAAAAACAATTCCGCTGAAGAAATGACATGGAGAAAAATAAGGAAGAACCATGATATATCGAGGATATAAGCATGTGATCAGATCAAGATTTTGAAAAGATTAGAAGACATTAGTAGAGATCAAGGGCGAGTGCTGATTGAGACATCTATTTCGTGAAACCCTCACATATCTTGATTTACAGGACCTGCATGGGCTACCACTTAAACCGTGTCACGCCTCAGAACCAGAATATCGGAGAGCGGGGGACAGACACAGCCAGCTACGTACATTGAAGTGTAACCCACCTCGATGTACGATCACGGCTGTCTAGATACATGAGGGTTTTACTACAAGCCAACAATCTCTTATGGTTAATAACAAGCCTAGTATCCCAATCTCAAGCAAGCAAGTAAATGTAACAAGATGGTAGATCATCAGACATACGAAGTAAGGCGTCCCATACATTACATATTCAGATAATTATGAAGCTAGTCATACAAAATACGAAGACTAGCAAGAGTTTAAGTCATACATGATCAACCCTAGGATTTGTCAACCATGTTACAGCCCTTAGGCAGACAAGAATATAAATTTAACACGAGCTAACACTTGCTCGGCGGCTAAATTCCTTAAAAGAATAATTTTACAATAGAGTGGGAGAGCAAAATAAAACTCACTCGTTGCCAGGGTTATGCCTAGTGTTCACCATCTGGCTGGAAGGCTGGAAGATCCTTGGGTGCTACTTCGAAATCTAGCCATACAAAACCAGCTGGGTCAGACCCCAGAAAGAGTAAGTGCCATAAGGGAGGCTTCACTTAAGAACTAATACTAGCATATTAGCACATAAAGACATCAATGATAACAAAAGATATGAGTTAGAGAAATAAGGCGATAAACGATAAGATAACTAAAGGACTATTCCAGTAGCCAAGTTACAACCCGTAAACCAAACAAGGACCGGAGTTGTAATCCTTCACCTGAACAGAACTTAGTCTCTAACCAATTATCGATAAAGTATAACACTAACATGCTGAAATAACCACGTACTGGTCTTGTCTAGGCAAGACCAGACGTGACTCCATCCATCAATCACGGCCAAGCAATGAGTACGGCTTGATACTTTAACTAACTAGGGTTATTACAAACTTAGTTACTAACAAGATGCATCGAGATATTCCAACAGCCACAAGCCCTGCAGTCTTAATCCAGGTTATCCGGTCACAAGTTGAGAGAGTTGGATTAGATGACTTGGGGGTGCAACATACGACAGTGTGATGGAAATGTGCCCTACTCGACGACAGACTACAAGTCCAATTAGAGCACCAAGATAATGGTACTGCCTGTAGCTGGGAATCTCTTCATGGACTGCTTGATTAATCTAGTCATTATCCTAGTCAGATTCATTACGAATCCCTGACCGTAGAAATCAGGAATTCATGTCCTAGACATGATACAATACGAGACATTTAGCTTGTACAGGCACAACCATCTACGGTGTCAAGACAAGAGTTACTTACCGAGTCAAGATAGCCGTCGCAACAGCATATCATGATAGGTCACTGATCAAGATTACTTGTCAAGGGTGCGCCACAACGAACTACCATCAAGAATTATCATGTCAAATTACTTGTCAAGAGTGCACCACGACGGGTCACTATCAAGAGTTATCATGTAAAGTCATAATGTCCTGTTGTGTTCATATAAGTGCACCATAGCGGGCTACTATCAAAGAGTTGTTAGAGAGTGTACGTGCCATACCATGATCGTGTTTAAAACTCAGAGTACATGTGCAACGTGAAAAATAACATTATAGGACTAATCAAGTAAAGAGTACAAATAAGGACACAATTTACACTAAGGACCATGAGGACAATATGGACATTTGCAAAGGGTGGCACAAAGTGGTCAATGGGGTGTCATGAAGAGCATGCGCCCAAAATACATGTGCTGAGAGTGGCATGCACCTAAGGGCATGCGCCCACATGTATGCACCTAGGGCTAAACCTATTATGTAAAGCATATGCTCTGGTGGGTATGCACCAAGGAAAACATGCGCCCATGGGCTATGCACCCACACCCATGCACCTACATATGGGGGGGAGGGTAAGTCAGAGAATGCACTACAAGTCTCAGGGCCTTATGCGCCCAAGTCAGGAAGCCATGTGTCCACCATTGGCACAACATGGGTCTATGAAAAGATGCAAGTCCAAGGTGAGCTATGCGCCCTGACCTATGCGCCTACATAAGCATAAAAATGCCCTGAAGGATTACAAGTCAGGAGCTCATGCACCATCCAATGGAGGCCATGTGCCCGTATGTATGTCTATGCGCCCCCATGTGTGGACTTATGCGCCCACATGATTTGGCTATGCGCCCACAGGTTTGCACTCAACAGTGTGCAAACACTGTTCATCTTCTCCAAATTGGCCGAGAGCACAAGTCATGGAACCCATGAACTTCCAACTCTCATAACTTGGTCAAAATACAATGAAATCTAAATTTTCAAAAGTCAAAGTTGTGTATAATCAAATTCTCTACCACATGGAACTCTTAGTTTTCGAAAACAAGATGGTTTGCTAGATCAAAACCCAAGAAAACCCCAAAATGGTGTATAGTTAGATCTACAAAAATATATACATGAAAGTGCAAAATGATAAGAACTAAAGTAGCTTAGAATGTTGCATAGAAGAGATTAGAACAATAAAATGGAGGGTTCCTTCATGAAGCAAGTTGCACTTGCCTAAGCTTGGTGGGTGGAGGAATTAATGAAAGAGGAGGTAGAAGAAGTAATGTAGGAGAGAGAAGGTTGGTGGGCTTTAAATGGGAGGGGGTTTAACATGATAAACCAAAGAAAATAAATCAAGCCAAACCAAAATGAACCAAGTCAAACCATGATATGTCATGATGAACCTAAGCAAGATTAAACGAAAATTAGCTAGCAAGGCAAGTGAAGTAAAATACGTGTCAGGATTTCGTACACGTATACTGGAAATACGGATAACGAAAAACGGGGGTGACACCTTTCAATATGTGATCGATCTGGAACAGTTACACCATACGGTCTACATAGGATTTGCATCCTCAAGGTCTACATTGCATGGAATATAGAATAAAGCACGGTCTATGGGTCTGATCACATATCTACTTAGTACTTCCCCGCCCGAATACTATACATGGATAAAGTCTCGACAAATAAGTAATGAATTACGGTAAACAAACACAATAAAATATGACTAAATCCACATGACACTAACTCGTGTAACGAACGTGTCAAGAATGAAATATGTATCACTAATCATGCAATTATATTAATTAACAATATTAGAAACAAACAAGAACTGTACTCGCCTAGGGTCCTTAGCTAGTGAAACTGATAGTCCTGTTAGGTGAAAAATAGTCGAATGGACGAGGGTCGATGTGAAAGAATCCCAAGGTTTAGCAAAAGAAATATGAATAGACTAGCCATGATCAAGGTCGATATTCAAAGAAATTTCATAAATAAATATTATATACTTATTTTTGGGATATATTTATAGTATTTGGAAAACTTGTATTTTTATTGGTCAAATATTTTTAGGAAAGTAATTTAAAAATCTAGGTAATCATTCTAGTTCTAAAATCTAATTTTGGTCAGATAATTATAGGCCCAAAAACTATATTTTGGAAATAGCTAAAAATTATTATAATACATTTAAATCAGATGTTGAAGATAGGCGTAGGCTCAAAGGCCTATATAATATATATAAGTATTAACAATGCTAAATAATAATAATAATACTAAATAATACTATCCATAATACTTATACAGATACTAGCATCAAAATAATAAATAATACTAACCTCTTATTCTTTACCAGCTATCATTACTAATAATAAAATGCCCAATTATTACCCAAACATAAGTCCATACTCAACCTAACAGCTGCTACTGTTGTTCTTCACAACAACAACATTAATAATAATAATAATAATAATAAATAAACGAGATGCTTCTCTAGTTCTCCAACAACTAAATGAAAAAAAAACTACTCCCAGTTGTCCCCATCCAACAATTAAAAAGTATTTAATAAAACAAAAAGTAAAAATAAAAAGAAAGCAGAGAGAAAAAGGCAGAGAGAGAGAATCTTTGGTTCAATCACTACTTCTTCTCCAGAGTATTTAGAGGAAGTAGTGGAGAGTTGAGAGCGGGAGAGTGAGGAAGGAAGCTTACCGGAGGAAGAGGGGGAGGCGGCGTTGGAGCGGATCGGGCACGGCCACGACGCGAAGTGTGGGACCGGAGGTCGGGCTGGAGGCAGATGGGGTTCGACGCTAGAGATGCGGCACCGGCTGGTCGACACTGCGGAGGCACGACGCTGCCAGGGAGGCAGATCTGGCCCCCACGATGGTCGTCGGCTCAAGTGATTTGTGACGATGGTCGCCATCAGGAGCGCGGGCTCAGCGCGGTGGGTGCACCACAGCGGGGGGGTCGAGGTGGAGGCACTGGCTAGGCATGGTCGGGAACTACGGTCGCCGACAGGAACAGGTCACGACGGACGATGAAGGTTACTTTTTTTTATTTCTTTTGTTTTGGTGTCTTGGGATTTTTGGCGGTGAGGATTATGGCAGTTAACTGATGGTGATGGTGGTGTTTTAGTGGTTTGGTCGGTGTTGTTGAGCGGAGGAGGCAAAGTTGGTGTGTTTTTGCCGGTGGTGGCACTGGTGTGTGATGGTGGTAGGTGGTGGATGTCATGGGTCGGTTGGGAAAGCCGCAGTGGTCGGTGAAGGTGGGCGGTCGGGGTATTGCCGGTGGTGGCTGTCGTGGAGTTTGGTGAGGATGATGATGGTGGAAGTGGTCATGGTGGTGTTGGTTTGGTCAGGGGAAGTTGGGGCGTGGCCGGCACGACGGTAAGGACAGTGTTGTCGCGGTGTTTGGCCAGGGATATACAGGGTCGTAGAGGATGGTGTCTAGTGGCGGCCACGGCTGAGGCGACACCGAGGAGCAGTTTAGGGTTATGGCGAGGATTTTCTCTGGTTGTACCGTCTATTGTCAGGATGTCTGACACGGACAGAGGAATTAGAGTATAGGGATTTGGATGTGTCCGAGTGTGTCGGACACGGGGTTCGATTTTGTATTTATAATATTATGGAATAAGATGGGATGGACACGGACACGGTCACAGACATGATGGACGGTACAATGGTTATGGTGGCGATGGTTTGTTGCGTGGAGTTGAGAAGGGGTTTGAGAATACACTGGATTAGATTGTGAGAAAAAGGTAGAGGAGACTCTCCTTATATAGGAGGTTAAACTCCTAATTGGATAAGGACTATAAATCCTAATAGATAACTTCCCGCTTTAGTTTAAATCAAATAAATCAATTTAAATCAAAAACTGATTAGTGTATAATAACATATTAATTTAAATCAATCATTATTCTAATTAAATCCTTTAAATGATCTCAAATAATAATTTAAAGTAATTCTCAATATTATAAAAATAATTTAAATTCTAATAGATAAATCTTCACATGAATTTAATAAAATTTAAATACAAATTTATCTAATCGCAATACTATAAGCGATTGAAATAATTATTTAAAATATTATTCTATATTATCAAATAATTCAAATCATTTTAATTCAAGTCCAAATTAAATAAGCGATCAACATAGTTATTTTAAAATAACACATAATGCTATCAGAATAATTTAAATCAAATTAGTAATCGATTATCGAATAATTTAGAACATATTTTTTTGTTAATCTAAAAATATTTAACAAACCCTTTATTCATAAAAAACTATTTGTGCTTTCCAAAACTGCTTTCGAAATCAATGCTTTGAAAGACTAAAATTAAACATTTTTTGTAATAACAACATAATTGATTTCAAGAATAACTATTTTATGAAAACCAAGTAATATTTTTCAAACCAAAAACTCTAAACTAGTATTAAAAGTACAAAATTAATCACAACATATCTTGCACAAAGTCGTCGACAAAAATTACCTTAAATTTTTTTTTTTTCGAAAATCCAGGAAAAAGAGTTACAAATCAACCCAGCTTAGAAAATTTTCATCCTCGAAATTTAAGTACTACTAGGATAGAGGTGTTCGATAGATCAGTAGAAAATGTAGTAAAACAATATTCAATAAGAAAGATATTGATTGATAAGTTTGAATTGATCGAGGATAGCAAAATCTTCTTAATAAGAAATATCGATCCAGTGTTCACCAAGGAAGGATGGAAATGGAATTATAAATAGATATGGTTTGATTAGAATTTAGGTTGTGTCCCTAAATTCTAGAATGTTCTCATAGAAGATAAGGGACATAATTTAGTTAGCTAGAAGGACCGACGAGTATAGTCTAGAATTTTTCCATAATGACTTGTAACTTATTTCCTCAATGTCTTGTCATCTTAGTCAACTTTTCGAATTTATAAAATTTAAACTTCATGAATATTTTTAACCTTTCCTCCATTCTTATCATTAACCTTTAGAAATCAAACTCGAAACTTACCGTAATCTATTAGGATTTTGACTCAAAATTTTAACAAAATCATAATTACCGCTTTCCAAATTCAACTCATAATCCATATTGATATTCAACCTTAAAATTTATTTCATAAAGATTTAAACCTTCCAAGTCATTTCAAATTTAAGGTTTAAATCCACCATCGTAATCTCCAAAATTTAATTTCTAATCCTCAACATATTATATTATCTTTATTTACCAATATTATATTTTTTCGAGCTTCCTTTAGTCACATTCCTATCAAAATACAAACACAACTAATCAAAATTATCTCAAAATATTTACTGAAAGGTCAACTTTTATTCCTCATCCGAATTTTAAAAATCATTTTTTCATCAAAATATCCTCTAAGCAAAAATTTCAATCTTATCGTAGATAGATATAAAAATAATTAAAATTCAAAGCCTTAAAGGAACACAATATTTATCAATTCTCGTCTTCCAAAATATTTAAATAGCCAACACTTTCGAAACTATTATCATACTATCAAGGAAATATTCTCAATTTAGTCTCACAAGTGTATGCCTATCAATCCAAATAAATTCAAGAATATTTAAAATTTAAGCATATCAATGATCCTATGTAATAATAGTCATGGTTTTCCGTTATCACAATATCTCATTCCATCATCCTCGAATTTGTGTTTATTTAATTATAGATGAGATCACAAGGTCATTCATTTCAAAATCATATACTATATCACAAGTCCATCATGCCACCTTCCTCGAAATTTAAGGGATGTCTTGGACAGCTATGTGTTGGAGTGGGAGGGGTTCCCAACCTATGTGGAGAAGACCCCGGAGTGCGACGAGCGCCGTCCGATGTCGGAGAAGCTCGGGAAGTAGGCGACGGAGTTGCTGCTGCTGCTGCTGGAGCTGCTGGAAGCAGGGGATCCGAGTTAGGGCCGAACTCGGTCCCAGGCCGAGTTCTGGCCGAACTCGGTCTGGCCGTTCCAGGGTTTGGCCAGTAGGTGCTGGTTGCCCCACACAGAGTTCTGGCCGAACTCTGTGTCGTCGGGGGCTGAAGCGGGATTCTGGATGAGTTTTCATCATTGGATCTAATCCAACGGTCCAGGTTGGCTGCGGGATTAGGGAGTTATATTGGGATTTCCCAACCCTAATTCACAACGCAACGCATTGGACAACACAACTTTGAGAGAGGAAGGAGGCAAGAGTGCCATTACAACTTCGGAGAAGAAGACGGAGGATTGAAGGTCGCTGTTCGAAGGAGATCGTGTTCGGGTAATCTCTACTCGTCGTTCTCGCTCTTCGTAGCCTTGTAATCATTGTTCTTATCTCTGAGTGTTGTGGGGATCCGATTTGGATCGGGAGGAGTTTGTAGAGGGTGTAATTCTTCTATTCCATTAGTGGAGGCTTCTCAGGGTTGGACTCCGATCGTCCCGTGGTTTTTTCCCGCAAGTGTTTCCACGTCAAAAATTCTCTGTGTCTACGTGGATTGTTTTTGTGTGATTGTTTTTGGGTTCGTGCGTTGTATTGCTCGGTCCTCTCGCAGGTACTCTCCGGTTTGGGGAAAGGTTTCCGCGTTTCTTTTCCAACAGAGTGGTATCAGAGCCAGGTTCAAAGGGTGTCAGGAGTTGACAGAGGAACCAGAGAGGAGAGATGGACGCGAAACCGGTGCGCATGGTGAACCTTAATGGCACAAACTATCATTATTGGCGGAGCAAGATGAAAGATTTGCTATTTGTCAAGAAGCTGCATCTACCCGTGTTTGCATCCGAGAGGCCCAGTGATAAATCCGAGGAGGACTGGACATTCGAGCACATACAGGTGTGTGGGTACATAAGGCAGTTTGTTGATGAGAACGTGTACAATCACGTTGCCAATATTGAGCACGCGAAGACGTTGTGGGATAAGCTGGAATCCTTGTATGCGAAGAAGACCGGGATAAACAAGTTGTTCCTGATCCGAACGATGATGGGTCTGCGGTACAAGGATGGGGCGTCTATTTCGGATCACTTGAGTGAGTTCCAGGGCGTGGTTGACCAGCTATCTTCTATGGAAGTCAAGTTCGACGACGAAGTTCAGGGACTATGGCTGCTGTGTACTTTACCAGACTCGTGGGAGACCGTACGAGTATCTATGATCGCTTCTGCTCCAGAGGGCGTGGTCAGTCTGGAGTTTGCCAAGAGCGGGGTGTTGAATGAAGAGATGTGGAGACGTTCTCAGGGCACTTCATCTACATCCCATCACTCAGAGGCACTTGTTTCAGAGAGCCGCGGAAGGGGCAAAAGCAGGGGTCCAGGTGGTGGCAGAGACAAGAGCAGGGGGAAGTCCAAGGGTCGTTACGAGGACTCAGAGTGTTACCATTGCGGTAAGAAGGGCCATATCAAGCGGAATTGTTTCGCTTGGAAGAGAGAGAAGAAGGGCGACAAGGGGAAGCAAGAAGAGAACACTACAGCGGCGGCCTCGGTACATGGAGACGATGTGATCGTCGTAGGTGATGAGGTCATTACTAACCTCGCCTGCGATGACAATTCTTGGCTGGTGGACTCAGGGGCTTCAGCACATGTATCTCACAATAGGGCACTGTTTGCCACTTACACGACAGGCGACTGTGGCGTGTTGAAGATGGGCAATGGAGATGTGTCGAAGGCGGTTGCCGTTGGAGATGTGCATTTGAGAACGAAGACGGGTGCGATTCTTGTTCTCAAGGATGTTCGTCATGTCCCTGATATCCGTTTCAACCTGGTGTCGGTTGGAAGGTTGGATGACGAGGGATTCTTCAGTCTCTTCGGGAACAGTTCGTGGAAGCTTTCCAGAGGTTCGATGGTGATTGCCAGAGGAAGCAAGAAGTCCGGTCTCTACTATATGGAGGGGAGCGCAGAGGGGGCACAGGAGGTGAACGCAGTCAGTGATGCGTCTACCGAGTTGTGGCACAGGCGGCTCGGCCATATCAGCGAGAAGGGGATGAGCTACTTGGTGAACAGGAAAGTGATTCCGGGGCTCAAGTCTACAAAGTTGGAGAAATGTACGCACTGTTTAGCTGGGAAGCAAAATAGGGTGTCTTTCCAAAGTCACCCAAGTTCGAGGAAGCCGGCGTTGCTCGAGTTGATTCACTCGGATGTCTGCGGTCCTATGAAGGTAAAATCTCTTGGTGGTGCTTCTTACTTTGTGACTTTTATTGATGACTGTTCCAGGAAGGTTTGGGTCTATGCCTTAAAGACCAAGGATCAGGTGCTGCCTACTTTCAAGGAGTTTCAGGCCTCTGTTGAAAGGGAGACGGGCAAGAAGTTGTTGTGTCTTCGGTCCGACAATGGCGGCGAATACATCGGTCCCTTTGATGCGTATTGCAGAGAGCAAAGGATACGACACCAGAAGACTCCGCCAAAGACACCTCAGCTCAATGGTGTAGCGGAGCGCATGAACAGGACACTGATGGAGAGGGTGCGGTGTTTGCTGTCAGAAGCAAACTTGCCGGGCAATTATTGGGGTGAGGCTCTTCTCACAGCTGCTTATATTATTAATTTCTCCTAGTGCTCCTTTGCAGGGTGATGTGCCTGACAAAGTATGGTACGGCAAAGAGCCGTCATACAATCACCTGCGGGCGTTTGGTTGTAAAGCCTTCGTGCATGTACCGAAGGACGAGAGGAACAAACTTGAGCCGAAGACGAGGCGATGCGTCTTTGTCGGCTATGGTCGGGATGAGTTTGGCTATAGACTCTACGACCCAGTGGAAGGAAAGCTCTACAGAAGCAGGGACGTGGTGTTCGTCGAGGATCAGACCATGACCAACACTCAGGATTCCGAGACGCCTTCTGAGGCTGAGGAATTGCCTGAGTTAGAGTCATTTCGCTTCGAGCAGTTTCCAGAGGACATCGCAGAGGATCCAGTTATGGGAGAGCCGGTACATGGAGTTGCTCCCAACCTTGATCATCAGCCTGCTGATGGTGGTCAGGGTGTCCCTCAGGAGGATGAGCATGCCGGAGAGGTAGTTCCTGAAGGGGCGGAGGCTGTCGGTATACAGCCAGCACCAGTGGCTCCACTGAGGAGTGACAGGGATCGTCGACCATCTACGAGATACTCACCGGATGAGTATGTGCTATTGACTGACGGGGGGGAGCCCGAAAGTTTCGCAGAGGCTATGGAAGACGAACACAGGCAGGAGTGGATGGTGGCTATGCAGGAGGAGATGAGTCCCTTGCACACCAATTCCACTTATGATCTGGTGCGGTTGCCAAAGGGCAAGAAGGCTTTGAAGAATCGATGGGTGTTCAGAGTGAAGCAGACGGAAGATGCTACTCGCCCTCGATACAAAGCGAGGCTGGTAGTCAAAGGCTACGGTCAGCGGAAAGGCGTGGATTATGATGAGATCTTTTCGCCTGTCGTCAAGCATTCGTCTATTCGGGTGGTGCTAGCATTATCAGCCAGTTTCGACTTGGAGGTCGAGCAGATGGACGTGAAGACGGCATTCCTCCACGGTGATCTTGAGGAGGAGTTGTACATGGAGCAGCCAGAGGGATTCTGCGAGAAGGGCAAGTCACATTTGGTCTGCCGGTTGAGGAAGAGCTTGTATGGTCTGAAGCAGGCTCCGAGGCAGTGGTACAGGAAGTTCGAGTCGTTTATGGGGGAGCATGGTTATGCACGGACGACGTCGGATCATTGTGCATTTGTGAGGTATTTTGCCGATGATGATTTTATCATTTTATTGCTCTATGTAGATGACATGCTATTAGTGGGTCGGAATGCCACTAGGATAGCGGAGTTGAAGCGCCAGCTGGGCGCGACCTTCTCTATGAAGGATTTGGGCGCAGCGAAGACTATTCTTGGGATGGAGATCAGCCGAGAGAGAGAGTCCAAGCTGCTACACTTGTCCCAAAAGAAGTACATTCACCGGGTACTTCAGCGTTTCGGGATGGACGGGTCGAAGAAAGTGAGTTCCCCCCTCGCGGCTCACTTTAAGCTCACTGAGGAACAGTGTCCATCTACCGAGGACGAAAAGGAAGATATGGAGCGAGTTCCATATGCCTCAGCTGTGGGAAGCCTTATGTATGCTATGGTGTGTACGAGGCCAGATATTGCTCATGCAGTTGGTACGGTTAGCAGGTATCTTTCAAATCCTGGAAGGGTACATTGGAGTGCGGTCAAGTGGATTCTACGATATCTTCAGGGCACTGCTGGTTGGAGACTTTCCTTTGGTGGTGACGAGCCGAAGCTGGTTGGGTATACCGACGCTGATATGGCTGGAGATGTAGACACGAGGCGATCGACTTCGGACTACGTGATGATGTTTGCGGGAGGAGCAGTATCGTGGCAGTCGCGGTTGCAGAAGTGTGTTGCCTTGTCGACGACAGAGGCAGAGTACATTGCGGCGACGGAGGCTTGCAAGGAGCTGTTGTGGATGAAGAAGCTGTTGCAGGAAATGGGACTGAAGCAAGAGCAGTATACTTTGCTTTGCGACAGTCAGAGTGCTATCCACCTTGTGAAGAATCAGACGTTTCATAGCCGGTCCAAGCACATTGAGACCCGGTATCATTGGATACGGGATGTGGTTGAGAAGAAGGACGCGGAGCTTGAGAAGGTGCATACAGATGACAACGGAGCTGATATGTTCACGAAGATTCTACCAAGGGGGAAGTTTGAGTACTGCAGGCAGATCGTCGGGATGACGACGTCCTCCCCATAGTTGTGAAGGGAGAGATTTGTTGGAGTGGGAGGGGTTCCCAACCTATGTGGAGAAGACCCCGGAGTGCGACGAGCGCCGTCCGATGTCGGAGAAGCTCGGGAAGTAGGCGACGGAGTTGCTGCTGCTGCTGCTGGAGCTGCTGGAAGCAGGGGATCCGAGTTCGGGCCGAACTCGGTCCCAGGCCGAGTTCTGGCCGAACTCGGTCTGGCCGTTCCAGGGTTTGGCCAGTAGGTGCTGGTTGCCCCACACAGAGTTCTGGCCGAACTCTGTGTCGTCGGGGGCTGAAGCGGGATTCTGGATGAGTTTTCATCATTGGATCTAATCCAACGGTCCAGGTTGGCTGCGGGATTAGGGAGTTATATTGGGATTTCCCAACCCTAATTCACAACGCAACGCATTGGACAACACAACTTTGAGAGAGGAAGGAGGCAAGAGTGCCATTACAACTTCGGGGAAGAAGACGGAGGATTGAAGGTCGCTGTTCGAAGGAGATCGTGTTCGGGTAATCTCTACTCGTCGTTCTCGCTCTTCGTAGCCTTGTAATCATTGTTCTTATCTCTGAGTGTTGTGGGGATCCGATTTGGATCGGGAGGAGTTTGTAGAGGGTGTAATTCTTCTATTCCATTAGTGGAGGCTTCTCAGGGTTGGACTCCGATCGTCCGGTGGTTTTTTCCCGCAAGGGTTTCCACGTCAAAAATTCTCTGTGTCTGCGTGGATTGTTTTTGTGTGATTGTTTTTGGGTTCGTGCGTTGTATTGCTCGGTCCTCTCGCAGGTACTCTCCGGTTTGGGGAAAGGTTTCCGCGTTTCTTTCCCAACACTATGCTCGATTAGTCAAGTGGAAAAGATAGAATAGTTAATGATGAGGAATGGTCAGAAGGAATGATCAATGAGACGAAAGATAGTACAAATTTCCTAATGAGATGGAAAGATAATAAAATTCATAATAAGAGAATATTGATTAAATAGATGAAAAGAAAAGAAAATTTCTTTTGGTAGGAACATTGGTCAACTATGTTGGAAATGGAAGGAGTAAATAGGTATGGCTTGGTGTTGGAATTTTAGGCTACGGTCTAGAATCCTATAATATTCTCTAAGATTCGATAGAGGAAAAACTATAAATAGAAGGTGACAAGGATAGGTAAATCTTAGATAAGTAACAGAATACGATCAGCGGACATCGTTTAAAGGAGTATTACTTATATAATATCTAAACCCATCATCGAATCAATTCTATAATTCCGTACCCTTAAATATTTCAAAATTCCTTAATCATAAAATTATAAATCACTAACTCAATTTAACATCGTGATTTAGTAATCATCAATATCATTTTATCAAATTCACGACCCTTAATCCATAATCTTCAAGATGGTTTAAATGGTCAATATATACTTATCGAATATTCCACAACATTTTAAACTCCACAAAATTTAAATTTCTCAAAATTTCAAATTCAAAAATCAAAATCCCAAATTTAAAATCTTCAAAATTTGAACACTTCAAAATTTAAACTTAAACCTAGTTTGTCATAATTTTCTTAAAATTCCAAATTTAATGAATCTTCAAAGAATTCCATGATATTTAATTATTTCCTTTAAAATTCAACTTTATCAATAAATTCATCAACCATATAGAAATTTAAACTTTAAAGACATCGAAAGCTAATAACCTTAAAGGCTTATTTCATTAATCGAAGACTCTACCCACCTTTGATTAGAGTCATTCTATCAAAACACAATATTATCGCATAAATATTTCAAATTCATCAAATATGGTATCTCAAATTCAATGAATATCACTATCTTAACCATATAGCCTATGTGTATTTCAAAACTCAACGTTTGTCATTATCTTAATCTATGTAACAACCTTAACTACCCAAGTGATCAATTCGAATAAATCTACAGGTTGCCCATGGTATGCCTAGTCTTAGTCTTAGTCATTTTTCTAAAAATCAAGTCAACGTACTTGTGAATGAGCAATTACTAATCGCATGCTCGCAGTAGTACAACTAATATGGTACTAATACGAGTTCGCACAATTTACGAAAACTGACCTGCATGAGCCACAAAAAAAAACTTGTCACGACCCGTACCTGTTTTTCGGGATACAAGTGCGTGTCCAAGTCCAGTCTATGTCGCAGAATCGACATAGTAAGTTGTCTAAACCACAATGCTCAAAATCACAATAATTCCTCAAAATTAAATTCTTTATTTGCTCATTCACAATCCTATATCAACTTACAATATCCAAAGTTACATTTGATTATAAAAATACAATGTCTCAACTAAATGAATACTCCACTATCTAACTAGTCTTTAGGGTTGGCTGTCGTATCTTCCCCAAGGATCCCGCATAAGAGTAGCCGTGACTAATCTGAAAAAATAGTTTTCAGTCAGGAATAGAACGAGTATAATCCATGCATGCAGTTCCAAATATATGATAACGACTATAAAAACAGTGAATAAAAAAGACATATATGATGAAATAAGCAAACTGTAAATCATGACATGGAAAGTAAAACAAAATAGTTGACATGAACTATAAAGAGAAGTAAAGCATGGAACAAGGAAACTTAACCATCTACGTGATTTGAAGTACATCTTTCAATATGTGATCGGTCTGGGACAGTTACACCGTACGGTCTACATAGGATTTACATCCTCACGATCTATATTGCATGAAATATAAAATAAACGGGTCTGATCACGTATCTACTTAGTATTTTCCCGCCCGACTACTATACATGGATAAGGTCTCGACAAATAAGTAATGAAGTACAGTAAACAAATACAATAAAATATGACTAAATCTATATGACACTAACCCGTGTAACAAATGTGTCAAGAATCAAATATGTATCGCTATTCATGCAATTATAGTAATTAACAATATTGAAACAAACAAGAACTGTGCTCGCCTGGGGTCCTTAGCTGGTGAAATTAATAGTTCCGTTAGGTCCAGAATAGTCCAACTGACTAGGGTCGATGTGAAGGAATCCCAAAGTTTAGCAAAAAGAAATATGAATAGATTAGCCATGATCAAGGTCGATAGTCAAAGGAATTTCATAAATAAATATTATATACTTATTTTTGGAATATATTTATAGTATTTGGAAAACTTATATCTTTATTGGTTAAATATTTTTAGGAAAATACTTTAAAAATCTAGGTAATCATTCTAGTTCTAAAATCTAATTTTGGTCAGATAATTATAGGTCCAAAAACTATATTTTGAAAATAGCTAGAAATTATTATAATACGTTTAAATCAAAATTTGAAGATAGGTGTAGGCTCAAAGGCCTACATAATATATATAAGTAATAACAATGCTAAATAATAATAATAATACTAAATAATATTATTCATAATACTTATACAGATACTAGCATCAAAATAATAAATTATAGTAACCTCTTATTCTTTACCAACTATCATTACTAATAATAAAATACCCAATTATTACCCAAACATAAGTCCATACTCAACCTAACATCTGCTAGTGTTGTTCTTCACAACAGCAACATTAATAATAATAATAATAATAATAATAATAATAATAATAACACTACAAAAAAACAGCCAAATAGCGACTGCCTTTTTAGTTGCTAAAATTGATATATTAGTCGCTAAAGAAAAATAGCGACTAACTGGCGACTGCATTTTTCCGTCGCTGAATGCATAGTCGCTGTTCCTTTTTAGTCGCTGATTCGTCGCTGCACCGACGAACTAGCGACTAAACTAGTGACTACATTTAGCGACTAACCGGCGACTAATATGTCCGTCGCTGAATTAGCGACCAAATGGCGACTAACTTTCGACGACTTGTTGATTATATCAAATTTAGTTGGCAATATTTTTAGTCGCTGGATAGTCGAAGGTTAGTCGCTGAATAGTCGCGAGTTAGTCGCTGATTAGTTTGTTTTTTTCAAGTTTTTAGTTGCTGATGCGTCGATAGTTAGTCGGTTTTTTATATTTGCAAAAATCCTGTTATACACATCCTGTAAATCCCTGCTACACATCCTATAAAACCCTACTATACACATCCTGTAAATGCTGTAACAGTAATATAAACCAGTTCACAACGCACTTAAATATAGGACAAATTTTAGCACCACAATAATTACCAAAGATATAAGCAAAAATAATATAACACAAAGTAAATAAACAAAAAACTAAGATATATATATATATATATATCATATATAGTGATGTCCAAACATGTTCAACCATCCATACAAAAAGATAATCTAATGCAACAAGTACAAACTAATGTCTCTAGCGATACAAAAGCATAGAAAATCAAGACGATGGTGGTTGCATGCTGCCCATAAACTGCATCATAAGTGCAACAAATGCCTGCTGCTGGCTTGCCGTAAAAACTGGGGTGGAACAGAAGTAGCCGGAGGAGCAACAGAAGGAGACGTAGCCGGAGGAGCAACAGATGGAGACGTAGCCGAAAGAGCAACATATGGAGACGTAGCCGGAGGAGCAACAGATGGAATAGTAGCTGGAATAAAAGAATGAGTAGCAGCAGGAGGAGGAACAACCGGAGTACCAGAAGGAGCAGTGGTACCGTCAGGAGCACTGTTAGGAGACACCAACTCAGTAATATGTCTCAACTGTCTCTGAAAATCGAACATCATGGTAGTCATATGCTCCATAGTAAGAACGCCAGTAGAAGGAGTAGCATGTGCAGGTGGAAGGTCTCTGGAATATATCGAAGGTTGCGATGCTAACGACCCGGTACCTTACACAGTACCACCCTTTCCTCTTCCAACAGCTTGTACCCACAAGTCATTCCTCGCAGTGGGCATACGTGGCATACTATTAATAGTCGTCGCCGCTTCCTGATCAGGGACCTGAGAGGCATGACTCTCCAATTTCTCGTAGGCCTCTTATATATATAAAGGTATCATGAATATATAAAATTACAACCAAACTACATGTTTCGAAGAATAGGAACTAATATTTGCAATAATCAAGATGCCTATAAATCCATATTGGTAAAATCCATATTGGTAAAGCAAATAAGCAATTTTTGAACTGAAACAACATCTAAATTTTTACCGATGAAGCCATGTTTGCTTATTTTTTCTTGTGTGCAAAATTAACCATGTTTTAATACAACTGAAGACACAAGAGAACATGCATTCTTGCGAGGTAATCATAATACTGTTTCAGCATCAAACTTATGTTATGATATCTTGGAAACATACAATATTGATTTGGCAAAGGTCGACTAAAATTTTGATAAGTTGTTAAAAGACAAGAAAATACTTACAAATGCTTTGGTAGCCCGCTCGTCTACTAACTTCCCATCCTTCTTGCGTTTATGGGTACGTTCGAATATCTTGGGAAAGTCGACAGTACTCGTGTCTAAGCCTGCCTTGGCGGCCTCCTCGCACTATAAAAGTTAACTCTATGATATATGTAAATAATAAAATTTAACACTTTAATTAAGGATCTTACATACCATCCGACGAAAATGTTCAGCAGTCGGGATTAATCCACCCGTGTGGAGACCAGCCTTAGCACGAGCTGTCTTCGCCTTGTCCGACCTGGCCTTGTACTCCGGTTTGGCCATATCCTCTTGCATCTTCTTCCAATATTCCTCTTTTAGCCAATCCTTTCGCTTGTTTCCATCATGTGCCGCAAAAGCCTTTTGGTCACTTACTATATCCCCAAGCCTTCTGCCGGCAATCGACTTATAACATTTCTTGATCTTCGCCTCTCTGTGGTCCGGCCACCAATAGCTCTTCTACAAATTAAAATAGATAATCACAAATTAGAACAGATTAAAAAGTATAATGAAAATATTATAAATTATTCTTTTAACTATAAATTAAACAAGAGGACCATGAATTTTAGAAACAATTAGAACATACCCTTAACATATCAAGCCAAATGTATTTCTTCGGGTCTGGTATAGACCTGAAATTTAAATAAGGTCCATGAAAATTTCCTTGCATGAGGTCTCCAAGCTTTAAGGGGGAAGAACCTAAAAAAAAACACAATTAGAAATAAATAATAAAAAGACAATATATGAATATACAATAATTTATTGTTTATTACTTACATTTTTCCATCGGACCATAGCTCTGAGCGTGTCTCATTAGCAGGCCTCTCTGGTGGACTGGGGGGGGGGGGGTCCGAAAAACCTGGACGTCTGTAATATGCTCCATTGGACAAAAACATAAGACCAGGATACATATTTGCTCTAGTAGGAGCAGCAGGAGGAGCAGTGGGCGTAGATGTAGAGGGAGTCGAAGATGGCGTGCCTCCAGAGGGAAAAGAAGATGACGTGTCTCTCGCCGATGACGGAGTAGACTGTGGGGTCAACCCATCATCTGTCATAATAACGTCGTCCTCGGATGCTCCTCCAATCTGAGGATCTGAAGTGGAGGGGGGAGGTCGAGGTGGACCTCCTCGGAGATGACGACGACCTCGGTTCGTCATAGATGAGATCTGTGCAGATTAATTTACAATAAACTAGAAACTTCAGTTAAAGAATAATATACATGATCTAAATTAATGCACAAGTATCATTAGGAAAAAATGTTAAAGTTCACATACTACATAGCCGATTGTCACCATGGAGGATCGGATACGTTTTCCGTACCCATACCCATGTCCTAGAACTTACCTAATTCTAGAACCTTATTATTAGGGGATATGCTATTGATTACCTGTGCAACCTGGAGGGTATAGGAAGAACCTGGACTGATCAGAGCATCCTAGATATGTGGGATGTCATCATGTGTTAGGATAGGAATAATGAGAAAGCCTCTTGTTGGTCTGAATGCATAATATCATTAATAGGGGATGTGGTGGCCTGCCCCATATTGAGTAATGGTGTGTGTTTCTCTATAGAGAATAATAGGAAGATTTCATCACTATATCAGGAAGTTGATACTAGACTAATTCAAGTCGCAGTAGTATAGGAAGCTACAGTCGCATTAATAACTGTAGAATAGAATAATGGGATGATTTGTTTATTGATGAGAGACTACATATATATAGGAGAGGCTAGCTTCCTCTCCTATTACTCTAAGCAATGTGGGACTAAAGCCCAATTACTAATAACTCTAATATAACACTTATTTCTAATATAACTCTTAACACCCTCCCTCAAGCTGGAGCATAGATGTCAATCATGCCCAGCTTGTTACATAAAAATTGAACCCGGGGACCCAGGAGAGGCTTTGTGAAGATATCAGCTATCTGGTCGCCGGTCCGCACATGTTGAAACCTTATCACTCCTTTTGTATATTCATCACGAACAAAATGAATATCAATTTCAATATGCTTCGTCCTTTCATGAAATACTGGGTTGGTGGCAATGTGAATAGCAGATTGGTTATCACACCATAGGTCTGCCACTTGAGATCCTGCGTCTTCTCCCAGTTCTTGTAGGAGATGCTTCATATATAATATTTCTGACGTGCCATGAGCAATAGCTCGATATTCTGCTTCTGAGCTTGAGCGTGCTATCACACTTTGTTTCTTGCTTTTCCACGATACAAGATTTCCGCCAACAAATACGGAGTAGCCAGATGTAGACCGTCTATCTGCCAGACTTGCTCCCCAGTCAGCATCAGTAAAACACTCAATGCGAGAATGTCCGTTATTCTCCATTCGAATTCCTTTCCCTGGATTCTTTACTAGATAACACAGAATTCTGAGAACTGCCTGCCAGTGTGGAACTCTTGGAGAAGCCATGAATCTACTCGCGACGCTTACTGCAAAAGAAATATCCGGACGCGTCATGACTGCCAAGTAGTTGAGTTTACCAACCACTCGACGATACTGATCTGGATTGGTCATCAGGACCCCTTCGTCTGGAAGTAACTTCGCCCCTGGATCCATAGGTGAGTTTGCTCCCTTTGCTTGCATCATGCCTGCATCATTTAGTATATCCAGTACATATTTTCTTTGAGACATTACAATGTCCCGCTTTCCCCGTGTGACTTCAATACCCAAGAAATAGTTCAAGGATCCCATATCTTTGGTTTGAAATTGTTCTTCAAGAAACTTCTTGAGATTTGCAATACCCTGTCTGTCATCTCCCGTGATTACAATGTCATCAACGTAGACACCAAGCAGTATTCTTCCAGCAGATGTGTGTCGATAGAAGATTGAATGGTCCTTCTTCGACTGACACATTCCAAATTGAGTAACCACCTGTGTAAATCTACCAAACCACGCACGTGGTGATTGTTTCAGGCCATAGAGAGCCTTCCTGAGATGACACACCTTACCCTCCCTTGCAACGAACCCGGGAGGTTGCATCACGTAGACTTCTTCGTCAAGATCCCCGTGGAGGAAAGCATTTTTGATATCTAGCTGAAGTAAAGGCCAGTCATAGCGAACGGCCAACGCCATGAGAACACGAACGGACGTTATTTTGGCCACAGGAGAGAAGGTCTCAAAGTAATCCTCACCATATGTTTGAGAGAATCCTTTGGCCACCAGACGAGCCTTCAATCGATCAAGAGTGCCATCCGGTTTCACCTTAATCGTGAACACCCACTTACAACCGACAGCCTGTTTACCAGTAGGTAAATCGACTAAGTCCCAGGTATGATTCTCCTGGAGAGCCTTTATCTCCTCGTGCATAGCAGCACGCCAACCAGGATGTCGGAGACCCTCCTCAGCGTTCTTGGGGATCTGAATCCCATCAATAGTAGCTACCAGAGACTGAGTATGACAACTAAGACCTTTATAGTTGTCAACATACAAGGGATGATCTCGACATGCACGACGAGGACGTGCTGGAGGCAGAATTCCCGGAGCTGCGGGCGGAACTGGTGGAGGCAGCTCATTGGAGCCGGAGCTACTGGTGGAACCAGAGGAGGATGATTCTGTGGTGGACGTCGTTAATGGCTGACTTGGTGTATGTGGACCATCATCCTGGGTGACTGGCTCGGTAAGAGAGGGCACCTGTACTGGAGGCTGTTGTGTTTGAGGAGGAAACAACAAAAAATCTTCGTCTGGATAAATTAGGGGTGCCGGACCTATTGACTGGGGAAACGGTGGAAAGTTTGATTCGACAAAGGTAACATCCCGAGTGAAAAAATATCTCTTTAAGACAGGAGAGAAACACCGATACCCTTTCTGATCTTTAGGATACCCAAGAAAAATACATTGTATTGCCTTAGGATCTAATTTAGAAAGGGTTAGTCGGGTATCCCGAACATAGCATAAGCAACCAAAGATACGGGGAGGCAGAGGAAACGGTTCTTTTCTAGGAAAGAGCCGAGAAAAGGGAGTGCTACCATTGAGCACTGACGACGGCATGCGATTAATAAGAAAACAAGCCGTAAGAACCGCATCCGACCAAAATTTCTTGGGAGTACGTGCTTGAAACATAAGTGCACGTGTTGTTTCCAATAAATGGCGATTCTTGCATTCGGCGACACCATTTTGTTGGGGTGTATACGCACAAGAGGTTTGGTGGATAATGCCATTGCTGGCCAGATGTTTAGCAAGATCACGAGATAAATACTCACGGCCATTGTCACTTCGAAGGATTTTGATTGGGAGACCAAATTGTGTTGTTATCTCGGCATGAAAGTTGCACCAGATGTTAAATAATTCAGCGCGACTTTTCATCAAATAAAGAAACGTGACACGTGAGTAGTCATCGACAAACGTGACAAAGTACTTAAAACCCATGACAGATTCAGTCGGACAAGGTCCCCAGATATCAGAATGCACCAACTCAAAAGGAGCGGATGCAAGATTATTAGAGCTTACCGGATAAGGAACCCGATGATGCTTAGCCAAACGACATGACTCACAATGAAAAGAAGAGGGAATAACTAAGGACGGGTACAATTTCTGGAGAACTTGGGACGACGGATGACCTAACCGACAATGTAACTCGACCGGATCCAGTTTCATGCCTGCACAAACAACCGGAGAAGTAGCGTCAAACAGGTACAAGCCTCCAGCCACATGCCCCTTACCAATAGTCTTCCCAGTTGTCAGGTCCTGAAAAACACAACCATCAGGAAAGAATGTTACTGAGCAATGAAGTTCACGAGTCAGTTGACTAATAGAAAGTAAACTGAATGGGTTCCCAGGAGTAAGTAGAACAGAGTTGAGTGATAATCCGGGAGAAAGAGTGGCACTTCCACGGCCGCGGACTGTCAGGGAACCGCCATTTGCAACAGTAATGCCAGAAGCACGACGGACAGGTACATAATTATGTATCATACCTGCGTCACCAGTCATGTGAGCGGATGCACCCGAGTCAATTACCCACTGCTTGGGATTGACAATGCATGCTGCAGAGTATCCGGCTGTGGAACCAAACGTTGATGCTTCACCACGACGTTGAGCCTGGAACTCAAGAAATTCCGCGTACGAATCGTCGCTCAATGGAACCGAGCGAATGCTATTATCAGGAGCATCCGAAGTAATATTGGCAACAGGCGCTTTAGGACACTGCCACTGAAAATGTCCTTGTTGGCCACAGTGAAAGCAGGTCCGTAGTCGTCCCCCATCACGACCACCATTGCCTCGTCCGCCATCACGTCCATAAGTCCGACCACCTCGTCGTCCACCACGTCCACCACGAACGCCAGGACGAGCAGCGCTACTAAGAGCAGATCGATCGGCAGGAGCATCCCCCGGAGTGGTCTCAACCACCTTTGCGGCCCTTAGAACACGGAAGTGGGCCTCCATCAAGGATGGAACATCAGATCCAGCAATGATCTGGGAACGAGCCGAGTCCGCATCAGGACGAAGAGATGCAAGATATGCCATAACATGAAGCTGCTCGCGTTGAGTCCGAGCTTCATTGATATCTGACGTCAGAGGAAGAACACGATCAATTTCATCCACCATCGCCTTGAAGGATCGGAAGTGGTCCTTATGAGACTTGTCTCCCTGATTAGCTCGGTAAACGCCAACAACCGAATCATATATGCGGGACAAGTCGCGCTTTCCATCAAACGCCGTTGCTAGGACCTCCCATAGCTCCTTGACTGTGTTCGTGTTTTGAACCATGTCCTCGACGGACGGTTCCATGGAGTTCATCAACTGTGTAAACAGTCGACTATCATCCGTCTCCCACTGTTCAAAAGTGGGATCAGTCGTTGCCGGAGGGTTGTCAGTTAAATGTTTAGACAGCCGCATCCCACGGAGTGTTTTCTCAACCTTCTTACGCCATGTTGAGTAACCATCGGGACCGTCCAATCGACGGTCGACAAGTCGAATCGAAGAGACCGTCGTGCCAGTACTTATCATATTGCTGACACCGGTACCATCATCGGTCTTCGGATCTGTCATCGTCGCGAGTTCTTCCAACCCCAAATATCACACCAACTTTACGAATGCGCTATAAACGTGGCCACCGCCGGTGCGCGCATGTAAAGTAAACACGTCAGGACACAGGAGAAAACACGATCATTCTCTGTGTAGATCCTGATGTGATGATCGGGGTAGGATAAACAAAATATAGCATTTGTTAATTCCCGACGGCGTAATCTAGGAACAGAAGGTGCCCAAATAAAGCATTTGGCGACAATCTGTCTTCGAAATACGCCGTTCTCATCCTTTTTTTTTTTTTTTTTTTTTTTTCAAAAGGAAAGACGGCTAGGGTTAGGGTTTGGATGTGAAATAAGTAACATAATGGCGGCTAGGATTAGGGTTTGGATGGGCTAGGTTTAGAGTGGAGCGGGGGGGGGGGGCGCCGAGGGGGGGGGGCAGCAGGTGCCGGATCTCGGGGGTGGGGGCAGTGGCGGGGGCAGGGGGCGCTGGTAGGGGGGGGGGGCAGCAGCAGCAGGGGGCGCGAGGGGGGGGGGCGCTGGACAGGGGGGAGGCAGCAGCAGCGGGTGGGGGGGGGGGTGGGGGGGGCGGGTACTGTAGCACGCGGGGGGGGGGGGGGGGGCAGCAGCAGCAGGGGGCGCGAGGGGGGGGGGCGCTGGACAGGGGGGGGGGCGGGTACTGTAGCACGGGGGGGGGGGGGGGGGGCGCTGGTGGGGGGGGGGGACGGGTACTGTAGCACGCGGGGGGGGGGGGGGGTTGAAATTTTTTTTTTTTTTGTGGGGAGAGGGGTGGATGGATTATGGCTCTGATAGCATGTAGAATAGAATAATGGGATGATTTGTTTATTGATGAGAGACTACATATATATAGGAGAGGCTAGCTTCCTCTCCTATTACTCTAAGCAATGTGGGACTAAAGCCCAATTACTAATAACTCTAATATAACACTTATTTCTATTCTACAACACTAATGACCGTACATGAAGTTGCTGCCATCAACATAGGTAAATGGGTTTGGTGGCAAAGAGCATTGGGGTATCAAGGAGTATCAGTCTTAGTTAATTAGTAATGGACTTATAGATGCACGTATAGGAAATAGATGTTTGTGGGTATCAGACCTTATAGGAGGTAATGAGTACATGGATACTCGAGTGAACCCAGGTGTATGCATTCAAGAGGCGAGGCAGTCCAGTTATTACAGATTGATGTTGCAAACAGATAGATGTGAGGTAATGCCCAGTGTCTCAGAACAGGGAAGGGTATAACCAGAGGAAAGTCATGAGAGTCATTAAAGTGCGTGTGCCAATATGAGGGTATACATGTGAAGTTACCTAGTGTTCAGATGCAACACTGTATAATTGGTCTAAGTTGAGACATGGATGATCCCATGACAAAATTGTCCTTCCACATCCAGCATTTAGTAACATCAGTTTCAACTATCAAATTGCTGGATCAAAGAGGAATTTAACCTAATTTGACTCAAATAACCTGGCCCTTCTGTATCAAATAAATAAAAACTTACGAAAATTTTGAAAAGCTAAAAAAAAGAAACATGTTAAAAATAACTCAGATGATTAAATGTTTCTTTTTTAACATATCATTCAACAAAGATGAAACTAAAAGTCATGGTTAGAAATTAATCCATTGGAGGAACACTAATGAAGAAATGCTAATAAATGTAAAGAAATTATGTGAAGGTACAATTTCCACCAAATGAATGAAACCCCATTTCCCAGAACTACAAGTCATAGATTTCCATTTGATTTTTCTTCGGTACTTCAGTAAAACTTGCTTTCCCTATGGCTGCTGCTTCTCACCAAAATCACCCTCCCAGCCTAGACAAAATAGACTGCCTGCATAAGTACTTGACTTCAAGTCTTTTGTCACTCAATTTCATAAAGTTGAACCCATTCAAAAGTATGGGTTAAACTTGCAAAAAAATGCTAGACTACCCACACTCCCACAGCTTGAATAGTTAAGGTGACATTCAATATTCATGGTAGTAGACACACACAGATTTTACCTCCTACTACCATACTGCAGTAGCTTCATGCATATAGCATCTGCTGCTATGTAGCTTCTATTGCTGCTTGTTGTTGTTTCATATGCTGCTAGCTGCTGCTCTGCTTCCTGCTGCAGGGAGCAGTTGCATACTGCAGCACAGGAAAAATATATGGCTGCACCTAAGACTGATATTCATTGATAAATATCCATCTACTAATACTCGAGAGTTCTACAAACACACTGTTAATTTCATCAAAGAAAACTTCCCAGTGATAAGAAGAATCAAAGTTGATGAGACCGTGTATTGAAGCGGTTGATGAGACCGTGTATTGAATTAGCTAGATCAAGGCGCAACAGTGATCGGATACAGCAGGTGAATGGGAACTCAAATCGTGGTATGAATGGCATGTGGTATGTGGCATGTGGCATGAAGAACATGTTCAAATATCAAATCAAGGGTTCTCTACTTCTTTGCTGGATTTTCAGGTGGCAATGGACTTGAATCATCAGTTACTTGGTGGACATATATTGGCCAGTTCAGTTCGAGAAGATTTGCTCATATCAGATGAGTGAATTATGACTGTTAGGTTCGAGCCTTATTGATGCGGTCATGGTGCATCAGTAAAATAGGAATGATCCAAACAAATCCTTGTGGAGCTCTGCTTTTGTTGAAGCGATAATATTACTAGTGCATGCTGTTAGTCCATATAGTCTGGAAAGTATCACCACAAGATTCAGTAGAGGTCTTAAAGCAGCACATCATTCATCATGCCCACTAACACTTGCAGTGGATAATAAAGATCAACGACCTTCCAGTGGTTTTCAGAGTGAAAGATTGTGTCGTTATGAAGCCACTGGTTCGAGTAGATCTATAACCTTGTAAACTCTTTTTTTGACTCAGCTTATACTATATCAAATCAACTTTTTGATTTAGGAACATGCTTTTCCTTTACTGATTTTTTGTGTGATCAACCCGTCGAAGCAGCATCTGTAAATAGGGTGCCACTATTATAGCAAATATGCCAATTGTTTGACATGTTTTTCAAGCTGATAATCTGACTGGGAATATATATTTATTGTATCACTGTTGAATTCTATTTCTCAATAGATTGAGCTGGACAACTTGCTTAGAACACCCATTTCGTAACTATAGAGTTTGTTGTCAAATATGTGGAGTCAATATTCTGTGCAAAAAATTGTGAGAAGGGAAGTTATAAGGTTTATATCGTTCATCATGATCTACACATCTAAAATATAAAAAAAATAAAATGATGACTTTTGGTGATCTTAGCTGTGCATCATGTAGTGTCTATAGTCTTCAATATGTCCATATGAGATCACATAATTGCATGTGAGTTGTCTGTACAATCTATGGTTTTGGATTTCAAGATGCCTGTGTGGATGGTGAAAGAAAGGGTTCCCTGCCTCATTGCTGGATTTCCAGGTGGCAGTGGAATTGAATCCTCAATACTTGATGGCCTGTACAGTTTGAGAGGTTTTGCTTTTGCTCGTTTACCAGATGAGTGAAATATGGTCCATAGCCACAATTCCCATTGTGGTAATCGGGCATGAGTAAAATTGGAAGGATTGACATAAGTACTTGTAGAGCCTAATTGATGCATGTGCTAACCTTCAATATGAGAATACCCTATCTAGCATCCATCTATAAGGAGGGACAGAGCTGCAGGTATGCAATATGAAGCTCGTATTCTTTTCTCTATGTTTGTTGGCCGATTATCTACTATCTGCGCTCAAAACATGATAACTGAAGAATTTTTGACCATGTTGAATGCAATTAGGCATGGCCAAGTATGAAGATAGAATCATTTGGAGTTTTGAATGATGTGCCGGTGATAGTCGATATAATGCAAAGCATGGTTGAGCAAGGCTTTCAGCATGAATTAGCTGATATACCGAGCAACAGGAATTGAAGCAATTAATGGGGGTAGTAGAATTGGCTTCTTACCTCACTAGGGCTTGCATAGATGATCAGGTATTTTGCAATATGTTAATATATTGCTTTCAGTACTCTTATATTGTAAAGCAGGTTTATGGATTTTACTGAACCCTTTATAGTTGAAAGTTTCAGTAAATTATTTTTTTGTTGCCCTTAACTATCCAATTCATAACCTGCATTTGGTTACACATTTCCATCTTCTTGATCATATCATCTCTCATCAAACTGAAATGTATAGTCCATACTATACCTGTCTTTCTCCTTAGCATGTATTTGATGTTTCTATATGTCACGACCCGCACCCACCGTGAGGGTACGAGTACGTAACAGTGCCCAGCCTACGCCGCAGTGTCGGCGGTAGAACGCTATTCTAGGTCATGAACATAACTACATAATATGAAATACTCTCCAAAAGGAGGCCAAACACAGAGGTACAACTCAATCACAATCTAAGGTAGAATGTAGCACGATGGAAAAGATAGAGAAATCCTCAACTGAGGTACTGAAAGAAATAACAAAGTTAACAACTACCAGTCTCAACATCTCTAAAATATACAACTCTGAAATCAAGGACAACAACCAATCATGAAAAGAAGAACAATCTAAGCTATCTACACTATGCAAGGTATCGTCCTCAGCAGCTGCCTGAACCTCCCCAGGGGTCCAGGTCGCGAGTGTCATCTAGGCAAGCTCCAAAGTAAGGGGTGCATGGTTCCTCATCATCCTCTGTAAAATTTTCAACAGGTCCAGTCAGGACGGAAGCGAACACAATACATCTCACACAGATCATAACATGTTAGAGAATATAAACATGCAAGAGAGTACGATACGTGAAACTGAAAGAAAGTCATGATGTAAACAGAGAGAGAACTGTAATAGAAATATCTACTATAAGTAGAGAGCTACCAGTGACTAGTGATTTAGAGTACAAAGTCGACATGTGAACGGCTTGATTTGCACATGACTATACTAAAGAGGCGTACATGGCTATACTACTTTGGAATTGTTCACATAACTATTTATACTCCCCCATACTCCAATCAATACATAAGGATCCAGACAAGTTATGTTACGTACATGATTTTTACATGAAACCCATAGATGGGTGTACATGAAGAATACATGAGGGCTCATAAACTGAGTGCACATGAATTCCACATGAAGGTCCATGAAGGGTGTACATGAAGTATAGGTTATACATGAAATACACGAGAAACATGATCGAACATGATAGCACATGAGAGTACACGAGCGAGCACGAACGAGCATGAAGCACGTGAGAAACATGAATGACATGAGAGCGAGGAATACACGATGTACATGAAACACACGACATGATGTATCCGATGCTCCTGAGGGGGATAACATCGCATGAAAGGATCCATATAGTACCAATCCGTGATAATATCGTGACAACATCAAATAAGGTAAACTAGAGCAGAAATATAATTCTAGCAAGTTATGAAATGATCAGAGAATGTACTCGCCTGGTATCTGAATAGCTGTAGTAAATGTACTGTCCGAGATGAGGTACCTGACTTCTAGTTAGAGCAACACAAGTCAAGATGTATACAGGGGATGATAATTGAAATCTACAATGCATCTGCATGCTGTCTAGGGTCAATCTAGACTAAAGTCAACCCTTGGTCAACTCTAGTCAACTGCACTAGTCAAACTAGGTCAAGCCTAACCCAAACAAGTCTCACTAAGCCTAGCCAAGCCTAGTCTAGCAAGCACACATCATCACAAAGCCTTACAAGTCTATCAACACACAAATCATATGTGTATATACATGCCATATATACATAGGCCATATAATCTATATTGGTAATACATTGCTTCCACACATTATATACATATACTATTTTAATATTAGCAACATTATATATATATATATATATATATATATATATATATATATATATATATATATATATATATATATTACATTATAGGCAATATGTATATACACTATATATATTACATATTCATCCAACAATTAGAGATATTATATATATATACATATATTCATAGAGAGATAGACATGTGTGTGTGTATAGAATTGTGTAGGTGTGTAAATGTGAACTAATGTGGTTCTCAGTGTACATATTCTCAGAATTTGCAATGTAACCAATATTTCAGTTTTCAGTTAGATATAGGAATGACATTGTAACTTAAACAACAAATTTAGGAACACCATGGAAATTTAACAGTTCAAAAGTGTGAAATATTCCCAGGTTTCAACAGTGTGTACATGGAACAAATCAGTGTGTGCATATATGGGTATATCATTCTCAGAATTTGTGACAAGAGTATGGAAAACCTGTTCTCAGATTTGGGTGACAGTGTCAACCACAGATTTGATAGGGAACCTAAATCAATGTGTGGGCATATGAGAGGGGACTGGGAAATGGGTGTTCAGACCTCAAAACATTAATCCTATTCTCAGTTCAACTGAGAACAATCTATCTAGTAGGTATCTCACATATATATATAGGCTAATGTATTAAGTATCACAAGGTACAATACAACTTAACTCATTAAACCAATGTGTGATCATTCTCGGCTTCTCAGGTCTTGTGTGCACAGGTATGTGGGACTGTCAATAGTGAATAGGTCTCAGGATTTCCAAGTGCAACTCAGGTTTACAATCTGCCCAGATGATGAGTCTAGCATGTTCATGTTCTCGTGAAGGTTCAGTTAGTGCAATAGAAAATTAGTGCAATGTACACAATATCACATGAATGGTTTTCAGGAATGGTGGGGTGTCTATATGTGTGTATACCATCTGGGACAGGGTTCTAGGTTTCAGTTTTAGGCAATTGTAGTGTCAAATGATAGCTAACAGTATAGAATAAATAGGAAAACAGTGATTAGGAACCTGTGTAAAATCTCAGGAAAATCATGTATTAAATCTCAGAATGTGGCAAGGTGTATACAACTCTATGCATACAAAACTGAAGGCTAACTCACTCATTTAACTACTACACATGAAGGTTCATCCCAACAATGTAGACATGTTAGCATTATACAAAAATTGGCATAAGGATGGGGTTCACATCCACAGTTTCAGAAATTGAATACCAATCAAGCTCTTCCCAAACAAGCCTAATCATGCAAAGTCAACTTAGTATACACTAGCATCTACCTACATCTATGTAGAGCTCAGCTTGCATATATATAAATCTGCAATTATTAATCACTGGAACAATGAAGAATGGCCAATACAATCTCTGTTTCAGGAATAGAGAAAACTGGACACACACCCAAATTCGAGAACCATTTCCTTGCCATTAGCCTAATCTAGCATGTAACCTACCTAGCAGCAACTACACATGTGTATGAATCAATTATGGCAATTAAACATCAGTTAAAATCAGTTTAGAATGGGAATTAGAGTTCAGTTTAAAATCAGTTTTGAAAACAATGTGTAGTGTATCAGTTGACTGTTCAATGCCCAAAAATGTAAATTAAAACTTAATCCTAACATGATTCTCATTTATAACAGCAACCAATCCATTTTAATTTACATGACATTAGCATCCAAATGTGATTCGAAAATGGGAAAACAGTAAATATATCTACTGATACTTAACAGTATCAGAAAAATGGGGGATTGCCCATTTCGACATTAAATAGCAGCTAATAAGTAAGGTTAATGGTTGGTAATACATTAGTGTATGTGTGTACATTCATTTCAGTGTGTGTCATGTCCCCAAGGTGGGACACGACGTGTCCAATTCATCAAAACACACGAAATCGCACAAACACAGTGACTGCGTCGTACAGGCAGGACATGAACTCGTGGACACGATACGGTGTGCCATTGGCCACGTGCTTGTGTCCACGTGTTCGCCAGGGATAGGGGTAGGTCGTGGGGTGCCTGCACAGTATCCTCGACGTGCCTGCGGGGGACACGAACAGCGTATCAAAACCGCTATTCTGATTGTGCGTGCACAATATAGAATTGGTGCACGTGTCCGTGCTCCCTCGACACGACACAAGGCCGTGTCAAACTCGAGGGGTGGCATGTCAGTGTGTGCCCCTCCTCCATGCCAAGTGGCAGCCCACCGCGTGGTGTGTGCAGCGAGCACGAGGGGTGCGTGAGCAGGGGACTGTGTACGTGCGTCGTGCAGCGAGTTCGTGTCCGATTTGGACACGGACACGGCTCGAAATGTGCTCAGAGCTTGGGATTTGTGAAACACACATAGGACTAGAAATCTATTCAAATAGAATTTAAAAATAAGAAAAATTTATTCACTCAAGCATTTCATCGAACACATGCACCCTAACACTGATTCGTGTCCGATACGGAGACGAAATGGACACGACTCGACACAAATCCAATACCTACGGCTAGGGGACACCTAGGGCTATGCAAATGTGCAAAGAAATCGAAAATCTAATGAGTTTAGATAGGGTTACCTATTGGTTGTTCTTCCTCAAAAAAACTCCTAAAATGAGGATTCCTCCTTGCTAGCCCAATGCCCCAAATTGCTCCAAAGCAGAGGTTTCTCTCCATGGACATAAAATAGAGCTGAATTAGGAACAAATGCAAAAGACTAGAGTGGAAAATGAATTAAAATGAAGAAACTAGGGCTTGAGGAAGATTTCTATACCTCTCCTTCTTCTAAACTTGGAAACTTTCTTAAGGAGGCTACAACTAATGGAAGAGGCATTATATAGGGGTAGGATTCCCTATGTTGGCTGGCCAAAACTCCAGGGTTAGGGTTTTTTGGGATTTGATCTAGGGCTATCATTCCTCCTAGTCAAATCAAGGGCCTACAACCTAGGTTTCACACATGACTTAAATGCAACCTAGTTAACTCTAACTAACATGACTAAATCAAAACAAATCAATACTAACCATCACTAACCATGGCTAGCTAAGTCTAGGTATGACTAATCTAGGTTAGGTCAATCTAGGTTAGGGCTAAACACAACACAAGACAATTGATTAATTAATGATTAAATCACACCATCCCATTAATCATATTAAATTCCAATACAATATATATTAAATTCAAATAATTTAAAATGACCAAAATACCCTCCGCTAAAAATGATAAATGAAATACCCTAATCACATGGCTAGGCTCTAGGTCAAACTGTCTCTAGGGTTACACTAGCAAAACACCAAAATCACAAGTCATGATTTTAAATAGTTTTAAAATGATTAAAAATCACCAAAAATTATATTATTATTTAAATGTCATAATTAAATAAATTAAAACATAAAATTTCAAAATTACTCTCATTTTAGAAACTGGGTGTTACACTATAGGCATAGTGGACATTGAGAGTACTCGAACTCAATTGTCGGAAGTGCAGGCATACATTTCCTTCATAGTATGAATCTGTAAAATGAAAATTTCGATCAAATCACACATCGCAGTATACTAGGCCTTCTAATTCTTTAAGGGGCTTATCCAAAAGATTCGCGATATAACTAGGAAGACGTTTCAAATACCACACATGAGTCACTGGGCAGGCGAGTTTGATGAGCGGAGCTCTACCAACTGAGCTATATCCCCCCGAGCCAGGTGGAGTATGCATGAAAGAGTCAGATGCTTCTTCTATTCTTTTCCCTGGCGCAGCTGGGCCATCCTGGACTTGAACCAGAGACCTCGCCCGTGAAGTAAATCATCGCACCTACGATCCAACCAATTGGGAAAGGCCTACGTTAGCGCATACGATTGATTTTATTTGAATGTGGTCACATTCTAAGCGAAGGGCCGTTGACTATTGACAGACTGTAACAAGGAGAGTAGCAGGTCTTTCTTCTCTTCCTTAAGCAGATAAGGATTATGGTTTCACTACACTAATAGGATTATGACTGGCCTATATTATATGCCCAGCGGGCAATACTTGACTTAGCTTCCTTAGCAGCCGGTAAATCCCCAGGGTAAACAATCGTGTAGCTTGTGATGTGATGTCAAGCAGACTACACTCCTGGCCTTGGCTTGAATTGGGCGGCGGAACTGAAATCAAGGAGAATAACATCCCTAGAAAGAAGACTTTCTCTAATGTGTGTACATATCCTTAGAGAGATTCATTACATCCTGCCATTCCCAATCCATCACTATCTTTTAGAATGTATGATTTAAAAAATATGAGTTTTGTATTGCACAATATCATCATCGTGATAATGCAACAAGTTTTTGAATAAGTCAAGCAGTATCTTTACTAATCGATTTGATCCTCATCCTCTTCTAACTCTTCATCTCCCGAGTCGTCGCCATCATCATCGTCATCCTCGTTGTCGTCTGTTTCTTTATTTTCTTGTTCATCTTCCAAATCTTCTTCCTCGTCTGTTTCTTCATTTTCTTCTTCAACTTCCAAATCTTCTTCCTCGTCTGTTGCCACCATATCATCAACTCTCTCTATAACAACCTCTTCATCAACTCTAGCATCCTCATCAATAACATCAACCTCCATATCATCGACGACGGCCGAATTCATATATGTAAGTTGAGGAATTATCACTTCATCTTCCTGGTATGCTAGCTCTCCGACATTATAAGTGTTTCTAGCTTTAGTCTTGAATACAGCCCACCAATCCCGGGCATTGCATCGTCGACTAGGATAACTTGTAAATTATACTTGAACTGCTTGACTTGCCAACATTAAAGGTTCAAATCCTCCATATCTTTTACCATGTCTTATATCGACAAATCCAAATTGTTTGTCAATTTTCCATCCTTGCTTAGGTGTTGTATCGAACCAATCACATTTAAACATCACAATGTTCGTATCACAAGAAACCAACTGTGGGTATTCCAGCTCTATAACATCTCTTAGGACACCATAATAATCATATTCTGGATCCGCATCGTAGACTGAGCCCCTCACACATACTCCAGAACTCTTTGTATAATTGCCATCTTCATCGACAAACGAGTGATTGATAGGCCTATCAGTTGTTCTAAACTTGAAGCCATTAATCTCGTATCCATCCCAACATTTTGCCTTCTTACTTGGTCCAATGGCTAGTACTCGAAGCCCCTCATTTTGTAACTTGATGTTAGGACGGAAAACCTGAAACATTGATCAGATACCGTAGGTACATTAGATCCTAATTTTTTACTCCAAAATAATAATGCTCGAGGTTAAATATTCTTACATAATCATGGAACCATGCCGAAAATTTTCTATCAACCTCTCTAGCAAGATCATCATCATCAATATTAGGTCTTTCCTTTTGCACTTCGGCTCTAAAAGTACTATGATAAGAAGAATCAAAGTTAGGATACCTCTTTACCAACTACACATGTAAAGTAAATAAGCTAGTAAAGTTGTGTCGCTTACTTCTCAATATCTTTCATCTCCTCTATGTCGCTATTTAACAATACATATCGATGAGCAGCTTCAAGCTCATCGTCTTCCAACTACCGTATTTTCGTAGCACTTGTAGGCTTACCTCTCACATTGAAGATAGATAGGTTTTCACTATTTGGTGCATCACCCTCACCTTCGTCATTCCTTGAGGCTCTATTCTGATTTGTCCTGACATGGGTATCGAAATAGATGGAGCAAAAGTTTGAAACCTCCTCAATGAGATATGCTTCGCATATCGAAGCTTCTACATGAGCCTTATTGCCCACTTTCTTCTTTAGGTGATGTAGATACCTAGAAATCACATATTGAAGATTAGAATTATTTGAATGAAGAAATTATTAGTCCAAGTTAATCAATTTATACCTCTCAAATGGGTACATCCATCGATAATGGACGGGAGCACCGACACGTGCTTCGTATGCAAGATGGATCGGCAAATGCTCCATACTATCAAAAAAGCCAGGAGGAAACACCCTCTCTAACTTGCACATTGTCAATATAATCTTCTCCTCAAGTTCAATCATATGTTGCACCATCAACTTGCTTGAACACAAATCTCTAAAGAAAATAGATAACTCGGCCAGTGGAGTCCATACTTGAGAAGGCAACATCTCTCTCAGAGCAACTGGTAGTAATCTCTCCATGAACACGTGACAATCATGACTCTTCATCCCTGTCAATATGCGTTCATTTAGATCAACACATCTCACCAGATTCGACACGTAACCGTCAAGAAATTTCAACTTCGATATCCAGTTGCATATTATCAATTTATCATCCCTACTTAATGTGAATGGCGCTGGAGGCTTGACCAATGTACTATTGGCCATTCATTTAAGGTTCAATTCTGGACGCCTGCAAATATTTTCCAAGTCCTTTCTTGCTTTAGGATTGTCTTTTGTTTTTCCCTTGACATCCATCACCGTATTGAAGACGTTATCGAATACATTCTTTTCAATATGCATGACATCAAGATTGTGTCTTATAAGATTGTCCTTCCAATAAGGTAGGTCCCAAAAGATGCTCCGTTTTGTCCAATTATGGGTATGTCCGAATCCTTGGAAATGACCGTTTGATCTTGGTTCTTCCATTACAGTCGGTAAATTCTCTACCTCTTTACAAACTTCGTCTCCTGTCAATCTCAATGGAGGAGGAGATATTTCTTGTTTACCAGCTCTAAAGGCATCTCTGTTCCTTCTCCACAGATGCGACGCAGGAAGGAACTGACAGTGACAGTCAAAAAAATATGCTTTTCCTCCATGCTGAAGACGGAACGCCTTACTCTTTCCCATACATATCGAAAAAGACTTGGTGCCATGAGTACTCCATCCCGATAACATTTCATATGCTAGAAAATCATTGATGGTTCACATAAGTGTCGCCCTCATCAGAAAGTTTTGCTTCTTCGATATATCGTACGTCTGGACACCGAATTTCCATAATTGTTTCAACTCATCCACCAATGGCTGCAAGTAGATATCGATGTTCTTCTTTGGATTTTTGGGACCATGTATAATAAGTGTCAAAAACATGTAAGGAGTCTTCATGCACATCCACGGTGGTAGATTGTAAGGGGTCAAAATCACCGGCCAACAAGAGTACTGAGATCCTGACTGTCCGAAAGGAGTGAATCCATCAGAATACAACGCTAACCGAATATTTCTAGGCTCTGCAGCAAATTCTGGATGACACCGATCAAAATGCATCCATGCCTCTCCATCGGAAGGGTGAGATAATTCTCCTTCATCCATCTTCCGTTCCTTGCTATGCCATGTGTTGTGCTGTATTTGCGGACATATACATCCTCTGCAGCCTATTTGTGAGAGGCAAGAATTGCATGTACCTGTATGGACACAGCTTTTTTGGACAGTTGACTTTCCTTTGCCCCAAACAGGCTTGTACCGGTCCGCATTACATAAAGTGCATTTGTCTTTATACTTGTTCTCCTTATAATACAACATGCAGCCATTTCGACAACAATCTATCTTTTCATAGCCTAATCCGAGTTTTCTTATCATCATCTTCGACTTATAAAAGTTTTGAGGCAAATCTTTTGATCCTTTCGGCAACAATTCTCTGACGAGTTAGATGATCCGATCGTAGCATTCTTGCGGCAAGTTAAAATCAGACTTGATGTTCAATAGCCGCATCACCACAGACAGGACATAATGAGTATCGCATTTCGGGTATATCGGTGTATCGGCATCCTTGAACATATCATAAAACTCCTTTGCATCAGGATTCAGATTCTCTGGATCAAAACTAGGCCCGACCGCGGAAAATATCATCTCCCGTGTCAGATTTCGATGCTGATATTCACATTGATCTCCGGGAGTGGGCTCTCCGACCTCTGTATCAAAGTAGGACTGATATTGCGAGAACAAAGGTTCTCCTTGAGCTGTCCACTCCTTATAGTTGTGTACGAAACCCTTCTTGTAGAGATGCTCCCTAACAAGATCCTCCTCTTTGAATGGTCTATTACGACATTTGACACAAGGACATTTGATGAGTCTACCATCCATGAAATCAGGTTGGCTACTGGCATATTTGAGAAACTCCTCTACGCCCACCTTAAAATCATCATTCAGACCAATCTTGCTCTCATGTTGTCGATTGTACATCCACGTACGGTCAACTAAGTATCGAATCATGATTGCTTTCACTCGTGTGAATGATTCTGCACCATATATATTATAAAAAATATAAATTAGGTATCAAATATGATTGTAGATCAAAAGATCGACTCACTGCCTATAAGCTATCACAATTTTGTCTCTAGTTTTAACATAATATATAACTATAACAATATAAGTGTCAAAAGAAAATAAAAATAAAAAGGATTCATCGAGGTAGGATGTGGACTAGATTAGATACCTTATAGGGGATTCATTGGGGTTGTCTCGGCTGGGATAATACCAATATATATCACTTTGTGCATCAATTCCTTTTCGTTCCACGTCGTGTTGTACTAAATCTTATTAGAGTCTCATCAAGGGGTTTGGGGACTAAAAACTAGAACCTTAAGATTTCGTAATACAAATATGACAATTAGAGCCTCATCAAGGGGTTTGGAGCCCTACAACCTTAAAATTTTATAATACAAATATGACAATTATACCCTCAAGCCTATTTCTATCATTAACCTAACCAAACATGAATATGAAAAAATGCAATTCTATATGGGGTTGTTAACAAAATCTACCACACCAAAGGATAGAACCACATATTAAGCCTAAGTGTCAACATATTATGCCTAAGTGTCAACAAAATAGATCAACGTCAGAATGTGGACAGATGGACCAAGGAGGCATGTTTATTCCTCACGACATCATACTCATATCTCATCAGTGCATATATCGATTGTAGGGAGCATGAGAGTGATTCCTTACAGGTTTACATATTTTGTAAACTGTTATTTTTCTACTGTAAAGATTATTAAGATATTTAGAGAGAGAAGAGAAAAGATCAGGTCTAAAATAATTTAGAGTCCACATAATATGTAACCAGGATTGTAGAGTCACAATGACCGTCTGGAGAAGATTACTTTTTGTAGAGTCCACATAATAATTTATAGTCTATTATTTACAGTCCACATAATAATTTACAGTCCACAAAATAATTTATAGTCTATTATTTATCTAGCGTGTAGGAACTGGAATTCTGATGAAGTATGGAGTTGATTATTTTTGTTGTTGAGCATTCATTTTGGTCTACATTGCTAGTTTGAGTAGCTACCAAATCGAACATACGTAAATTGCAAACTGTAGATTGGAAGCAATGTTTCTAACCTTATTTTGAACCACATCAGAGGGCTCAACGGCCTTAGGATAGAACCAAAGGCTAGAACCACATGAGAGGGGTTGGGTTACGAAAACAAAGACCAGGAAACCACCAAAACCCTTCCAGAAGGAGGAGATCCATATTTTGGTCATAAAATTGCAAATCAATGCATACCAATTAAATTTAAACAATAGAAATTTTTATACCTGATCCACAAGGAGATCGACGGCCTTGGGAACTCCGGTGGAGATCGTCCGAGGGAGACGACTTGGGGCTCCTCAAAGGAGGCGGCTGGGGCTCTTCAAAGGAGGTGGCGGGGGCTCCGCCTGTCGTGAGTCTGCGAGGGCTCTTCGAAGGAGGCGGCGGGGCCTTGGGAACTCCGGTGGAGATCGACGTCTGAAGGAGGCGCCGGCGGGGGCTCTTTAAAGGAGGCGGAGGTGGCTCCGCCTGTCGTGAGTCGGCTTGGGGGAGGCGGCGGGGGTTAAAGAGGTGGAGGCGGCCTGGGGGAGACGCGGGGGGAGGGGGGGTTAAAGCGGCGGCGGCAGCGGGGGTTAAAGGATAGGGGTGCAACTCGGGCGGGTTGGGTCGGGTTTGAGGTCAACCCAAGCCCAACCCGATGAATCATAAGCCTAGTCCGAGCCCATGCCCGACCCAACCTCGGGTTCAATATATGAAGCCCAAGACCAAGCCCGGAGGAGCGGGTTGGGCTCGGGTCCATCGGGTTAATCAGACTCTAATATAAAATTTAAAATAATTTTCAACAAAAGTAATATTAAACACATAATCAAATAACAATCAAGCCTTGATCGTTACAAAATATAAATTGAAATGAGAATTCTTTATAAGGAGTTAAAGAGTTTGGGTGAAAAAATTTAGGATTTAAACTTTTTATTTAAGAAGCATGAAAAATATATATATAAATTATATGTATTTCGGGTTTCGGGTTCTTTGGGTAACCCGACGCATGAACCCAAGCCCAACCCGGTTTTTGATCGGGTTCAAATATTTTAACCCGAGCCCGAACCCGAACCCAAGTATCTTCGACCCTAACCCAACCCATTAGCGGGTTTACACGATCGGGCTCGGGTTTAGCCCGCCCGAGTTGCACCCCTATTAAAGGAGGAGGCGGCCTGGAGGAGGAGGAGGCCTGCGGTTTAAAAGGAGGGATTTGGGGTTAGAAAATAGGGAATAGAGGGATTTAGTTAATTTTATGGGGGGAAGGGTTTTGGAAAAAGAGAAAAAGTTTTTAGAATAGCCACTAATTTTTCAATCGCTGAATAGGAGTAATTAGCTTTTAGGTACTTCCGACTTCTTAGCGACTAACTACGTTTAGTCGCTGAATAATTTCATAAAAGTAGCAACATTCTACCGACGGAATGGCGATTAACTATTTTATTCATAAAATTAATTTGTCCTTTAGTCAAAATTTAGTCGGTCGTAAGTCGCAAATTAGCAACTTAAAATGGTTAGTCGCTAAATTAGTCGCTAAATTACCATAATTTTGTAGTGATAATAATAATAAATAAACGAGATGCTTCTCAAGTTCTCAAACAATTAAATGAAACAAAAAACCCAACTACTCCCAACTGGCCCCATCCAACAATTAATAAGTATTTAATAAAAACAAAAAGTAAAATTAAAAAGAAAGTAGAGAGAAAAAGGCAGAGAGAGAGAGAGAGAGAGAATCATTGGTTCAATCTCTGCTTCTTCTCCAGAGTGTTTAGAGGAAGTAGTGAAGAGTTGAGAGCGTGAGAGTGAGGAAGGAAGTTTACAGGAGGAAGAAAGGGAGGCGGCACCGGAGCCGATTGGGCATGGCCACGGTGCGGGAGTGTGGGACCGGAGGCCGGGCTGGAGGCGGATGGGGTTCGACGCTAGAGATGTGGCACCGGCTGGTCGATGCCACGGAGGTACGACGCTGCCTGGGAGGCAGATCTGGCCCCCACGACGATCGTCGGCTCAAGTGACCAGTGACGATGGTTGCCAGAATAGCGCGGGCTCAGCACGGTGGGTGCGCCACAACGACGGGGTCGAGGCGGAGGCACTGGCTGGGCATGGTCGGGATTTGCGGTCGTCGGCTAGGACAGGTCGCTGCGGACGACGAAGGTTAGGTTTTTTTTTATTTCTTTTGTTTTGGTGTCGTAGGGTTTTTGGTGGTGACGATGGTGGCGGTTAACTGATGGTGATGGCGGTGGTTTCAGGGTTTGGTCGGTGGTGCTGAACGGAGGAGGCGAAGTTGGTGTATTTTTGCCGGTGGTGGCACTGGTATGTGATGGTGGTAGGTGGTGGCTGTCGTAGGTCGATTGGGAAAATTGCAGTGGTCGGTGAAGGTGGGCGGTCGGGGTATTGCCGGTGGTGGCTGTCGTGGAGTTTGGTGAGGATAATGATGGTTGAAGTGGTTGTGGTGGTGTTGGTTGGTCAGGAGAAGTTGGTGTCACAACCCGCTCCCGAATATTCGGATACGAGTTGGATACGTCCAGCCTTCGTCGATGGACACAACGAAGTAAGCTGTACAATTCTAAGAAAAACTCCAAGGTACAAGGTAAATATAATCAACACAGCATCTATAACGTCCCATACAAGATCACCACAACCATCCAAGTCAAATTTAGTACAAGTCTTCCGGAGACAAATCCAGTAAAATAAAGTACAATGTTGAAATACAAAATATAATCGCCAGAGAGTAAAGTACAATAAATAAACTAAATCCTGTAATCCACTGATCTCACCAAGCTCCATGTGGCCTCAAGCACCTGCAATGATCCTGTCAGGAAAAGAGCAAAGTACAACCCCGACAAGAAGCACTAAACAAAGTAAACTGAAGTGCTGCACAATAAACTATGATACAAGCACTAGAACATAAAACTGTAGTACATGAATAACGATGAAACTATAGTACCAGATCCAGAACAATGAACTAGACTATCAGTGTAATATGTACTTGAAATAGCTATCAGAATATGTGACCGGCTCAGGTAGTACAGGGTACAAGAGCAGATGAATAATGGTATGGCTTAGAGTCCCACGTGCACGATGTGAGACCTAAGCTATTAAACAATGCCTAGCTAATTTAGGATTGGTCACATATCTGTAGTATTTTTCCACCCAATGTACATGTAAAGAACACTGAACAATGAACGATGAACAATGAACGATGAACGATGAACAATCGTGTGTACAATGTGTCAATATGAGAACATGAAGCAAGACAGAAATATAGTGTAAAAGAGTTCGAGTCGGTATACTTGCCTTGCTTTGGTTGCACGAGAGTAGTAGATCATGGATGTTCACCTGGTAATTTTTGTACAAGTTCGTTAAGGTTGCAATAAAGGCATTTAGCTACCATATCCATAAACTAGCTAATGAAAATATACTAGCTAATAATATATACTATCTAACTATTTTTAGAAAATATACTATAGCTATAGCAAAATCATTTATTTAACAAAAGTGCTAAATATGTACTTATTAGGAAATTTTTTTTTTGTAAAGTGATAATAGTTACTAAGTATATATCACTACAATACTACTAACTAATTGTATAACAACTATCAATATTTTAGAAAATGTATATATTATACTAGTGATAATATTTTTAGTAAAGGAAACATTTAGGTTTGGAAAAAGACTTTGCTAACTAAAATATTTATTTAACCATAAACTAATTATTATATTATAATCAACTATATATATATATATATATATATATATATATATATATATATATATATATATATATATATATATATATATATATATATAATATCAATATTTTGTAAATAGTTTAACCTTCAAGTATTTTCTAAATAATAGTATTATTGTTTCTTGCTATATATATATATATATATATATATATATATATATATATATATATATATATATATATATATATATATATATATATATATATATAAACAATATTCTAAATAATACTAGCAATATGGTAAAACACTTTTTAAATCATTTGACAATAATATTAACTAAAATTTATTTAATAAAAATACTAATATATAATAGTCAACTAACAAGAAATTGATATAACAATTAAAAATCTAAACAATTTAACTAAAATATCATCAAGGACCTACACTATTTTAATAGCTATTTCGAGTACCTTAACCTATTTATTTGATGACAAAACATACAAATTTTCCTTTGAGAAAAATACTAACCATAATATTATTCCACATAATCATTTAGAACTAATAAATTAATATTAGGAAGATTTACTACAAAACTATTAGAGACTGCCAATAATCTGCCCAAACTACACTGGCCCAGCCCAGACCCCTAATCCCCTCACAGCCTGGTCTAGAGTGGCCCAACCCAACTGTCAAGACCAATCCAAATGGATTAAACCTTATATTTTCTTTCACTCCACTCTCAGTCCACTACTCACTCCATCAAACCCAGCCCAATAGTGCGGCCAAACCTCACATATACTGTCATATATGTGACACTTCAATTTTAAAGAGTCAAAAAGCTGACACACAATGTATGAAAGGCAGCCCACTTGAAAGCTCCTACTCTCTCACCCTCGCATTAATGGACATCTGCAGAATTGAAAGAGGAAAACAGAAAACTACATGCTGACCCCTCAGATGTTGAAAGGTCACAGCCCGGTTTTCAAGGATCACTTCTAATAATGAAACAAAAAGGAATAAGGGTTAAGAGATGAGACATATAGCATTGTATCTTGATACCTCATACTTTTACTGACAGGTTATGGTAGAGTTCTATATTTTATCATGTATGACACTCTCTATTATTGTTTTATAGCATTTATCATATATTTGGAACTGCTGTTAGAGTTATGTGCTTCGCTCTAATCCTAACTGGATAATATTTTTCATAGGATCTTTAGGACTTATGTCATACCTATTATGGACTAAGTGTAGCTGAGGGATGCCTGCAGGAGACCCTGGAGAAGCCAGTGCCATGACCCGCACTCGCTTTTCAGATACGAGTTTGTAGCCAAGTCCAGTCTACGCTGCAGCATCGACGGAAGTACACTGTCTATGTCTCAATGCCAATCTCAAATACAATAAAACAAATCTAATTTCTTATTCACAAGGACTATTTTATTTACAAATCCAATAATACAAAAAATGACATTTGGGGAACAAATTTGCTAAACAATTAAATAAAAGAAACTAACTAATCTATCCAGAATCTATGGTCGGCCTCCAAGACATCTATTTCTCCCGTATGGTCCGTAACACAAAAGTAGGAAGCAATGCAAGTCATCTGCAATGATTCAGTCAGGAAAGGAGCAAAGTACAACCATATTGCATTTATGTAACTTAATACAAAATAAATTAGATAGTAGAGATGCATTAAAAAAAAGATTTGTATGAACTGGAAACCATAAGAATGTACAAGAAATTTCTAGCAAGAATAAGTTGAACAAGATAACTGGAAAATGAACATGAACAAGTAAAACTAATCAAACGGTACTTTGAAATACCTTTCAATATGTGAACGGCTAGGCTAGTACGGTACATCATACGATGGCTATCCACATTTTTGGTACGGCCAACCCATACATGATGTGTATGACTTAGCTATCCATATTAAACATTCATTGGGGTTTGTTCACACATCTACTGAGTATTTTCCCTTCCGACCCACTAAACAGTCAATAAATGAGCAATGATACAATCAAGCCTATCGTCTCACAATCGTGTCTCAACTAGAAACTCAATAAAATGCAATAAAAAGATAGCATTATAATGTAATAACCACATAAAGCAATAGTATACTTGCCTCAAGTTAAGTTGCAGTTGACGTATGCGACGCAATCTCAATTTGGTTGAAAGTTGTTGTAATTATGGCTAACCGCTACTAGTTCGGTGAATCATCGACTATCTATGATTTCTACAAATTAATTAAAATATTAAACTATTTTATTATTTTTTGGAAAATTAGTATGCTATAGATCTATGTGTCAGTTTTCCAAAACATCAAACGATAAACAAAACGGAGTTCGGGATCTCCCAAAATCTAAAAAATAGTGCGACATGTCGATATTTTGGACAACTAACACTCAAACAATTTTTCAGAAATTCACGTTCATAACTACAGAAAATAAATTATAGATCTAGAAATATAACCTCGATACGGTTCTAACAAAAAAATGGAGGAGAAATAGAGTCCGGAGTTGGTCGCAACGCTTTTGCGAAGTTTCTATAACTTAAAAAAACGAGACTGAATTTTGGCCTATTTTGGACGAAAAATAAAGAAATTTTGGAAAATAAAATATGGAAGATGACATAGGTTTAATAGGTTTATATAAAGAATAGTCATTACTTAATTAAGATTTGATTGGAAGGGTTTTGGTTTTGGGAGAAGAATAAGGACTCCTTAAATAGATGGAGATTGACTCATAATTTCCTATTTTAGAAGGGTCAAGAATCTAATAAATAAATCTTTCCACTAAATTCAAATCAAATCAATCTCAAAACTATATAGATCAAATCTCACTCCATAGTTGATCATAACAATAATTGGGTTTGTGGGAAAAAGCAAAGGGAGACTTCCCTTTATATAGGAGATGGGAGATTTCCTAAATAAGGAAGATTTAGATTCAATAAATTGAATCCTTCCATGAATTAAATTAGATTTGACCCAATCTCAATCCATAATTAATCACAATAATATTACTTTAAAATAATATCTAATATTTTAAATAATCTTTATAATAGATTTCATAAAATTAAATATCAAAAATATTGATAAGAATAATTCAAATTTTCCTAAATGTATATTTTCCTAAATACAAATCTCATCTAAAATAATATCTATTCTACTATATAATATGAAAACTTAGATGGTGAAACTTTTGAATTCCAAAAATATCCTTACATACTTATACTAATTAAAAATAGTTCATCTATTCTTCTATTCTACTATATAATATGAAAACTTAGATGGTGAAACTTTTGAATTCCAAAAATATCCTTACATACTTATACTAATTAAAAATAGTTCATCTATTCTACTATATAATATGAAAACTTAGATGGTAAAACTTTTGAATTCCAAAAATATCCTTACATACTTATACTAATTAAAAATAGTTCATTAATTTTAATAAGGACAACTTAGTAATTAGGAAGACTACCCTTTGGTCTTCCTAAATAGTCTTCCTAAACTAATTAAGAAATGTTAAAATACGTGCAAGGCACGTGCACATATGCTAGTAGGAATAAATTAAGACTAAATCCAATCATAATTTAGAATTGACCACATCTAAATCCAATAATATCTAATAATTTAATAATATTTAAAAATAGATTTTTATAAATATAACTTAAACATAATTGATAATAGAAATTTTATAAGTTTAAAAGTACATCTTTTTATAAAAAAAAAATTAAATTTTAATAAAAAATAGTTTGAAAAATCTCTTTGTTAATACAAATATCTTTTATAGAATTAAAAATAAAAATATTTTCTAACTCAATTTTTTTTAAACTCAAAATAAATAAAAATAAAAAATTCAGGAATTAGACTTACAAATCTACCCACCATTGAAAATTTTCGTCCTCGAAATTTCAAAGGATAAGGTTAGGCACGATAAAAAAATGTTACGATAACGATCAAAGTTGGTTGGCGAAATAGAATCAAAATCTAGGAAAAGATACGAACTGGCACGATTAATAGTCATATGCCAATAAAAGATATAGCCTCTATAGTATTCAAAAATCATAAGTATATTCAAAATCATTTTACCGAGAATCCATGCCTCGCCAATGTACATCTGACTGCAGTAAATCCTTGGTTTCATGACTCAAGTATAATGTGGTATCGAACACTCTATCAACTCTAACCAATATTGACATAACAAATCAAAGGATCAATAATGCAATTAGGACATAGTTTTAATAATATTCGATAACCTATTCTTACCAAAAATTACTTAAACTTAGGGATCATGCCTCACCAGTGTCCTGCTAGCTGCAGTGAACCCGCAGTCTCCATAATTCAAATAAATGGCGACAGTGTGTCACTACCACATTTCTAGTGTAAGGGTATTTTTGTCATTTTTGGGGTAATTTAATTTATTAGAATTTATTTGAATTTTTGGGATTTTTAGGAATTATTTTGGAGTTGTTTGGACTAGATTGATCTTGGCTAGTTTGGACCCTTGTAGACCAACCTAGGAGCTAACCCTAGTTAGTATGAGTTTGGTTAGGATATATGACTCTAGTCTAACCTAAGCCTAATCTTTGGTTTGGTCATTAGAACCTAATTAGTAATAGAAATTAGAAAGCCATAAGTCATGGCTTATGATTTAGAGTCCTTATTAATCAAATCAAACATAGCCTATGTAACTTGGCCCAAAGCCCAAAAATCAACCTAAACCTAATCCTAAGAAGATGTGGCCGGCCACCCCTATCCTCATTGGGATCACTACCATATTTATATCCTCCTAAAATCTAGGGTTGCCTCTTTCTTAGGAAAAGCTCTAAGTTTTAGAAATGTTAGTTTCTATTATATTTTAATTCCTAGAACTCCTTTCCTCTTCCTTTTTCTTTCTAATTCATTCCATTAGATCCTAATCTACATATTCTTGCTGTCATAAATGTTTCATTTCAGTTTGAGGTGATTTTGTGGATTGGGACATCAAGAGGAGAGCCATTGAAAGAGGGGTTTTCTTGAGAAGTTCAAGCTTAGGTAACTTTCTCTACACTCCATGAAATTTCGATTGGTCTTCATTGTTAGGGAGCCCTAGGAGTCCCCTAAGTACCAGTATAGGTTTTGTGTCGGGTATCCTAGGTTTCGTGTCCGTTCTGGACACGTATCAGAGCTAGGGTTAAGTGTTTGACGAAATACCCCAAAGGGCATTTCGATCTCGTTTGTGCATTATTTTTAAATAGGAAATTTAGTTTTAATCTTGTTTATTTATCCCTGTTCTTATGTGGTAGTATTAGTGTCGGGTTGAGTCGGATTCTTGGCTTGGACACGCGCGTGCACACGCTCGCGCGTGCGCTACAGTGTTCCCCTGCTACTCGGGGCCTGTAGCGGACACGACACGTGATAATCCGACACGAAACTTTGTGGACTCGAGGGGGCATGCACTGGCATCATGCCCCCAAAGTTTCATTGGGTTTCGTGGAAAGGTTTGGGAGATATCGGTCACGCATTGGGATATCACTGCTCTGTGCACAGATTATTGAGGCCACTGATACGACCTTCAATATCGGACACGGCGACACGTGGACCTATTTCAGGGACACACACACCTAGCTGGACCCTAGGTGAACTACCCAGCACGAGGACATGACCCCATTTGTGTCGTGTCGAGTGCACGACACGCGTGCACACACGCACGAGCCTGTGCACACTGCACAGTGCCTGTGTGTACTGTAGGTGTTTGTTTTCTGTTTGGACACGATTGTGTCATAAGGGTGGACACGTGTGGACCCTGGGACACACTCACATAATATATTTTAGTTACCAACCACTGTTTTGGCGTTTTAGTTCAATTTTTTATGTTCAATTCTCAAATTTCCTAATTTTACTGATACCTTAATATCAGTTATTATTTTACTGTTTTTGTTCCAGATTTTTAACTCGATTTTGTCATCTAATTAAACCTATTTAATACTGTTAAATGTTTGGTTTAAGCTCTATTCTAATCTCCTATATATTATCTAACCATGGTTAGGTTTTTGGGTGAATTGGCATTGATTTGAGTTCAAATGAGAAGTTGGGGAGAAACTGGAAAACTGATAACAGTTTTCTGATTTTTGAATTTTGCTTTCAGTTTGTTTAGTTGATTTCAGCCACCATCTAACTGTACCCAGACCTTCACATTACACACACATGTCTTCTTGCATTTCACACACTTGCATTCATGCTTTAAACTAAACCCAGTCTTAGCTTTATAAATGAACATGAGAAATTCCAGTTTTGATTCTTGATAAGGTTTAAAAGGATATATTATGTTATGGTTTTCTCTGTACATTAAAACCATGATAGGATATGGGTTTATGTATTGTGTTATATGATTTCAAGTTTCGAATTGTTTAAGAGTGCTAGTCATTTGTATGAACTGTTTTGAACTATTCTTTTGTTGTTCATTTGAATCAATAGGTGATGATAGTGTTGTATCAAACCTCGGTTCTTTTGGGCTGTTTTTACTATTTGAGTGTTCTTCAAAAACTGTGTTTGATATATAAAACCTGAGATCCTTTTGATATATATAATCTGAGAATAGGTTTGGTGTTTAATTGTTTTGTGGCTTTGGGAAGGGACTAAAAACTGGGCTTCATGAGTACCAAGATGCTTATGTGTTCACTTTGTTGCTATGGCTTTGCCTTGACCTTATTTTGCATTGTAGTTCCTTTCAAAACCTGGAAAGAATGCACACACACACACAGATTTCTGAAATTGAGTTTCCCTCTCCATGTATACATCCATGTTCACACACATTGCTATCTAGTGTTCACTCTTCACCACACACACACACAATTTTATATACACACACATGGCCATACATTGTTACACCCTCTACACACAAGCAAGTACACACACATACACATTGTATTGTTCACTCCATCACACACACACAATTGCTTTCTCTCTAGCTCTCTATCTTCCTTATACCTACTAAATAATGTATTACATATATGGTTGTGTGGTGATATGTATAGATAGCCTATGGGTATATTCTAATTAGTTTATTTATATATATCAATTTGTGTATTGTTTAGCTATAGAGGGTATCTTGGTAGATGTGTCTAGTAGGCTATAGGCTAGATGATCTTGTGTAGAGTTGTGTATTAATAGGCTTGGCATGGTATTGCCTAGATTAGTCTTGATTAACCTAGAATAGTCTTGTTAGACCTAAATTAGACTAGTTTGACTTAGATTTGACTTGGTTGACCTAGTTTGACTTCTAGGGTTGACCAAGAGTTGACTTTGGCCTAGATTGACCTAGAATCATATAGAATGCATAGTAGGGCTTCATTTTACTATTTTGGACTTATTGTGACTTGTGCTGTTCTGATTAGGAGCCAGACACCACTCCTCGGACAGTACGTTTCATATTGGACACTCAGATACAGGCGAGTACATTCTCTGATCATTTCATATCCTACTTAGAACTATTTCCTACAGTAGATTACTTTACTTGTACTGTCACGTTGGTCACACGGATTGGTACTATATGGATCCCTTCTTGAGATGTTATCCTTAGGGAGCATCGGGTACTCTATGTTCTGTGCGTTTCACTTACATAGCGTATCACTATGCTTCGTTGATTCTTCGATCACTTGTGACATATACTCTTATGATCACAGAGTCTTCCTGGAATCCTTATCCCATTTATGGGTCTACTATGTATCACCCTTTGGGAGCTTATTACTTTTCGGAGGCTTACCACCCTTCGGGGGCTTATCATCCTTCGGGAGCCTTACATAGTATCATAACATAACCTGGTTGGATCCTTGTGTATTGATTGGTGGTACGAGGGAGTAGAAGTAGACATGTGAATAATACCCAAGTAGTATCTTATCAGAATCTCTTCCATAGTGTCTTATCAAAATTTCCTATGCCATTTACATGTCTATATTGTACTCTGACTCACTAGCCACATGTTAGTTCTTTATTTATAGTAGATATTTCTATTACAGATTTTTCTCTCTGTTTACATACTGCACTTCTTTCAGTACTTGTATCTTACTTTACTGCATGATTATATCTTCTAACCTGCTATGAACTGTTGAGATGTACTATAGTCGCTCCTGTCCTGACTGGACCTGTTGAAAATATTACAGAGGACGAGGAGGAGGCTTGCCTGGATACCTACTACGGGGCAGCCTTAGATGACACCTGCGAGCTGGACCCTCAGGAGGACCCAGCTCTAGCTGAGGATATCACCCCGATTGCCTAGACTAGATTAGTTAGGCTTATCTTACTTTATGCAGTCTTGAGACATGTTTTAGCTAGACTTCATTTGGAGTTCAGAGTTGTATATATTCTTTCATTCTGTATCTGAGACCATGTACTTCTGGATATTGCTGGGATTATCTTAGACTAGTTTTCATCTATTTATTTCCTTGAGTTCTATTTCATATCGTGCTATCTCTTCCTTAGTTGTGATTGAGTTTTACTGCTATGTCACCCCTATTCGGGGAGTATAAACTGTTTAGAGATATATTGCTAGATAATTGTTGACCTAGGACAGCGTTCTACCGCCGACACTGCGGCGTAGGCTGGACGTACCCACGTCTCGTGCCCTTACTCTAGGGTGCGGGTCGTGACACGTTTTTAGTGGTGGCCCATGCAGGTCGAGACTAGAAGTGTAGTGGTATTCGAATTAGAGTATCACTACAGCCTGTAGTAGGATATAGGACATTAATTTTAAGGTACTCAATCACTTTAGGAAAATTTCTTTTATTGCCATCTAAATCCTTTTGTCAGCTGATCCTTTGAATTATAATTGTCCGCCTTTGTTATTTCGCTTCTTTCTCAGAAATTGATACTCTTGTTTGTCTATCTTCAGGATGGTAGAGACTAGATCGCAGCGTGCCATTCATGCGGATGCTATAGAGGGGACTGCTACCTCTCAGCCAGTACGGCGAGGCCAGGGGACTGCAGCTCCTGCCACCTCAGCTCGTATTGAGACATCGGCAGCCGCAGCAGGGGGTATGCATCCACCAACTCGAAGGCAGGACCCGGTCATTCCAGAGGATCCCTTTCAGCAGCCACCGCCTCCAGGATATGTGGACGCAGCTCAGATATTTGCGTATTTCCAGCAGTTCATGGACAGACAGCAGGCTCGACAGGACAGGGGCATGGAGTTGGCCGTCACGACAGCCGCAGCTCGACCAGTGGTGCAGCAGCCGAGGACACCGGGGATTGAGCAGTTTTAGAAGATGAGCCCCAGAGACTTTCTGGGGACATAGGGAATCCTATATGCCGATGAGTGGATCGAGCATATAGAGGAGATCTTTCGCTTGGCCGGATACCTGCAGATCTTCAGATCGAGGCCGCAGCTAGCCGGATGCGAGATCTTGCTCGCACCTGGTATCAGTCAGACCCGAGGGTGGGGGTACCGGGGCAGACTTGGGAGCAGTTCAAAGGCTTCTACAAGAAGAAGTTCTTCCCAGATTCAGCACTCAGAGCCTTGGAGTCGCAGTTCGAGAGCCTAGTCCAGGGGAGTCTCTCAGTGGAGGAGTACGCCGGGGAGTTTGGCCGCCTCGGCAGGTTTGTGGAGGGCTTGAGCGAGACGGCGAAGGCCCAGAGGTTCCGGAAGGGTCTAGTCCAGGAGGTCAAGTCCTTGACCAAAGGCAACCGGGATGCTACGTTCGAGGAGATCTTGACAGGAGCCTTGCTAGCAGAGGATGATCTTGAGCTTAGGCTCAAGAGGGGGAGAGACCCAGTTGGGGGAAGCAGCAGCAGCGGGGGCCAGGCCAAGAGGCCCCATTTTCAGCAGCAGCAGCTGAGACAGTTTCAGCCGCAGCCGATCCAGCAGAGGCCAGTTCACCACCAGCAGCAGCCGAGACAGCACCAGCAGGGTCAGAGACAGGGTGGTACTTGTGCCTACTGCAAGAAGCTCGGGCACGTCTTCAATGAGTGCCGGAAGAGACTGGGCCAGTGCCTAGTGTGTGGTTCATCAGACCACCAGACGAGGGAGTGCCGCATAGCACGAGCAGCTCCGGGAGGAGGAGTCAGAGCTCCAGCATGCCAGCAGAGGGGACCATCCCTGCCGATACAGCCGCAGAGGTTCGTCCAGCACCAGCAGCAGGCCAGGGAAGGCCAGCAGGGGTGAGCTTTCGCCATGGCAGCTGGAGATGCAGAGGTGATAGGAGAGCTGATTGCAGGTTCAATTCTACTCGACTCCAGTCCAGCCTTTGCATTATTTGATTTCGGTGCTTCGCATAGCTTCATATCAGTATCTTTTGCGATTAGACACGGTATCATAGCTGAATCGTTGCCTAGGACTTACAAGATCATGACCAGGGGTGGCATTATCTTCGTGAGTGATGTTTATAAGGGTCGGAGAGTAGTTTTGGGAGGCCGTGAGTTGGAGGTGAGCCTGCTCGTAATGCCATTGCCAAACTACGATATAGTACTAGGCATGGATTGGTTGAGCAGGCACCACGCCAGCATTGATTACAGAGGGGGTAGAGTTCTCTTCAGAGCACCGGGGGAGCCAGAGTTCGAGTACTCCAGACGTCAGGCAGAGCAGAGCAGCGGAGTCTTCTGTGGAGTCTCGGTCGAGGAGCAGACGATTCCACACCCCTTGATAGCAGAGTATATGGATATTTTCCCAGAGGAGTTGTCGGGATTGCCACCAGACAGAGACATAGAGTTCTCGATAGACTTGGTTCCAGGAGCGGAACCCATCTCTCAGCATGTCTATCGGGTGAACAACAGCGAGCTGGTGGAGCTGAAGAAGCAGGTGGATGAGCTACAGGACAAGGGCTTCATCCGCTCGAGTTCGTCGCCATGGGGTGTACCAGTGTTGTTTGTGCCGAAGAAGGATGGGTCAGTACGCATGTGTATTGACTATAGGGCACTCAACAACCTCACGATCAAGAACAAATACGCACTGCCGCGGATCGACGATCTATTTGACCAGTTGAGCGGAGCTCGGGTATTTTCCAAGATTGATCTGAGGTCGGGATATCACCAGGTGAAGGTGAAGAGAGAGGATATTCCCAAGACCGCTTTCAGGACGCGGTGCGGGCAGTTCGAGTTTTTGGTTATGCCGTTTGGGCTAACCAATGCACCAGCAGTGTTTATGAACCTTATGAACAAGGTATTCTACCAGTATCTGGATCAGTTTGTGGTGGTGTTTATTGACGACATCTTGGTATATTCCAAGACTGAGGAGGAGCACGAGGAGTATTTGAGGATCGTGCTGGAGACTATCAGGAAGGAGCAGCTTTACGGGAAGCTCTCCAAGTGTGAGTTCTTCTTGGATCGGGTGGACTTCTTGGGGCATGTGGTGACTGGAGATGGTATCTCAGTTGACCCCAAGAAGATTGTAGCAGTTGAGGCACGGACAGCGCCGACTTCAGTTGCAGAGATCAGGAGTTTCCTGGGGCTGGCAGGGTATTATCGGAGATTTGTGCAGGATTTCTCCCGGGTTGCAGAGCCGTTGACTCGGTTGACCCGGAAGGATGCTGAGTTCGTTTGGTCAGAGGAGTGTCAGACAGCTTTTGATGAGTTGAAGAAGCGGCTTACGACAGCTCCAATTCTGACATTGCCTTCAGGATCGGGTGGTTTCACTATTTATAGTGATGCTTCAGGGAAGGGGCTGGGTTGTGTGTTGCAGCAGCACGGGAAGGTGATTGCCTATGCTTCCAGGTAATTGCGTCCCCATGAGAAGAACTACCCTACCCACGACCTGGAGCTGGCAGCAGTGATATTTGCTCTGAAGCTGTGGAAGCATTATCTGTATGGTGAGAGGGTGGAGATCTTCACAGATCATAAGAGCTTAAAGTATGTGTTCATTCAGAAGGAGTTGAACATGAGACAGCGCAGATGGCTAGAGTTGATGAAGGATTTTGACATCCTACTTCAGTACCACCCCGGGAAGGCCAACGTGGTTGCCGATACCTTGAGTAGGTATCTGACAGCCATGTGTTTGACCATGGATCGACATTTGCTTGCCGACTTGGAGAGCCTTGGGATTGAGGTGATCGTGCCCGGAGTACAGATGCAGCTATGGAAGATGCAGATTCAGTCAGACTTGGTGGAGAGGATCAAGTCAGCACAGTTTGAGGACATTGCTCTGCGGTGTCTCCGAGAGCAGGTTCGAACAGGACTGCTGGAGGGCGAGTTTTCTATTGCAGAGGATGGTGCCTTGAGGCACGGTTCCAGATTATGTGTGCCCAGCGAAGATCTCAGGGAGCAGGTTATGTAGGAGGCCCACAGATCTCAGTACTCTATACTCCCGGGTGCCAACAAGATATACCGAGATCTGAGGGAGCATGTTTGGTGGTCAGGGATGAAGCGGGAGGTGGCTCACTTCGTGGTTAGGTGTTTGGTCTGTCAGCAGGTCAAGGCAGAGAGACAGAGGCCCGGTGGATTGTTGCAGCCGCTGTCCATTCCCGAGTGGAAGTGGGAGCATATCACTATGGACTTCGTATCAGGATTGTCGCGCACACCAGGAGGAAAAGACGTGATTTGGGTCATCGTTGACAGGTTGACCAAATCGGCCCACTTCTTGCCATTCAAGGTGGATACGTCTACAGAGAGGCTGGCGGAGTTGTCTATGCGACAGATAGTCAGGATTCACGGGGTTCCGGTCAGCATCGTCTCAGATCGGGATAGCCATTTTACTTCCCATTTCTGGATGAGTCTACAGACTAGCTTGGGCACTCAGCTCAAGTTTAGTACTGCATACCACCCCCCGACGGACGGACAGTCAGAGCGGACTATTCAGACCCTTGAGGATATGCTGCGGACGTGCGTCCTAGACTTTGGAGGTTCCTGGGAGGATCATCTTCATTTGGTGGAGTTTGCCTATAACAATAATTTCCAGGCCAGCATTGAGATGTCACCTTTTGAGGCTCTGTACGGGCGTAGGTGCCGTACACCCTTATCTTGGGATGATGTTGGTGAGCGAGCTTTACTGGGGCCAGAGATGGTTGTTGATGCGGCCGAGAAGGTAAAGCTCATCAGAGACAGACTTCACGTGGCGCAGGACAGACATCGGCACTGGGCCGATAGCCACCGGAGGCCCTTGCAGTTTGAGGTACAGATTAGAGTAGGATTAGATTTAGGTTTCCTTGTTTGTGATCTTTGCTCATGTTTGTTTATTATTTTAATTGAGACCTTGCTTGTGATTAGGTCGAAGACCAGGTTTTCTTGAGGATATCTCCGACTCGTGGTACGATACGTTTCGGTGGAGGCGGGAAGCTTAGCCCGCGCTTCATCGGCCCTTTCGTTATCAGCGGAAGAGTCGGTGACGTTGCATACAGGCTAGACTTGCCACCTGTACTAGTGGGGATCCACAACGTATTTCATGTATCACAGTTGAGACGGTACGTGGCTGACCCTAGCCATGTGCTCGATCATTCAGAGATAGAGGTTGGACCTTCTCTCAGATATCCAGAGCAGCCAGTGGAGATTCTGGATCGACGGAAGAAGGTTCTGAGGAACCAGGTGATACCCTTGGTGCGCGTCGCATGGAGCCATCATTCTCCAGGAGAGTCTACCTGGGAGCGGGAGGATGAGATGCGCGAGCGCTACCCTTATCTTTTTGGACCGTGAGGTATGCTTTATATCCTTCTCATCAGTTGTATTTCGCCTTTCAATTTCGAGGGCGAAATTCTTTTAAGGAGGGTAGATTTGTCACTACCACATTTCTGGTGTGAGGGTATTTTTGTCATTTTTGGTGTAATTTAATTTTTTAGAATTTATTTGAATTTTTGGGATTTTTAGGAATTATTTTGGAGTTGTTTGGACTAGATTGATCTTGGCTAGTTTGGACCCTTGTAGACCAACCTAGGAGCTAACCCTAGTTAGTATGAGTTTGGTTAGGATATATGACTCTAGTCTAACCTAGCCTAATCTTTGGTTTGGTCATTAGAACCTAATTAGTAATAGAAATTAGAAAGCCATAAGTCATGGCTTATGATTTAGAGTCCTTATTAATCAAATCAAACATAGCCTATGTAACTTGGCCCAAAGCCCAAAAATCAACCTAACCCTAATCCCAAGAAGATGTTGCCAGCCACCCTTATCCTCATTGGGATCACCACCATATTTATATCCTCCTAAAATCTAGGGTTGCCTCTTTCTTAGGAAAAGCTCTAAGTTTTAGAAAGGTTAGTTTCTATTATATTTTAATTCCTAGAACTCCTTTCCTCTTCCTTTTTCTTTCTAACTCATTCCATTAGATCCTAATCTACATATTCTTGCTGTCATAAATGTTTCATTTCAGTTTGAGGTAATTTTGTGGATTGGGACATCAAGAGGAGAGCCATTGAAAGAGGGGTTTTCTTGAGAAGTTCAAGCTTAGGTAACTTTCTCTACACTCCATGAAATTTTGATTGGTCTTCATCATTAGAGAGCCCTAGGAGTCCCCTAAGTACCATTATAGGTTTTGTGTCGGGTATCCTAGGTTTCGTGTCCGTTCTGGATACGTATCAGAGCTAGGGTTAAGTGTTTGACGAAATACCCCAAAGGGCATTTCGATCTCGTTTGTGCATTATTTTTAAATAGGAAATTTAGTTTTAATCTTGTTTATTGATCCCTGTTCTTATGTGGTAGTATTAGTGTCGGGTTGAGTCGGATTCTTGGCTTGGACACGCGCGTGCACACGCTCGCGCGCGCGCTACAGTGTTTCCCTGCTACTCGGGGCCTGTAGCGGACACGACACGTGATGATCCGACACGAAACTTTGTGGACTCTAGGGGGCATGCACTGACATCATGCCCCCAAAGTTTTATTGGGTTTCGTGGAAAGGTTTGGGAGATATCGGTCACGCACTGGGATATCACTGTTCTGTGTATAGATTATTGAGGCCACTGATACGGCCTTCAATATCGGACACGGTGACACGTGGACCTATTTCAGGGACACACACACCTAGCTGGACCCTAGGTGAACTACCCAGCACGAGGACATGACCCCATTTGTGTCGTGTCGAGTGCACGACATGCGTGTACACACGCACGAGCCTGTGCACACTGCACAGTGCCTGTGTGCACTGTAGGTGTTTGTTTTCTGTTTGGACACGATTGTGTCATAAGGGTAGACACGTGTGGACCCTGGGACACACTCACATAATATATTTTAGTTACCAACCACTGTTTTGGTGTTTTAGTTCAATTTTTGATGTTCAATTCTCAAATTTCCTAATTTTACTGATACCTTAATATCAGTTATTATTTTACTGTTTTTGTTCCAGATTTTTAACTCGATTTTGTCATCTAATTAAACCTATTTAATACTATTAAATGTTTGGTTTAAGCTCTAATCTAATCTTCTATATATATTATCTAACCATGGTTAGGTTTTTGGGTGAATTGGCATTGATTTGAGTTCAAATGAGGAGTTGGGGAGAAACTGGAAAACTGATAACAGTTTTCTGATTTTTGAATTTTGTTTTCAGTTTGTTTAGTTGATTTCAGCCACCATCTAACTGTACCCAGACCTTCACATTACACACACATATCTTCTTACATTTCACACACTTGCATTCATGCTTTAAACTAAGCCCAGTCTTAGCTTTATAAATTAACCTGAGGAATTCCAGTTTTGATTCTTGATAAGGTTTAAAAGGATATATTATGTTATGGTTTTCTCTGTACATTAAAACCATGATAGGATATGGGTTTACGTATTGTGTTATATGATTTCAAGTTTCGAATTGTTTAAGAGTGCTAGTCATTTGTATGAACTGTTTTGAACTATTCTTTTGTTGTTCATTTGAATCAATAGGTGATGACAGTGTTGTATCAAACCTGGGTTCTTTTGGGCTGTTTTTACTATTTGAGTGTTCTTCAAAAACTGAGTTTGATATATAAAACCTGAGATCCTTTTGATATATATAATCTGAGAATAGGTTTGGTGTTTAATTGTTTTGTGGCTTTGGGAAGGGACTGAAAACTGGGCTTCATGAGTACCAAGATGCTTATGTGTTCACTGTGTTGCTATGGCTTTGCCTTGACCTTATTTTGCATTATAGTTCCTTTCAAAACCTGGAAAGAATGCACACACACACAGATTTCTGAAATTGAGTTTCCCTCTCCATGTATACATCCATGTTCACACACATTGCTATCTAGTGTTCACTCTTCACCACACACACACAATTTTATATACACACACATGGCCATACATTGTTACACCCTCTACACACAAGCAAGTACACACACATACACATTGTATTGTTAACTCCATCACACACACACAATTGTTTTCTCTATAACTCTCTATCTTCCTTATACCTACTAAATAATGTATTACATATATGGTTGTGTGGTGATATGTATAGATAGCCTATGGGTATATTCTAATTAGTTTATTTATATATATCAATTTGTGTATTGTTTAGCTATAGAGGGTATCTTGGTAGATGTGTCTATTAGGCTATAGGCTAGATGATCTTGTGTAGAGTTGTGTATTAATAGGCTTGGCATGGTATTGCCTAGATTAGTCTTGATTAACCTAGAATAGTCTTGTTAGACCTAAATTAGACTAGTTTGACTTAGATTTGACTTGGTTGACCTAGTTTGACTTCTAGGGTTGACCAAGAGTTGACTTTGGCCTAGATTGACCTAGAATCATGTAGAATGCATAGTAGGGCTTTATTTTACTATTTTGGACCTGTTGTGACTTGTGCTGTTCTGATTAGGAGCCAGACACCACTCCTCGGACAGTACGTTTCATATTGGACACTCAGATACATGCGAGTACATTCTCTGATCATTTCATATCCTGCTTAGAACTATTTCCTGCAGTAGATTACTTTACTTGTACTGTCACGTTGGTCACACGGATTGGTACTATATGGATCCCTTCTTGAGATGTTATCCTTAGGGAGCATCAGGTACTCTATGTTCTGTGCGTTTCACTTACATAGTGTATCACTATGCTTCGTTGATTCTTCGATCACTTGTGACATATACTCTTATGATCACAGAGTCTTCCTGGAATCCTTATCCCATTTATGGGTCTACTATGTATCACCCTTTGGGGGCTTATCACCTTTCGGAGGCTTACCACCCTTCGGGGGCTTATCATCCTTCGGGGGCCTTACATAGTATCATAACATAACCTGGTTGGATCCTTGTGTATTGATTGGGGGTACGGGGGAGTAGAAGTAGACATGTGAATAATATCCAAGTAGTATCTTATCAGAATCTCTTCCATAGTGTCTTATCAGAATCTTCTATGCCATTTACATTTCTATATTGTACTCTGACTCACTAGCCACATGTTAGTTCTTTATTTATAGTAGATATTTCTTTTACAGCTTTCTCTCTCTGTTTACATACTGCACTTCTTTCAGTACTTGTATCTTACTTTACTACATGATTATATCTTCTAACCTGCTATGAACTGTTGAGATGTACTGTACTCGCTCCTGTCCTGACTGGACCTGTTGAAAATAATACAGAGGACGAGGAGGAGGCTTGCCTGGATACCTACTACGGGGCAGCCTTAGATGACACCTGCGAGCTGGACCCTCAGGAGAACCCAGCTCTAGCTGAGGATATCACCCCGATTGCCTAGACTAGATTAGTTAGGCTTATCTTACTTTATACAGTCTTGAGACATGTTTTAGCTAGACTTCATTTGGAGTTCAGAGTTGTATATATTCTTTCATTCTGTATCTGAGACCATGTACTTCTGGATATTGCTGGAATTATCTTAGACTAGTTTTCATCTTTTTATTTCCTTGAGTTCTATTTCATATCGTGCTATCTCTTCCTTAGTTGTGATTGAGTTTTACTGCTATGTCACCCCCATTCGGGGAGTATAAACTGTTTAGAGATATATTGCTAGATGATTGTTGACCTAGGACAGCGTTCTACCGCCGACACTGCGGCGTAGGCTGGACGTACCCACGTCTCGTGTCCTTACTCTAGGGTGCGGGTCGTGACACAATGCACATCTGTCTTATCATTATTAGTCACTGAATATTCTTTCAAACTCTGTCCATAAGAATTTTCAAAAGAGCTTGTAGAATTTCAAACAAGTTTCAAGATGATCATGATAGGAAAAACTGTAAGTATTTATCCTTAAAGTGAAAATATCAATTTTTGAAAATAAAAACGATCAAAAAAAAGAATGAAGATGACTTGGAATAGATAATTGAATCAGGTTAGGCTCAAAAGTCAATGGAAGAAAATAAAATATTGACTCCTAGAGAAATAATTACTTAGGTCCAATAAAAATAAATACAGACTTTACGATATGGCGATGCTTAGAGAAGGCAGAAAATAAAATTGTACTAATGATCAAAATTAGGAATTGAATCATAGGAAGTCCTAGTTTACCAAGCGAATAGTCTATCCACCTTTGATCCTACCATCGTGTCGAAATACAATAATACATTCCTCTAAAAAAAATTCTCAAGTTATCTAATAGGATTTAGAATTCAATAAATCCTTACCTAATCATATGGCCCATATAGCAACCTTAACTACCCCACGGCTAAATTGAATAAGGGACTTCCTTTGGTATACCTAATCCTTGCCATTCTCCTAAATTTAAATCAATCCTAATTGTGAATAAGCACTTCCTAGTCGTAGGCTCGCAGTAGTACGACTATGTTAAGTACTACCACAAGTTCGTAATCTTTTGCAAAAACTGACCTGCATGGGCCACTAAAAAACTTGTCACAACTCGTACCCGCTTTTCGGATACGAGTTCAAGTCCAGCCTACTTCGTAGCATCGACAGTAGTACGCTGTCTAGGTCTCAATGCCAATCTCAAATACAAGAAAATAAATCTAATTGCTTATTCATAAGAACTATTTTATTTACAAATCCAATAGTACAAAAAATGACATTTGGGAACAAATCTGCTAAATAATTAAATAAAAGAAATTAACTAATCTATTGAGAATCTATAATCGGCATCCAAGATCTCTATCTCCCCCGTATGGTCTGTAGCACAAAAGTAGAAAGCAATGCCAAGTCACCTGCAACGATCTAGTCAGAAAAGGAGCAAAGTACAACTCTATTTTATTTATGAAACTTAATACAAAATAAAGTAGATAGTAGAGATGCATTAGAAAATAAAAAAAATTTGTATGAACCGGAAGCGATAAGCATGTACAAGAATTCACTAGCAAGAACAAGTATAAACAAGAAAACTAGAAAATGAACATGAACAAGTAAAACTAATCAAACAGTGTTTTGAAATACCTTTCAATATGTGAACGACTGGGATAATATGACACATCATACAATGGCTATCCACATTTTTGGTACGACCAACCCATACGTGAGGTGTATGACTTAGCTATATACATTAAACATTCATTGGAGTTTGTTCACACATCTACTTAGCATTTTCCCTCCCGGCTCACTAAACAGTCGACAAATGAGCAATGATACAATCAAGCCTATCGTGTCACAATTGTGTCTCAATTGGAAACTCAATGAAACACAATGAAAAGATAGCATTATAATGTAATAAGCACATAAAAAAATAGTGTATTTGACTCAAGTTAAGTTGCGGAAGACTTAGGTGACGCAATCTCGATTTGGTTGAAAGTTGTCGTAATTATGGCTAACCGTTACTAGTTCGGTAAATCGTCGACCATCTGTAATTTCTACAAATAAAATAAAATATTAAACTATTTTATTAATTTCTAGAAATTTAATATAATATAGATCTATGTGTCAGCTTTCCAAAACATCAAACGGTTCCCAAAGCGGAGTTCGGGATCTCCCAAAATCTAAAAAATAGTCCAATATATCGATATTTTGGACAACTGACATTCAAACAATTTTCTAGAAATTCATGTTCATAACTACAGAAAATAAATTATAGATCTAGAAATCTAACCTCGATACGGTTCTAACAAAAAAATGGAGGTGAAAAGGAGACCAGAGTTGGTCGCAACGCCTTCACGAAATTTCTATAGCTTAAAAAAATGAGGTTGAAATTTATAACAAATTTTGGCCTATTTTTGACAAAAAAATAGAGGAATTTTGGAAAAAAATATATGGGATATGATATAGGTTCAATAGGTTTATATAAAAGATAGTCATTACTTAATTAGGATTAGATTGCAAGGATTTGGTTTTGGAAGAAGAATAAGGACTCCTTAAATAGATGGAGATTGACTCATAATTTTCTAATTTAAAAGGGTCAAGAATCTAATGAATAAATCTTTCCATTAAATTCAAATCAAATCAATCTCAAAACTATATGAATCAAATCTCACTCATAATTGATCATAACAATAATTGGATTTGTGGAAAAAAGCAAAGGGAGGCTTCCCTTTATATAGGAGATGGGAGATTTCCTAAATAAGGAAGGATTAGATTCAATGAATTGAATCCTTCCTTGAATTAAATTAGATTTGACACAATCTCAATCCATAATTAATCACAATAATATTACTTAAAATAATAGCTAATATTTTAAATAATCTTTAAAATAGATTTCATAAAATCAAATATAAAAATATTGATAAGAACAATTCAAATTTTCCTAAATGTATATTTTCATAAACACAAATCTCATCTAAAATAATATAGCAATAAATTAAGACTAAATACAATCATAATTTAGAATTGATCACATCTAAATCCAATAATATCGAATAATTCAACAATATTTAAAAATAGATTTTTATAAATATAAACTTAAACATAATTGATAATAGAAAATTAATAAGTTCAAAGGTATATCTTACTATAAAAAAATTTAATTTAAAAAAAAAATTAGTTTGACAAATCCCTTCGTCTATTCAAATATCTTTTATAGAATTAAAATAAAAGTAAAAATATTTTCTAACTCAGAAATTTTTTTAAAACTCAAAATAAATAAAAATTAAAAAAAATTCGGAAGTGGGCTAACAGCCAGCCCAGTAGAGGAGACTCCACTAGCAGTTGCTTAGCTAGCTTTAGTATATTATTGTACTAGACTTGTTCTAGTTCTGTGACATTGTATATTTCTACTTTGGACTTATGTTGCTGTTGAGATAGTTAGACTCTTAGACTGGTTGTTATTGATCTGAGACTTGTATTTTTGGATTTCTCTTGGATTTTTTTCTCATCATTATCGTGTCATTTATCTTCCTTATAGCATATTGTGATTGAGTATAGATTATATCACTATATTGTCCTCCACTCGGACTTGAGATATCAATGACAGGTTATGTTGTGAGATATGGATAGATAGTAGTTAACCTGGACAACGTTCTATCACCGATGCTGCAACATAGGCTGGGCGTGTCCTACTCACTCGTACCCCAATATTTGGATGCGGGTTGTGACAAATCTACGATACTCTTATGATACGTCCAAGATATACATATACAAAACATTATCCAATTCTACCCAAATAACATGAGCATATCTAAAACATAAATTAGAGCCTAATTTGAACAATCTATAGCTAATACAATATGTCATGAAGAATTTGATATATGTGTCACAAGTGTTAGAGAGAAAAAAACTCCTAAAATGACTCTGGGTCTTAGTATATCATGATATGACCTACTCGTATCCAATTGCGGACACGAATCTAGACACACACATCTAAAGTAAGTCTAATTGGATCTAAATTACCAAATGACAAACACTTGGTGCACCAATCTCAGAATTTTCCCAAATTCGGCACAAATCTCAATATAAATTTTACATAAAGGATCATTAGAGCCTTATTCTTCCTCTTATAGGTAGTCCTAGTCCATGAGTGGATTCCTAATGGTAAAATTGGACAATTAGTGTCTAATTAATAGAGGAGAAATTGAGATGTATACCTATTGGAAGATGGATTTCCAATGCAAAGCCTATTGGACATGATTCAAACACGATCTCCTAGCCGATAGCCTTCTCCAAAAGTGCTCCTAGACACCAAGCTCCCAGCTTCCTCCAAGGAATGAGAATAAAGAAAATTGGGAAGGAATTAAAGTAGAATTGATGGAGGGATGGATCAATTTGGAGAAGAACACCAAATTGGGAAATAATGGCACAAATAAAGAGGAAGGGAGAGAGAGAGAGTTCTCTCCCCTCTAATAGGGCCGGCCACTCCATGCCTCTCTCATGCAATGCACAAAGTCCAAATTACCCCTCCAAGCTTGTCATGAAGGCTAATCTAATGGATGGAAGCTGTTAATCCTATTATGGTCATTATTCTAATCTTTATTTATCAAATGGAATGACTAATTGAGTCTTATGAGGTCTAGTCTAAAGTGTTGGTCCAAGTGGGTCAATCTAATTGTTGGGCTCTAGTATCATGTCAAGTCTAATTGGGTCCATTAACACAAGTCTAATAAATAGGCTAGCGCACTACCATAGTAACTAACACCATAATAAATAGATAAATATGCATAAAATATATATAATATAATTGAAAAAATTATCCCTATCCAGAAATATGGTAGTGACACGTTATTGGGCCAATCACCCCATCGTCATCAAGAGGGCATTCAGTTTATCCTAATCGTAACCGACTACTTCTCCAAATGAGCGGAGGCTGTGCCGCTAGCAGAAGTGAAGGCGACCAATGTCATTGCTTTCATTAAACATCACGTGATTTATCGCTTCGGTGTTCCCATGTACATCATCCATGATAATAGCCCTCAATTGGCGAGCCATACCTTCTATGAATTCTACAATAAATATCGGATTCAGAATGTGGCTTCAATCCTATATTACCTGACTGCGAATGGGTTAGCATAAGCTTTCAATAAGACAATCATCAAACTGCTGAAGAAGTTCTCTCGTCAAACAAACGTGACTAGGATAAAAAATTGAGTGAATGTCTCTGGACATATTGTACAATGGTCCAGACTCCAACAGGCAGCATGCCATTCTCACTCGTATACGAGAGCCACGCAGTACCCCCGCTAGAGATCCAAATCCCCTCCCTCCATGTTGCTCTATCAAGCCACCTAACTGAGGAAGACAATCATCACCTGCGGCTCCAAGAATTAGAAGCTCTAGACGAAAACTGCCTCTAGGCTCAGCAACAGATTGAGCTATATCAAGCACGCATCGCCGGAGCTTTCAATAAAGAAGTTAAGGAAAGAGCATTCCAAGTTGGTGATCTGGTCCTAACTGTCAGAAGACCAATGACCTTGACGCATAAAAGGACAAAAAATTTCGAACCCAAGTGGGAAGGACTACGTAATATAGTAGGTATACTCCAATAGCGCCTACAAACTTGCCCATCCTAATGGGGATTTGATGATGATGTTCATCAACGACAAGTTCTGAAAGAAATATTCTATCTAAATAAATAAATCAGACATACCGGTGCTGACTGCCATTTTCCAGAGTACATGAGGCCTTCTGTAAAATCCATTTACAAAGACCATTCTACGACCCAGCTGCCCCAAGGGTATCTCACCTATTGACCCCCTGTTAGATTAAAGGTATAGCTACTGCCCTTTCTTTAGGACAATACGATAAAAAAATAGAAATTGAAAGAGTCATGTCCACATCACCTCTGACTTTTCCTCTGGAAAATGATCATGTCCACATTACCTCTGATGTCGTTTTCCCTAACCAAGAGACGTACATTTGTAATGTCCATAGTACCTCTGAGCAAAATACTCTCGATGTTTGCCCCAAACAGTACCCAGTTCACGGATACTTGCTCTGTCCATATTACCACTGAGCAAGACATTCTCGCTACTCGTCCTAAGACACGTTATGATAATAAGAACTTGCCACGTGCACATCACCTCTGAGCAAGTTATCTACGCTACTCGTCCTAAAAATAGTAGCATAATCACAGAGCCTTTCCATGTCCATATTACTTCTGAGCAAGAAACTCTCTCTTTACATAATCGTGCCAGTCTCCCATGATGGAACTGAGTATTCCCAGGACCCTTACTTTGGTGTGCGTATTGATCGATAGAAAGTTAAACAGATTTAATACGTGTTCTAACCCTTCTTAGGCGGTAACTAGGGTTCACGAATTATACCTGCGGCAGAAAAAAAGACAAGTAATTCCTGGCAATCTCGAGCGGACGACCCCAAGATCTTCTGCACGTATTCCTTCCTCGAGTTGGACATCGTGTGGACGACGATCTCCCAACCTTTTCTTCTCCTTGGCAGCCCTATCTTTCTCTCCTTACGTGAATCACAAATTTAGAGAAAGCTTCAGATTTATGATCAGTAAATGTGACGGCCAGAGAATAGAGGATATATATAGGCTACGGCAGGGACCATGAGAAGAAATTAGGGTTAGGCCTCCTAACGGATCTGGATATCCCGTGTTCATCTCGAACACACAATCCAGGCCCATTAACAATATCTCGATCCACTAATGAGCTATTGTTGCACTACCTCCCTAATCCTAAATTATGTTTGTGGTCTCCTTTTATTATATGCTCGTTTGGCTCCCCATGTTAAGATATCGTATGTCCGTCGATCAAATTAAGTTACTGACAACTATATTAATTCGACATCTTTTATCCTTAAGTAGTACCGCTCAACTTTATTTGTCATGTCGGATATAATCCACATGCACGGTTTACATGACAATCCTTATGAGCTCCTTAAGGGGACATCATCAACCTGATGTATCGGGACATAGATTCTATTTATAATCAACAGCCCATCATACATACAATGTTACTACCCAATTTATAGAGGTTGTTGATCCATAATGAATCTCACTCTTTCATGAGTCAAAGTAATGCACACTGCATATACATATCTGTTATTATATTCGAATTAAGAGCACAAGCATCCATAATAACGGAGGTGTTTGTTCTTTTATGTAGTCAGTACAAAGAGAACAACCTCAAGTGGTCCTGTTCAATACACACAAAGTGTACTAGTGTAAACCTATAGTCAAGATAGACTAATACCAGATTATACTATGACCTTTCCAATAGATTGTCCAAGTCCATCTAGGTTGTGAACTATTTATATACTCCATAGGGAACTGATAATATGATCTTCTATGTGACACCACACACCATATTATCTACAATATAGAATATCAGACGTTTGCATTAACACTTCAACAAAAACAATATGCAAACATTTGCCCGTATGATTCTCATTCAAAATTTAAGGAAATAAGGTTACTACAAAAGTAATGCTTTTAGTATATAACCCTAACAATCTCCCACTTATACTCAAAGCATTGCTTTTCAGTGTACTGTTACAAATCTCCAACTTATACTTAAAGCCATGCTGCTGCACATCTGACATCCATTCCCTCAACATGACTATCAAAAGCCTTAGCTGGTAAGCTCTTTGTAAAGGGATCAGCTAGGTTGTCAGCTGATGCTATCTTGATTACCGCAACCTTTTATTTCTTTACGAAATCTCGTATCAGGTGGTACTTGCGCTCAATGTGTTTACCTGTCTTATGGGCTCGTGGTTCCTTCGAGTTAGTAACTGTACCACTATTATCACAATAAAGTGTAATGGACTTAGGCAAAACTAGGTACCACATCCAAGTCCAACAGAAAGTTTTTGAGCCAAATCGCTTCTTTAGCTGCCTCAGAGGCTGCCACATACTCGGCTTCCATGGTGGAATCAACAATACATTTTTGCTTGATACTCCTCCACACAATGGTTCCACCTTCCAAAGTAGACACATAACCTGAGGTAGATTTCCTGGAATCCCTATCTGACTGAAAATCTGAGTCTGTATACCCCAAGGGAACTAAACTATCTGCCTGGTAAACTAGCATATACTCTTTAGTCCTTTTTAGGTACTTCAAAAAATGCTTTACGGCAATCCAGTGCACTTGTCTTTGTAAAACCCCTAAATTTTCTACTATTTTTTTATATATTAAATTTGATACCGATTTAAAAATTTTTGTACTGTATGTCACGTAGTCGTATTGTACGTCGTATGCGAAATTTTCGTTTGCTCGACGAGTACGAATATGTGCGAGCGTACATATTTTAGAAAAACAATTATTTTTTTATTTTCTTACACTTTCAAAATATTATTATTCTTGCCATAAAAAGTCTATTGATTTTAGCAGTTATTAATAATAAAATTCTTCGTGCAAAAATATTTATTTCATTAATATTTATTTATTTTAAATAATAATATATTTTTGAAATTATTTAATATTAATATTTTATTGTTCAAAAAAGATTTATTATTCAAATTTTTTTTATTATTTTCGAAATTAATTATTATAGTATTTTTGGAAAACATATTTTTGAAATATTTGTGACAATTTAAATTTTGATTTGATTCCATGGATACATTTAAATAGTAAACTATCTATATTTTAAATTGATTTGATTTTAAACTAAAAGTATTTAATTTGTTTTTAATTAGATTTAATTGGATTTGAATTTGGATTTGATTTGATTGATTTTAAATTAAATTGTAAGCTATCTAAATTTGGGTTTTAAATCTATTCCTAATCCTATCCAAAGTGGGAATTCCCACATCCTATAAATATAGGCAGGTACTCCTCCACATTATTCATCTTCCATAAATTCCTCCACAAATAAATTCCATAGCAATCAAGTGCCTCGTGTCCGCGTCCGTGTTCCACGTCCCAATTTCTTATTCCATCCATTACATATACACTTATTTTTTTTCGTGTCGACAACCCCGACACGATCACAAAATCCTAACCCTAGTCCTAATTCTAATCCTACCCGCTGGCCGTACCAGCCTCCTCCTGCCTCGCCTCTCGTCCACGACACCCCGACTCCCTGAGCCCTCGACCATCACAGCACCACCATGAACACCAACACCCCGTCGCCCCTCGACAATCGCCAGACCATCACCCGCGCCATCGACGTCGCCACCCGCCGGCGATCCCGTCAACCGGCAACCCAACAATACCACCATCAACACCCCACGCCCACACCAGCCTAAACCACCACCGCTGCGACCATCCCGCACCCCTACAACCACCTGTTCCCCGCTTCACAACCCCGCCTGGCCACCCGGCCGACCTCGCCGAGGCACCACTACCAGCCCCGGTCATCACCAAGAAAACCCAGAAATTAAAGTAAACAAAAATCAAACGCCACCATCACCACCCCCTTACCTGTCCGCCGCCGGCCGAGATCCGCCTCCGTCCATGCGCCAAGCCGCCAGAGACGAACAGCCGCGTCCGCCCACCGGATCTCCGGACATCAGCACCGAGCCTGACCATCCTCCGCCGCCGTGTGCTGAGCCGCTGCCCAAGCGCAGCTCTACAGAGCCCAAACCCTCCATTTTCCTCTCTTCCGCCCGGCCAACCGCGCCGGAGCGCCTCCACCTCCGCCACGCCTGAACCCCGTCTCCGCCGGCGACCCGCTTCCCCCCTCGCCGTGAACCCCCGCGCGAGCCACCGCTCCCTCCGCCGCGCGTCAGCCGCGCCGAGCGCCACGCCGCCCAGATCCTCGCATCAGCCACCGCTCCCTCGCTTCTCCTCCGCCCAAGCTCCACCCCGACTTCCTGAAACCCTCCGCGCCTCCTCACCGCCTCCTCTCCGCGTCAGCCGGGCCGCCGCGACCCAAGCTTCCTCAGTCCCTCGCCAAACCCTCTTTCGACTTCGAACCCACCTTCACCGCCTCCGCAAACAACTCTCGACCGCCGCTCCCTCTTCTCCACAGCTCGCCAACTCCCTCCCGAGCTCCGTCCCCTCTCCGACCCCTTTCCCCTCTCTCTCCTTCCTTCTCTCGCAATCTCTCTCTCAGTAATGGGAAAGGAGCACTAGATTCGTTTTTTTTTGATTTATTATTATTATTATTATTAATATCATCATTATTATTATTATTATTATTATTATTATTTACTGTTACAGTAATATTATTACAAAAGTTATATATTATTATTATTATTATTTTTTATATGATTCTTATTACTTATTATTGGTTTTAGAGAACTAGTTATATATATGTATTTCACATGGGGTTTAATAATAATAGGGATTATTATCATTTTGTGATATTATTATGAGTAATTTGGTCTTAATATTATAAGTATGATTGTTAACACTATTATTATTTTGAAAAGTCATATATATATAATATAATATAGTTTTAAAGTGTTATTAAATATTTCTTGATAGTCAATAAAAACATAGCTTTATTTTTACAAAGTATGGATCTTAGCCTTAACTAATTTTATTATTTTGTTTCCTTATAATATTTTTGATTAATAGGGATATATGTTTCAAACTAAAATCCTACTTTGACAAAACTTAGAGTTTGTCCTAAAAATGACTTTCGATTTTTAGAATTTGTTTGAGAGCATATTTTTGGCTAATAATTTATATTTTAAATATTATCAAATATTTTCTAAAATTATATAATGTTTGACTCCCTTCGATTTCCACCAACTCGTGATTTAGCCTATTATTCCTATTCTATGCCAATACCATACCTCTCCCTAAACGACCCTAACTAATTTGACCCTTTTGAAACCCATGGAACTGTCCGTGCCACCATCCGAGGTCTCCTTGCATAGTGTTTCCACCAAAGTTACAGATCGTGCCACCTTGATCATCGCAGCACACCAGACGTACTACCAGGCAAGACACCTTGCCATTAGCTGTTTATTTATTTTAGCTCATATTTCATGTATTACTTATTTTCTTTATGCAAAATAAACTGTGATACATGGCATAACTGTTCATATATATTCCCTGCTGTGTATTATTTTTCTTACAAATTAAACCTAGAATTAAGGGACCACCTTGTGTGTCGCATTCATTGGCCTTGACACGTTGTAAACACGAAGTTGTGTGTCGCATGTAGAACATGGAAGTGCATGATTGGCTGGCCACCAGTACGTACAAGCCGTGCGATAGGAATAACCGCTAATAGAAGTTGCATGCTAGTTTGACTTAGCGGTTATAGTGGTTGTGTTGTGGATACAACACAGTAGGCATTGGGCGGGGAGGACAATTTCTTAGCGTATGGGCTTCGTTGCACTTCCCTTGTGACCTGGACTCTCCGCTGGAGATACGGGGTTGATGACCCAAGATTACTGACGGCCACTGACGATTCTGCGGAACGTCATGCTCTTCCTGATGGGGCCTCTGGTGCCCAAAGGGGGACTACGCCGATCCTATTCAGCCAGGGCCCATGCGTAGGAAGGATTGTTCTTAACAACATTTCACTTAGAATGGTAGGCTACCCTATCCGTTAGGTACGAGTAATTTTTGGTTTGGGTACTTGTATCTGACCGTGGCTTGGAACAATAACTTGTCGCGGATTAGTTCGTCACATCTTGTCCTTGTTTGGTTGTAGGTGTGACTTACTACTTCGATGAGAAGGTATTGAACCTTGTTGGGGTCCGGATACCATATCGGATTCTTAGCATGGGAAGATACGTCGCCGTGAATTAGTTTACCATCTCCTGTCCTTGTTTGGTTGGGGGGATGGTACGCTCGTTCAGTAGGTGCGTATTGGACCATGTTATAAATTCGATTTACTTATTTATTGAGCAATATTTATTCAGTTTATATGGCATGCTATGATGTGTCTTGTTACGTCCCTCTGAGGACCTGGTTGTCTTGCCAGGTGTGTGCTATTGTCTTTCGCAGGTGCTTTAGCTCTAGCCGTGATCTTCGCTATTTCTTCGAGGATGATTGCAATTGGATCGTCTTCGCTTCGCTCGCCAAATTCATTTTCTATGTACTTTTTCTTATTTTTGTTGGTAGTGGATTTGTCTCCGCCCAACATATTGTATCAAGACAAATTCATTCTCATTATATGATCTTTTATTCATTTATTCTGTGTGGATGAGTCTAGTATTGGTTCTACTGTATTTTACAGCTTATGTATTTATACGAGGCTTCCATATATTGGAGTATACTTCGTATGAATACAGCTGGCATGTTTATGTTCCTAGCCCTACGTATTTTGGGACTGGGGCGTTACAGTCTTGGGTTAGACTGATATCTGCTGACCATGCCTACGGCAAAGCAGATGTCGGTTCTCGTACATAACATTGCATACATTAAGCTTCCTACTGCTGAAGCATAAGGAACTGCCTTCATGTTCTCTATCTCTTTAGGTGTCCTCGGACACTGCTCCTTTGATAGAGCAATTCCATGTCTAAAAGGTAAGAAACCTTTTTTTAGAATTTTGCATACTAAAACGAGTTAGTACAGTATCGATATAGGAAGCTTGGGATAAGCCCAACATCTTTTTCTTACGATCTCATAGAACTTTGATCCCAAGGATGTTACCTACTTCTTCCAAGTCCTTCATATCAAATTGTTTAGATAATCATACCCTTACATCAGATAACACCTTCACATTGTTTCCAATGAGCAAGATGTCATCCATATAAAGTACTAGGAATACCACCAGTTTCCGTCACACTTTCTGTATACACATGATTCATCCTGACATTGATCAAATCCATAGGATTTTATCACCTGATCAAAACATATGTTCCAAGATCTGGAAGCTTGCTTAAGTCCATAAATGGACTTCTTGAGCTTATAAACAAGATGCTCTTGGCCCTAATCAATGAATCCGTCTGGTTGCTTCATATAGATGTCTTCCTCAAGACTTCTATTAAGGAAATCTGTCTTGACATCCATTTGCCAAATCTTATAATCGAGATGAGCTACAATAGATAAAAGAATCCGGATAGACTTAAGCAAGGCTACTGGAGAAAAGGTTTCCTCATAATCGATACCCTCTCTTTGAGTAAAACTTTTTGCTACAAGCCGAGCTTTAAAGGTTTCAACCTTACCGTCTGATTCTCTTTTTCTCTTATAGACCCATTTGCATCCAATGGCTTTTACACCAACGGGTGGTTCTACAAGATCCCAGACCTGATTAGAATCCATAGATTCTATTTCAGATATCATTACTTTTTGCCAAGACTCTGCATCTTTATCTTGGAGTGCTTCATTGTAGGTACATGGATCATAATCTTGTTCCTCAGGGACGAAGTCTGACGACTCTTCCAAGAACATATATCTATCAGGTTGTATCATAACCCTCCCACTACGACGAGGCACTATCGGTTGTGGTGTAACATTTGTGACACATTGTGCAGTTATTTGTGGTTCATCCTCTTGTACTGTTGGTACTGAAGTACTTGGTGTCTCACCTCTCATTTCTTCTAGAACAACTCTATTTGTGGGTTTATGGTTCAACACATAGTCTTCCTCTAAGAATCGGGCATTGGTGCTAACAATGACCTTCTGATAGGACTATAAAATAAACCTCCTTTCGTTCCTCTTGGATAGCCTACAAATAAGCGTACTTCTGTACGAGATTCTAACTTATCTGCTTTCTCATTCAGCACATGTGCTGGACTACCTCAAATGCGAACATGTTTCAGACTAGGCTTACGCCCAATCCACAGCTCTGTGGGAGTAAGAGGTACTGACTTAGAAGGAACCAAGTTCAAAATATAAGCTGCAGTCTCCGAGGCATACCCCAAAATGAATCTGGCAAATCCGAATAACTCATCATTGATCTAACCATCTACATAAGAGTTCTATTCCTTCTTTCAGCTACACCATTCTGCTGGGGCGTTCCAGGTGCAGTCAATTGGGATGCAATCCCAGCCTTTGATAAATAATCCTTAAACTCTCCAAAGAGGTACTCGCCACTATAATCTGATCATAATGACTAGATATATTTTCCATGACGTTTCTTTGTTTCAGCCTTATAATCTTTGAATTTCTCAAAGCACTCAGACTTACGGCACATCAAATAAATGTATCCATACCTTGAATAATCGTCAATAAATGTGACAAAATATTCAAAGCCACCTCTAGATTGGATAATCATGGGTCCACACAAATCAGAATGAACCAATTCCAACACATCTTTGGCCCTATACCCCTTTGTTGTAAAAGGCCTTTTGGTTATTTTACCTTCCAAGCAGGATTCACAGACTGGTAGTGCCTCCACTTCCAATGAACTCAAAGGTCCATCTTCAACCAGTCTTTGAATCCTTCTTAGGTTAATATAGCCCAATTGCAAGTGCCAAAGATATGTTTGGTTTATACAAGAAGGTTCTTTTCTCTTATTTAAGTTAGATGACATATTATTCATTTCCATAAGTTGCATTGTGGGCAAAATATGATTAATGACATACAGATTATCAACCAATACACCAGAACAGATAAAATATTTATTCTTTCTAATAACAATATTGTCATTAAAATAAATTGAATATCCATCCTTAACTAACATAGAAACAGAAACTAAATTCCTTCTAAGTGAAGGTGCATAAAGACAATCTCTCAATGTCAAAGACTTATTTCTACCAAAAGATAAAGTAACATCTCCTAATACAACGACCGATACTTTTGTAGCATCACCCATGAATAAGCATATCTCTCCATCACTGAGCTGTCTGGTTTCCTGGAACCCCTGCAATGTATTGCAGACATGATTAGTGGCTCCTGTATCTACACACATGGTGCCAGTAGATAACACCGCTAAACATGTTTCAACTAATAGTAAATGAGATATACCTTCTTTGTTCCCTTGTTTGAGAAGTGGACAATCAGTCTTCCAATGTCCTGACCCTTTGTACTTGAAACATTTGTCTTTCAGCTTTTTCACCACGCCTTGAGGTCCCATGTCCTTCTTTGCTGAGTTTGCCTGTTTCTGAATGTTATTCTTCTTCTTACCGCCTTTTGGCTTAGAATTAGAATCCTTTTCAGAAACAAAAACATGACCACTTTGCCTAAAGCGAGATTCAGCATCATGTAGCTCTTTTGTAAGTTCTGCCAAATTATACAAACTTTTGTTCATGTTGTAATTAAGGCAGAAATTGTCAAAACTTTTAGGTAGAGTCCCGAAAATGATATCGACCTGGGATTCCCCATCGATTTCAGCTCCAAGGATCTCCATCTCATTCAGATGACCCATCATCTTGAGAACATGATCCCTTACTGGTGTACCCTCAGCCATTTTTGTATTCATCAAACATTTCATAGCAAACTGCCTAGCTGCTCTACTCTGATGTCCGAAGAGTTCCTTGACAAATATAATATGCAAACATTTGCCTATATGATTTTCATTCAAAATTTAAGGAAATAAGGTTACTACAAAAGTGATGCTTTTAGTATATTTATAACCCTAACATCCCATTCCTCCTTGATATCCGTACCTAGTCTCTGGTATAACATGGATAAAAAAAAGTCCACTAAACCCTAGTCTACTCCTCCTAAAGGACATCCTTCTCTTTCCAAACACCCTTTTCAACTGAAGTTTCTCAGAACACAGGGCAAACAATGATAATTCATGCACGGCACAACAGCTAGTCCTAAATGATCTATCAGATGAATTGTGATAAAAAGAAACTTTATTGATAAAGATGAGAAGATGGGTACAAAATGAGGCCACAAAGGCCTAAAAAAAGAGAGCACCTAGGAAGAGGAGCTGTCAAAGTCATTGATGAGTCTGCAAAGTCGTGGAGGGACCAAGATTGAGCCCGGATAAAGCAGCGATGAAGGCCTCCTATACTCTCAGCCACTCCCTCTTCGACCGATGTAGCAGAAGAGAGTCAAAGTCAAGAGGCACACCCAAGGGCCTGGCAAGGTCCCCTGGCGTCAGGCCAACGAAGTCCAGGAGTTCCTGGGCTATTGCCAGCTTTTTCTCGACTAACCTCCTAAGCCTCGACTCAGGTGAAGGAGGCATAGGAAGCATCACTACGGGCCTAGTAGCAGAGGCGGCAGTACCAAAGAACGTGCCTACCTCGATCTCCTGAAGCACCTATGACGGAAAGTCCTTCTGCAACCATGGTTGAGATGAGACAACTCAGCGATGACCCCCATATAAGAAGGGCCGCCGACCCTTCAAATGCACACATTTATAACAAGAAGCAATCATGATAAAGATCGATGCCTTGATTTCTTCCATGTATAATTCGATATCCTCCAAACAATAAGAGAACATAGCTCGAGGCGAGATTTTATCAAATCCAAAAGTAAGCATCAATAGCTTGCCAGCTTGACAATGTTTCAAAGAAGCGTGCACCTAGACGAAGCAGTACCATCAGAAGTCCAAAGACTCTGCCAAGGCCATGATGGACTAGATCTAAGGGTCCAAGAACCTTGAAGAGCCCATGCTTCTGTTTAAAGTATTCCAAACTTATTGCCAAGTTTGAAAACTTTGAAGGGGGTCTTTATAGAAGTATGGAAATTGCCTAAGCTTAATCAAGCCCAAACCACATCATATACAGAGCACTTAGACCCGGAGACCTCGAGTGGGATGCCAAGTCCCAGGAAATGAAGCACCCCAAAGTACGTTGCTATGGCAGAACCAAAGACAGTTGGTCCAATCCATACAACCAAAACACATGTGGCCTAGACACCATACGACTTTCTTTTCCAAAAGCCTCTATGTGGCCAAGGAGGTAGGCGGCTCAGGCACTTCACAAACTCTCCACATCAAGACAAATAGCTCACGCCCCTTGTTGGACCACCCCAGTCGTCAGCACAACTACTTCGTCATATTGGCCCAATGGTCATGGTTGAAATAGATTTTAATAATTGATCTAACCCTATCTCGATATAAGGGCTACTTGGACTAACTACTAGAACTGCTACTGCTATCATTCAAGAGTTGGAGCCGTGTTTGTCATTACGTTTATATTTTTCAATTATTAGTTTTTAATATATTTTTTTACATTTTATTGAGTCTAGAAATACAATGTAAACCGAGTTATACTGGCAAATAGGCTACCCAGAACCGTTTTAAAAAATACCTATTTATTTTGAAAATTAGCCCAAACTACTTCCTAACTGCTTGAAAATTTGAAAGTCCAAAACCTGAGTTTCAAAACCCAAAATTCACCCATTTTGAACCAGTAAAACTCTAGGCAAATTTGCCCCAAATTCTGCCTGAGTTTGGTTGGTGGAATGTTGCTTTTTTGAACTCAGTCTTCCCACAGTTACGGATGCAACGACTATATGCCGAGATCCTCTCATAGAATTTTGTTCGAATTATGTCTGAATTCTGCCCGAATTCTTCCTTTGGAAATCCTACAAATAGAAAAGAATTTCTACTATTTCAACACACCAATTCACTTTCTTATCTCTTTTCTCTAAGCTTACTACGTTCTTCTAAAGCCTTCTAAGTTTTCATTTTCAAATACCAAGCTAGTTACAATCCTCTAGTCGATTTGCCAATATGATACGGTCTAGAAGTTCAGAGTGATTATAATCAAGAGGCTTAACAAGAAGTAAGACACTTCACAATTAAAGTTGGTCGAGTGCTTCGGATCAAAGCTTGCGTCTGTAGAAGTTACAAGGACTTCGTATGAAAACTTACGGTTTTTCATAGTGGATTTCAACCGGGAGCTAGAGTTCTATCGACTGGATTAGTCCTCACAAGAGGGAGACCTGTACAAATCGTCGTGTTTGCATTTGCTCTTTGTACTTTACTTTTACATTTTTATATTTGTAATATATTACTGTGATCTCGCTACTAATATTTTTTAATAATTAATATTCTGCTGCCTACTTTATTTACCCCCTATAGTGTATATCGCTTTACATTTCGATACTACAATTGGTATTAGAGCAGGTTATACAGGTAAAGCGTGGTAATATTATAATTATTTTCTCTATATATAACAGCTGTTACTATATCACATATGGCTACTGTGAAATTCATAAGTAAAAGCCAAGCCACAAACAGACCCCTACTGCTTGATGGTACCAACTACACTTACTGGAAAACACGTATGTATTTTTTTCTTCTGAAATATTTAGATTTTGACCTATTTTCTATTGTAGTTGATGGCTATAAAAAGCCTTCCCGTGTTCTTATTGATAGAAATTTGGTTGAAAAAGTACATGACAAGTATACTGACTCTGGAAAAAGAAGAAGCCGATCTTGACGCACGTGCTATTAATGCTTTATTTTGTGCTTTAGACATGACTAAATTCAAATGGGTGTCTACATGCACAACATCCAATAAAGTATGAAAACTTCTCGAAGTTACTCATGAAGGCACGATGCAAGTCAAGGAGTCTAAAATCAGTAGACTTGTTCAAGAATATGAGGCATTCAAGATGAAGCCAAACGGATCAATTACATAAATGTTCACAAGATTTATGGATATTGTAAATCCTTTGTCCTCCCTAGGAAAAGAATACAATAACCATGAGGAGATTCGTAAGTTGCTACGAGCTCTCACAAAGAACTAGATTCTGGAGGCTACAGTAATTATTGAAGGAAACAACCTCACTACCATGTCTCTTGAAATGCTCATGGGAAAGCTACTCACTCACGAACTGGAACTTTAAGACTTTGAAGATGTTGCACCAAAGGAGAAGTCAATCGTCCTCAAAGCTCAACATCGAAGGACTATCGAAGAAGATTTTAACGACAATAATTCTGACACTGAGGATCAAGTACTCCTAGTGAAGATGTTCATAAGATTCAATCAAAGAACAAAGTAACACAATAGCAACAATAGCAACAATGAAGAAGATCCAATCTGCTATGGTTGCAAGAAGAAAGGCCACATCGAGAAGGACTATCCGACAACATCATCATCAACTAGGAAGGGCAATAAATATGACAAGAGTTACTTGAAAAAATCTACTTCTAGAAGATATGCCGACACCAGCATCTGGCATAAAAGTAAAGCTAGTGACTCAGAAGATGAACCATCGAACGATGCTGTAAATATATGCTTGATGGCGTATGATCAGGTAAACTCAAACCTTATGTTTGATACATATGATGATTTTACCTTTGACCAGTTAGGTGAACTCTTAGATGACCACAGAAAGCTGCTTAGCAAGTATCAAAACTCTAAGAAGGTACTCAAAGAGTACAAAGGTGACATATGAAGACTTGCCAACTTACTAGCTGAGATTAGAAGTTATGTAAACCCTAGTGTGAATGGTGAGCTTTCTTCTGTCAAGTTGTAACTACACGAGACTACACATTTATTCGAAGAAAAAGACAAGACCATTGCTAAACTTGAGAAAGATCTACTCAAAGAGAAGAAAAGCCATCAATGTGCACTAGTCAGAAATGATGCACTCACAGCTGACTACAACACACTTTATGACACCTCCAAAAAGTTGGAAATTAGGTTAGGAAAACAGTCTGAAGCTGCTGCTTCCTACCCTAAAATGTGTCAATTATCGAAACATCGGAACACGGCCACACCCAATACTGTCAGACCAAATACATCCAAACCTTTGCCCAAGAAGACTAACCGACATACATTCTACTAAAAATATCCAACTAAAACACCAAGACCTACCAATCATGCACAACACACTACACCTAACACTCATCATGCTAGATGTCACAATTGTGGCACCATTGGTCATATCTCTCCTGCATGTAAAGTAAAAAAGTTAGTTGATTTGAATATTTGCATAGATACCAAAGACTAACATATCCAGACCCTACAAGAAATGGGTACCAAAAGTTTCATCTACAAACTTTTTTGTAGGTGGAACACCCTACTCATGCTAGAAGCAAGTGTATCCTCGACACCGATTGCTCACGGGACATGACCAGTGATGCTTCTCTATTCGCAATACTGTCGAAGATGAAAGAAGGATATGTCTCCTTCAATAATAATTTTAAAGGGTATATAGTAGGTATCGACAACATTAGTATGGCTTCCTACCCTATGATTAAAGATGTTTGTCTAGTAACTAAGTTAAAACATAACATACTCAGCATAAGCCATTTAGCTGACCATGGTTATGGTATTAACTTTGTCAAAGGCAAATGTACTATAGTTGATAGCTCAACTGGTAGTACTATCTTTAAAGGTATTAGGGAAGACAATATATATGTTTTCTACTTGTTGGAAGATACTAACAAAGTAGGTAGATGCTTACTAGCTAAGAATGATGAGAGTCAACTATGGTACATGAGACTCGGTCATGCAAACATGGACACAATTTTAAGATTATCCACGAAGAAACTGGTACAAGGCTTACCAGATATTGTTTTCAAGAAGGATACGGTAAGTAGCGAATGTGAAAAAAAACAAGGCTACCCGATCCACTTTTAAGTCCAAAAATGCTGTAAGTACCACTGAACCTCTACAATTACTGTATATAGATTTATTTTAGCCTAATAGAATTGCTAGCATAGGTGGTAATTTATATGCATTTGTAATGGTAGATGACTTCACTAGATACACGTGGGTATACTTTCTCGTACGCAAGAATGATACATTATCTAAATTTGTCACATTTTGCAAGAAAGTCCAAAATAAGAAAGGATTCATGACCACCCTTATTGGAAGTGATCATGACGGCAAATTCGAGAATGCAAAATTTGAGCAATTTTGTGACACATATGGATTTTTGCACGAGTTACCCTGCCTTAGGACTCCATAACAAAATGGATTTGTGAAACGTAAGAACAGAAATCTGTCTAAAATGGCTAGAGTAATGTTAAACCAGTTTAGTCAACCCAAATTTTTTTGGGCAGAAGCTGTCAATACAGCTTGTTATGTTGTCAATAGGGTTCTAATTCAACCTAAATCAAAGAAGACTCCCTATAAGTTATGGCTTGATAGAACACCCATAGTTTCTTATTTTAAAATTTTTGGTTGTAAATGTTTTATTCTTAATACTAAAGATAATCTGGGTAAATTTGACGAAAAGCAAAGGGTACCGAGTCTCCAACAAAAGGACTATGATCATTGAAGAATCAGTGAACGTCACATTCGACGAACTAATTCAACAGAAGATCGATGATGATGATAAAGACATCAGTACACCAAATAAGACTCCTACAGAACCAGAAATCGGAACCAGCTACCTTGAGAGTCTGCCAAAAAGGATAAAGTTTATGGCAGACTAACCCAAGGACTTGGTAATAGGTAAGATCACCAAGGGCATAAGTACTCATTCCTCTACCAGAGATCTAGCTTCGTGTGTTATATTTATTTTACGGCTAGAACCTAAGACTATTGAAGAAGCATATAGTGATAACTATTGGTTAGATGCTATGCACCAATTTGAACGGAATCATGTTTGGGAACTTGTTCCCAGGTCCATTGATCGTCCGATCATTGGCATCCACTGGGTATTCCAAAATAAATTAAATGAGAATGGTTTAGTCACTCGTAACAAGGCTCGACTCGTAGCTCAAGGATACAATCAAGAGAAAGGTATCGACAATGACGAGATCTATACCCCAGTTGCGAGATTAGAATCCATTCGTATATTATGTGCATTTGCATGTTTTCATAATTTCAAACTTTTTTAAATGGATGTAAAGAGCGCATTTCTTAACGATTTTATAAAAAAAGAAGTTTATGTAGCTCAATCTCCATGTTTTACTAATTTCAAAAACCTTGATTATGTAGTCAAGTTAAAAAAAGTCTTATACGGTTTGAAAACAGCCACTCGTGCTTGGTACGATTATCTAAGCTTTTTTCTACTTGATAATGGTTTTTCAAAAGGCAAGGTTGACACTGTACTTTTTATAAAGTCTTTTAATGGAAATCTACTTTTAATTCAAATTTATGTTGATAATATTATCTTTGGATCTACTGATGAATCTCTTTGTCAAAAATTCTCCAAGTGTATACAGAATGAGTTTAAGATGAGCATGATGGGAGAACTCAAATTCTTCCTTGGACTATATATCAAACAAACCAACAATGGATGTCAATCAATCAAGCTAAGTACACAAAAGATTTGTTAAAGAAGTTCGATTTGGAATCCGTCAAACCTATTAGCAATCCAATGGCAACTTCAACCAAGCTCGATGTAGATGAACAAGGCAAACCTGTCAACACAAGTAAGTATCAAGGTATGATTGGTAGTTTTTTTTATTTAACTGCTAGTCGCTGTTTGCCATCAAAAATACGACAAGGTTTTGTTGACTAAAACTTTGGTGTTTCAATTACAAACAGAACAGTATACAATGTAGGACTTAGACGTAGTCCTAGGAGTACACTTTTTTTTATCTGGGAAATGTATCGGTGGAGCGAGTGGTAATGCGTTGACTACGTTGACGATCTGACGATGATCTTGAACTCTATGAAGGTCCGGGTTGCTCTGGATGTCGGAGCGTTGCGAGGAGAAACGGACGTTAAGTGTCTCTTCTGGCCTCTGTGGATGTGCTTCTCTTTGTGTATGTATGTTCGTCCTTGTCTGTATCTGTATGGTGAAGGAATGATCCTTTTATTTATAGATAACAGGCTGGCTACTCATGTACGCATATGTCGGATGTGCCTGGACGTAGGAACGCCACATGGCTGATGCTAGCGGGGGCGCATGGTTGATGCGCACTGGATTGAAGTTGAATCTGTTGGACTGCTGCACAGGGCTGCGATGGAGCTGGCACATGGCAGTCGTGAAGATTTGGTTGTTACTGAGATATTGGGTGGTTAGCACCCATTCTTTGAATAGAACTGAGTCAAGGAATGCGTGGCCTATGCCTGTGGCTCAAAGATCTCAGTTTTGGAGGAGAGTGATCTGTCAGAGTGCGCCTAGGATTGGGCGCATGGAGGCGACTTAGTCTATGAGTTTTAGACAATATAGACGAGTCTGGACGTATGGCTTTTGAGGTGCATGCAGAGCTTCACATCAGGATGCTCCTAGAATCAGGCGCAGGGGAGACGCCTTGGTCTCTTGATCTTTAGGAGCCATAATCAAGTCTAGGTGCATGGTTTTTGAGGCACATACAGAGCTTTATCTTCTATTGCTTGGGGTCAGAAGTAAGCTGGGGTGGCGCATGACCACTGGGGCGCATGCAATCTTCTGGGCGTATGGCCACGAGGCGCATACAAATGATCGATCTGCCGTGTGGCAATTATTGACGACCCAAGGTATAATGATGGTGCTGACATCAGCGATGCTTTATTTTTTACACAGCTGATTGGACGGCTCTTTGTTGCCGCCTTTGTCATTCAGCATTAAATGTTTAATGGAGAGGGTTGAATTGGTTAATGCCAATCTGGACGCATGGCTATGGCCCGCTGGGCGCATCCATGTGAACGCATGACTTGACGGTGCATTTGCCAATGTGTCCATCCTCTTTGGCTTGTCTGTTGGGTTCTTCGAGGCGTTAATGGTTGCCTTGACTTAGCCAAATACGAGGCGACGAATGTATTTGCTATTAATACAAATTTATTGCATAGAATTTGGAATATTGGCCATTTGGCACTTGGGTGTAGGCTGCCCGTGCTTATAAATAGCCGCATGAGGGAAAGATTTGCTTTCATTCTTCAAAAGATGAACTTGGCCGAAGCTCTGCCTTGGCGAACTGCCGAACTCGAGCTCTTTCCGAGGGTGACGATGCGCTGCCACAGTCTTCTCGTCGCTCTGAGCTTCTATGATAGTGCCTGTTGCATCCAAATATCGGGATCGTCGAGTCCCAACACAGGCCGATGGTGCCTGTTGCATCCAAAGATCGGAGCGGCCGCACTCCGTCTTTCGTTATGCTGGCAGAGCCATAGGTTGCCGAGTGTGCCTGTTGCTTCTGAAGATCGGGGCGTCGTACAGCGATCCTTGTCGAGCTAGGAGAGCTCTTCCTCCTGCTACACAAGGGTTGATTGGTGCTTATGAGAGAAAGTGATTCGCTCTGACAATGTACGGAGATGCGCATACGTTGAGATGCTAGAATGATGCGCCTGGATGAGACATCATAATGATGCGCCTGACAGATGATGCGCCAGGTAGGGGGCGCATGGCAGTTTGCTGCGTCTGGCTGTAGCTTTAGGATCTTCCTTTTTTTGTAGAAGTTCTCCTTTGTAAAGTCTTTCTTTAGACATGTATTGAAGTTTCATATAAAATAAAAGTCCTCTTTTGCATGTCATTAAGTTTGTACTTTTCTTTTGTTGTGCCAAGTATCTGTTTGAGTTTTTTGGCACATTTGAGTTGGTCGCATGGTTGGGTTGAACGCATAGGATTCTGGCCTATAGATGCGCCTGAAATTCCATGCTTCTACAAGACCCCCTTGAAAGTTTTCAAAACTTTCTGTACAAGTTTTGGAATAGTTTGAATAAGAAGCATGGGGATTAGCGACTCTGGGCGTATGCCCCTCGCCTAGGCGCATGGCTCTTTTTGGCGTATAGTCGCTGTGGGGAACGCTTGTTGTTTAGGCGCATACTGCTAGGGTGCATGCTTCTTCTGAAGATAACGCCTCGATCTTAGAAAAGATTAATGATGATCTTTTGAAGATAAGCAGCCGCTGATTTTTCGAGACCCGAAGCGACTGATTGCTGATGTCACGCCTCATCGGTTTACGCGCGAGGCCAAGCCTATAAATAGGCGGCGTGTGAGGAGAGAGAGAGTCTTCTACTTTTCTGTAAAAGTTTTCTTCTTCCTCAGAACTCTTTTCTTCCTTCTTTCTTTTGTCAGAGAGATGGCTCCCAAGACTCCCCGAGGCAGTGCTGCTAGCCGAGGAAGGGGCCGAGGCATAGAACCCTCGGAGGTTGACTCCGAGGAAGTCCCTATCGTCAGGGCGACCCACGTCGACGTTCGCCCAAAAGTGCTTGGTGGGTATTCTCTTGCCTTGGTCTTTATTGTAGTGGTATTGGGGTGACTCGACTGCAGATGGGCCGCCTCATGTTGATGTGTTTAGGCTGATGCGCATGGACCTTTGTCCTGATGATGCGCTGAAGCCCTCTCAGCTGACACGCATGGACTTAAGTCCTGATGATGCGCCAAAGCTTCACTTGTTGATGCACATGGACTTAGGTCCGGATGATGCGTCGAACCTTCACTTGCTGACGCGCATGGACTTAGGTCCTGATGATGTACCGAAGCTTCACTTGCTGACGCGCATGGACTTAGGTTCTGATGATGCGCCGGAGCTTCACTTGCTGACGCACATGGACTTAGGTCCTGATGATGTGCCGAAGCTTCCCTTCAATTGCACCCGGTCTTTTGATCTGGTGTGTCTTTGTTGGAATTCCCTCTATGCGCATGGGTTTCAGCCCAGTTGATGTGCCAGAGTGCCTGATGGCTTCGTTTTATTTTATGTGACAGTGTCGATGACTATCCCCCTGCTGAACGAAGTCCTTTTGGACCATGCGCTCTGTCAACTGGGCGTAGACTTTGATAAAGAGGTTGTGAACCCGACCAGGGCTACTATTATGTTGGATAAGTCTCCGGAGAGGATGGCTCAGATTCATGAGCAACACCACACTTTCCTCCAGGGCATGATGGAGAGAGGGAGACTCAGATCTGCTGAGTCTGAGAATGAGCCTTTCTTGAAGCCTGAATTTCTATTTGGGGACCACCTGACTTCTACCGAAGCGAAGGTGCTGAAGATAAAGGAGGTCTGGTTCTTCAAAGCTAGAGGCGTAACCATGTATATCAAGCAGGTGGAGCGCCAATTGCCTTTGGTGGCCTTCTGTAGTCTTACTTCGAAGAGAAAGATGGAGTGGGAACTCCCTCCCTCTCAAGGAAGAGCCATGGCTGGCACCATACGACTCGATACCTCTTCAAACCAGAGGGATACCTTGACGGCTACGCGAGCCAGGACCTCTTATGATTGGCGAACTTTGTGTCCCGGAGGTATCTATAGTGATGTTCCCACCGATACTTTTGCGTTCAATGCTTCAACCTTCGTCAATCGTCTGGCGTCGGCTAAGCTATCGTACCCGAAGGAACAGTTTCGAGTCGAGGGTTGGTGCCACTATGTGCAGAAGTGGGACGAGTTAACCCTTTGGATTTTGACGAAGTTTAGGGCCGATCTCAGAAAGATTGGTCTTACTGCTGCTGTTCGTGCTACTCAGGCGGGCATAGACCTGAACAGGCACATGTTTCTCGCTCTTTTAGAGATGTACAATACTCACATTGACACTTTTTTCACTCCCATGGGGGATTTAGGACTGGCGTTACACGAGATGTACGAGGTTTCAAAGCTCCCTTGGGGATCTGAACCCTATGAGAAGTATTTTCCCTCGAACGAGGAGTTATTGGTTTTGGAGGAGAAGAATCCTGAGATGATATCGGTCTTCAAGGAGGTTGCGAGCCATCACTGCCTACTTCGGCGCAGGGAAAAAGGTAGGGCACAACCCCATATGAATGCTTGGAGGGAGTATGTCGTCAAGCAAGACTTGACGGATCGTTCGAGGATCCGTTTTACAACCCCTCAGGGGCTTCCCCAGGCTGAGGTACTCGCTGAGATGTCTAGGCTCAATGAGAAGAACCCTCGTAAAAACGAGGATCAGGAGCCATCCGAGCACATCTATAGCTGCTTCTGGCACTGTGCTCACAAGATGTCTCAAAAGGGCGTGTTGGCATCCTTTCTGATGCTGTGGCGCCGTGACCATGTATTTGCTGGTGGGTCCGATTCCTTGGAGAGACTATCCATGAATCTCATTTTGTCGGCTGTGAAGCTGGTCTTTGGTTACCCTCTGGCTCTGCTTCCTGCTATGGTATGCAACCTGAAGCGGGGTTTGAGAGAATTCACCGATGATGTTATAGGTGAGAAGAGCAAGAGGGGCAATTTCCCTCGTGCGGAGCTGTCCTTCCATTACTTGATGGGGTGGCTAATTCTGTACCACCCGAACATAATGACTCCTGGGTCGGCCGAGGAGCATGAGGAAGGCGACGCTTTTATTCGTCACTTCTACCGGCGGAAGTGGTTGCATACAGGGGTACCCGTCTGTAGGAGGGTTCTGTCATATCTCCAAGGATGGGAGATTATCAAGGTCGTCCCAACCTTTGATGGTTGTGAGGCAGATGAGGAGCTGGAAGATGCCAGCGAAGACGCAATTTCTTTTGCGCCATGGGGGTTCCATTGGTTGCAGAGTATCCGACCTTCACACCTTGTGTATCCGAATCAAAATTGCTGCTTCTTGGAGCCATATTTGCCCAGTCGCTTCGCACGCTAATTCGGCTATACCCAACTAATGTTAAAAAACCCCAGTAGCTCTCTGGGATTCGTTAAGAGTTTACTGGATGGTGCCCGGAGGTGGCAGTATTACAATCTCGGTTGTACTTGGGTACGATTCACGCTGTCGGTCCGCAACCGCCAGCCGCATATATTATATTCTGTCGCAAATTTTTACCGTACAATAAATATCGTTCCCGTTGGATTTGACCAGGAGACTAGTTTCATTGCTGGCACGCAGCTCGAAGCTTTGGAAGGCATGCTGGCAACGGCTCGAGCTTATCATCCTCCTGAAGTAACAGCTATAGAACTGCCCCTGTGGCACCGGCAGAAAGCTCCCAGGAGGACCCGTCGGCCAGGCCATCGAAGAGATGTTCCCCGACAAAGGCAGATTCATCCGACCCAAAGAGGCCCAAGAAGGCTTTATCTACGCCGGTACGGCCTTCGACAGCTCCTGCAGAACCAGCTCCCGTAGCGGTATGTGCATTTGTTATCGATCTGGTTCGGCTCCTTCCTCTTTTGCTTATATGTCTCTTCTTTTACAGGAGAAGAGGAAATCCCGGTCATCGAAACCGGGCCCGAGTCAACTGAAGGAGGTGGCAAGCTCGCCTGATGAGCGTGTCCCTCCGATTATGCCGTCTCCTGTGGAGGAGACTTTGGATGATGTTATCACTGTGGAAGTCCCCAGTACTTTGGGCTACAGTGGAGACGATACTACAGGTGGAGAGGCACCTGAGGATGTTGACCCCTCTTCTCGAAGAGGTGGAGCAGAGTCTTCACGGGAAGTGAAGGAATCTACTGTAGGGTCCCCCAAAACTGGCGCGGGAGGCTCAAAAGTTGTCAGACAAGCCCCTCCTGATGAGGAGGAAGCATGGGACTCGTCGTCCCCCGATGACGCACTTGAGGAAGATGTTGCTGGGGACGTTTCCGCAATAAGCAGAGAGGAATGTGTCGAGAAGTCGGCCGCTGAACCCTCTTTTGGAGAGGCTTTGGAGAGCCCAATTTCAAAGGCTGCTCTATTGTCTAGTTCTGTTCTTGCCCCAGTGGGTGACATGACTCGCCCTCCGAGCCCGACTCCTGTCCCGAGGGTTGATATTGATGAGGGAGGAGTGGCTCGACTACCAAGTCCTACTCCGAATTTGAGTGAGAAAGAGGCAGGAGGATCTGCTCTCTCGTCTGATGTTGAAAACCTTCCATCGATGGTAAGAGGATCCGTATCTGTTGCCGATGTTGCTGTCGGGATTGCTGTGGCGGATCCGGCTGTTATGGGGCTGCCAGATACCCATTTAAATAAGGACAAGAGTCCTATGGTGGAAGATGCACCTTTTCTCCCTCCTACCTGGGAGGAGATATCAGGTCCTCAGGAAAGTTCAGGGGTCGTAATTCCCGAGACTCAGGTTTTCTCTCCTGAAGATATAAGATCTGAGGCTCCTTTGAGCCAAACGGCGACTGTGCCCTCAGCCTCAGGTGTGGGAACTTCTGCAGGAGTTGATCCTTTGACTCCCGTAACGGCTTCGACAATTCCTGCAATGACGCCTCAAGTGCTGGCTGATACAGATGAATACGTAAGATTCACGGTTGAGGCCGTCTACAAGATGTTACGATGGGGGGTGTCGACTGTATTGGAGGAAGGTGTAAGCTTCACGACCGCGAGGCGCATGGCGCTCCCCTTTATCCAGCAGATCCGTAGTTATCAAGGCCATGATCATATGGCCGAGATTTTGGAAGCTTCTATGACTGAGCTTGATCTTCACCTGACAGAACTCTGGAACGTTCGGCGAAATAATTTTTCTGCCTTGATCGAAGAAGAGCAGGGTAAGCTGGAGGCTAACATTGAGTCGGCTCGTTCTGACACCATGGCTACCTGGGCGCAAGAGATGGTCAATGCTGTAGAGAGGGAAGAGAGTTTATCCTCGTCGATGGAGGAGAAGGCCAAACTGCGAGAGTCCCTGAAGGTCAATCTTGTGGCAGTTGATGCGCAGATTCATCATCTGCAAGAGCAACGAGCCCGGCTTGTAGCAGATTCCAAACAGGCGTAGGCTGAACATGTCCAGCTTATGAAGGAGGCGGCGAGGTTCACTCGCCATACGACCTTCCTGCTTCGTCAGAAGAGGGAGTGGGATGACAAGCTTGCTGTCGACCTTACTCCTGAGGCCAGGCACACAATGCGCCAGGAAGCTGAGCGTCGCGTTCTAGCGACTGTGGAGACTCGAGCTCAAGAATTGCAGCGTCGGGTAGATGAGTTGGTTGCCGACCCTTAGTCCCTTTTTGGCTTTATTTTCTTTTGATTTATAGACACTTTTGTCTCTTTTTTTATGTAGGTTCTTGCAAAATGTAGCTCTTTGTTATTTCCTTTGTTAAAGAAATAAAGAACCCTTTGCTTTGTTCAACAGTTTTGGTGATTTTTTGTGGACCTATTATCTTTTACGTACTTTGGTGTGGGTGCAGATAATAAGTTGTATGATGGACCCAGCATATTTACTCAGAAGTAATATGGACGTGGTAAATATATGATATTTTTACTGACAATTTTATGTGGACTTATCATCCTTGGCGTACCTTGGTTTTATGTACGGATTGATAAGTTAAGAGAGAGAGAGGACCAACATATTTACTCAGAGGTAAGGTGAACATGGTAAATATGGGCTAAAAATGGTGGAGCTTTCCTACTCAGAGGTAACATGGACGTGGTAGGAGTGAACTCTGTGGGTGTTTATAGAACAACTCAGAGGTAATATGGACGTGGATGTTCTATAGTGCAATAACACAGGGATTTTTGTGCGGATTGTTTACTCAGAGGTAATGTGGACTTGGTTGTTCCTCTACTGGGAATAGAATGCAACGAAACAGCTGGGTTCCAGAAGTATATAATTTGTCAAAAGAAGGGGTGTGAACTTCGTTTGGTCAAGTTCACCAATCCTTTCTCTGGGGAGAGGCAGTATATTTCTCGATGGAGGTCAAGAATGGTACTTCCCTAAGGATTTGCCGTCGATGGGAAGTGCGGTTGTTAAGTTGGCTGACAACACTTTCTTGAAGACTGAACCGATGCTGGTGTCGGAGTCCCAAGTTGAAGTTTCAGATGAGTGAGAATGTATGATATACTCTTCTTCTGATTCTTCTGGAGTTGTTGGAGGCGTGACGTAGCCTACCCCCCATCGGGTACGGTGATAGTAGTCTTGCGGCTTCCCTTTTGGCACCGAAAGTCGTAGGGGAAGGCGTCGACCTTTGTCGTAGTTCAGAGCTTGTCTGCTCTTCAAGTTGTAACCCATCTTTTGGATGAGATACTTGGATCGATCGTTGTACCGTTAGATTTGCATTCTGCTAGTGTCAGGTTCTGGCTCTGTTAGTGGGAGGTCTTGGTGACGCTCGACTTTGCCAAAGATAATAGGTTTTTCGTCCTTGTTCCGAGCTGGGACTATGTAACAGACTCCTTGGTACAGGACGACTCGATTTGCATGACTCACAGTCGTTATTTGTATTTGCAACGACTTTAGAGCATTATCTAGAGTGTACATAGTATTCCAATGTGGAAGACTAGAATAATTGAAAGACACTCTATTATTGATAAAATACAGGATCTTGTCCCAAGGGATTGTAACGCCCCAATCCCAAAATACTTAGGACTAGGTACGTATCCATGCCAGCTGCATACATACGAACTATACTCCAATATATAGAAACTCGTATGTATACATAAGCTGTAAAATGCAGTAGAACCATAATAACTAAATCTCATCCACTAGATAAATAAATGATATAAAAGCAACTTTGAATTTATCATGTGTACAATCATTGGGCGGAGACAAAGTCCACTACCAACTATCTCAAATAAAATGTACAAGAAGTGATCGATAAAATAACAAGACGAACCAAGTGCAATCGTCTTCGAAAGAATGGAGAAGATCTCGGCCTTGGCTAGAACACCTGCAAAATCACAGAAGCACACCTGGAGAGATAACCAGGTCCTCAGAGGGACGTAACAAGGTACATAAAGAACATGCCATAATAAACTGAATATATAATATGTCACAAACCGAAATAACTGACAAGACGACAATAAGGTAATCTAACCGTACTACAGAGTTTATGCAGTTAAGAAAAAACCTCCAACGCATGGGCACTCTGGCTCAGTAGCAGTAATCTCAGGTATGGCCCATCAGGATACCAGGGACCTCAAAGCATAACATTCATCGAATGTCAGAGGCCAGCAGTAAATCAGTATCAGGATCCAGGACCGTATCTCCCGCGGAGATAACCGGCAATAGGGAAGTGCATACTTGGCCCATACGTCAAGGAACTGTTCTTCCAACCCAATGCCTAACAGAGTCACATCCATGTCTCACATACCTCTACTAACTGCTAAGTCTCCTAACATGCCTCTATTAGCAGTTAGCCCTATCGCATGCGCATGGGGGATCAGCCCACACACAAGAACCTCTATATGTACTCATCTCACACATCCTCGTGGTACAACTATGTCAAGGTATATGCGATACACTACAGACGGTAGTCTCTTAACTCTAAGTCCATATGCAGTCAAAGGATAATAACAAAGTATATCTAATATATCACTGAGGAGACAGTAAATCAAGAACAGTAAGAACTAGAAATAACTGAACAGTGATATGTAATAAAATGCAAAACTAAATATAAACAGTATAATGGCAAGGTATCTTGCCTGAGGGTGGTGCGAGTAGCAGCAAAATCCAACAATCAGAATCGTCAACACGAAAGTCAAAATCTACAAGAAGCTCCGGATGCTGAAACAAACATCACGAACGAGTTTGGAATAAAAGATATACCTAGGAAATGCCTGTCCAAAAGTTAAATTCTGGAACAGGGGCAAAATCGTAAGTTTGGGTCAAAACGATGTCCGCCGTTGGACCCGCTTTGCACCGAAATACGTGCCAATATCTACGGTCTCTAAAGTCGTCAAACTACATGTCTACAAATTTGTTTTGAGGAAACGAACCCAACGGTATGTCCAATTTTGGATTCCGGTGGGCTGTGCACAAAATCGCCCGTTGAGTGGGATTGTGGGCCCGCCAAAATAGCGTCCCGATCAACGGTCTCAGAATCGGACCAAACTTGGCTCACAGGACCAGAAAAATATTTTGAGTCAAATGGCGCAAGCTTCATTGCGATATGATGAGTGTGCACAAAGTTGTGACTTAATTTGCAAATAGTCGATACGGGGTATCTCGACGGATACGCATTGATTTCGTCGCGCATATACAACGAAATCGGGTTCCGTAAGTTCCCACACGTCAACAACATCCATACGCGCCTTTCGATGCGTATAGTGCGCGACCACGTCGCCCGGTTTGTCGGGACAGACGCCGTATCGGAGTGTTTCTCTACTTTTTGAAAACAGAATTTACAGTTTTTCGGAAAACTTTAACAACGTGTAACTTTCTACATACTAGATGAAAAGTGAATCCAAAAGGTGCGTTACAATCTCGGTTAGGTTGTCTTTGACTGCCTACAATTAGTTTTTACGAAAGCTTAATGGACAGCAAGAAAAGTGGCCGACAAGTTGGTGTTTTGAAACAGTTTCTAATATTCAGAAAAGTGGGTTTTTCTCTAACTTCGTCTCAATTTTTTGAGCAAGTTGGATGGCCATGTCGAAATCCACCCGGGGGATCTCGAAGATGGTCAAGTCTACTTTCCAAAACATTTTACGGATCGAAAATCGAAGTTACGAGCAAAAAGTTACATCATAGGGAAGTAGGGTACATTGAGTGGGAAAACTGCTCCGTGGGTGACGAGGGGCTGACTTCCGATGCTCCGTTCGTCATGCACACAACTCCGTTGCTGGTGAAACAAACTCGTAGGCGAAGAGGGTATGTTCTGCTACAATTTTCGTTTTGGAAGTCTAGGGTTTTGAGGTTTGTGGAAAAAGTTATATATATAATAAGTTGTGGCAAAAACCTACTCCTAATGGGTTTACTAATAAGACTTGCTCGGGTTGGGTGCGGAATAAGGTGCTGTAGCAGCGCACTCAAAAGGGTGTGGGAGGGCCCGCCCACTTATTGGGTGGGTGGCTGAATTTTTTTTCTTTTTCTTTTTCTTTTCTTTTTCTTATTCTTTTTTTTCATTTCCTTTTCTTTTCTTATTCTTTAATATATATATATATATATATATATCCATAAATACACCAAAAATTTATTTAAAATCCAAATACCATTTAAAAGTCAACTATCCAATTATTTAATATATTTAAATATATCTACATATGTATATAAATCTAATCCTTAATAAATCAACTAAAAATAATAATAATATTTAAATAAGTAAACATGTTTATTAAATCTCCACCAATTTGAAATAAATGATGCATCTAAAATATATTTTTACATATATACACAAATTTAAATTGCCATAAAAGGCAACAATAATAATATCACATAATATCAAATAATATCAACAATAATAAAATGCCTATTAAATTTTCACAAAAATAACTTTAGTAATAATAAAATAATAAAAATTATTCCAACGTGTGAACTTTACCACACACCCTCATTTGGATCCAGAGAAATGTATCATTTTTGTAACACATTATTAAATAATAAAAACGTAAATTTTTGTACCACTAATTAATATTTAGAAAATATACTCCCAAACCTTAAAATAAATTTAGAAATATTTTACACCCATAAGATATGCATCCATGGTCGTCATTGATCACACCACATGTCTACTTGGGCTTAAATTTGGTCCAGGCCCAGTTTGGGCTGAATTGGCCAAACCGAGTCATCAAAAAAAAAAAAAAAAACCATAAATTGTATAAATACATTTTTAGTCTAATAAAATAAATAAAAATAATTTATGTAAAATAGGGGGTTTTACAGGGATTACATCATCGAGGGATAGGGCATCGACATTAGCCGATATATACTCTCCAAGTTCTTCATCAGTGAGAACTGGAGCAGCCTTGGAAGGTTCAGGAGAGTTTTTCAGGAGCTTGGCACGTGCTGGCTCTTGTGACTGTGCTGAGAAGGATGCCGAGGTCTTCTCTTGTGGCCTGACGGGCGCTGACAACTGAGGAGGCTTGCCTTTGAGCCGCACCTTGAGGGGAGCCTCTGTTGGTGTGCTGGGAGCTGGAGCCTTTTCCCGTAGCTTGGCTACGAGGGGAGCCGCCACTTGAGGGGGCTTACCTTTGAGGCGTATCTTCAATGGATCTTCATTGGGTGTAGTGCCCGGAGAAGCTAGCGCCTTCCCGCGGAGTTTGACTACCATAGGAGCCGGTGTTTGAGGCGGCCTCCCTTTGAGTCGCACTTTTAAGGGAGCATTGATTATCATGTCCTCCTCTGAGTCAGCTTCGACCTCAGCTTCTGCCTCGTCATCAGCGTCATTGGCTTCATCTTCGAGATGAATTGATTTGTACAGGTTGGCATCGGTAAAGAAGGCTTCAATCCCTCTGAAGGAATCGACATCAGCAAACTCCGTTCGGATGATGCCACTGGTGGATACGTATTTCATATATTAGTGGAGGGTGGATGGCACCACCATGTATTCATGTATCCACGGCTGTTCCAACAGGATGTTGTAGTTGACGTCTGCATCCACAACATAGCAAGTTACCTCGGTCTGGAGATCGCCGATGTGACACTTCAAGCGGATCTTCCCCAGTGGCTCACTCTTACTGGCATTGAAGCCACTAACGGTAGTGTAAGATGTCGTCAGGTGATGCATCGGGATCTCCAGCGTCTGAAGTAGAGTTCCGGAGATGATGCTGAGAGAGGACCCAGGGTCGATCTATATTCGATCTACCTTGATGGCACTGACACACCCTGTATAATACAGGGGTCTGTTGTGCATGTTGTTCTTGAGCAGCATGTCCTATTGAGTGAATGTGATCTTGGGGATGATCTCCCCCACATTATCACAGTACGAACATAGTGTAGGATCGTCGTCTGGCTGCTTGACCTGACTGATGAAAGACTCGACGTCCTTCAGGGCTTCGCAGAGAGCCTCCCGAGTATCTTTGGATAGGCGGAGGAGCTCGAATAGGGAAAGCTGTGCTGGAGTACTGGCCAGTTGTGCCAGTATGTCGAAGTTGTGGGGCTTGGTTGACCCCAGAGTGTTGTCTTTTCGAAGACGCCTCTCGAAGCGGGCCTCCTTCTGCTTTTGTTTGTCAGCTGTAGGAGGTTGGGATGAACCTTCTCCTTGGACAACTGTGGTGATGATAGGAGGCGTCGCCTCAGACGAAACCTCCTCTGGTTGGGCGTTCTGCTGTGAACGTATTTGTACGGGCAGTGCTTCCTCAAGGGAGGAAGTCACAATTTGGCAAGACTTGGTCTTCTTGCCTTTGCTTTTGGAGGTAGAGGGTACCCCCGGTTGAGTTAGCTCCGGAACGAGATCCCGGTGAACACACATGATCTCTTCCTTGGATGTTGTGAGTGGTGTGAGCCCACCAACGTTGTCACAGGTTGGTGGAAGGTTGACTACTTCCATTGTCGCCTTTGGGATGGGGACGACGCCATCTTCAGCTGTGGTAGGCGGTAAGGTGCCAAACTGGAATGACTCCATGTTGGCCGAGACTGTCTTTTCCTCGTAATCGACTGAAATGACGTTCGTATTGATTATGCGCTGTATATAGTCTTTGAGGACGTAGCAACATTTATTTGGATGTCTGATGAACCGATGGTAGTGACAATACCTCGGATCACCGACTCTGCCTACATCGTCAGGACGCTTGGGATAAGACAACTTGATTTTGTCGTTCTGCTTCAACATCTCGAAGAGTTGTAAGGTATCTTCATCATTGAAGGAGTAGACCATCTTCGGCTTGGGTGAAGGTGGAGGCCTCTAAGCAGGAACTTGCGTTGTGTTAGACGCATTGACAGTCAACGCCTGCTTCACTTTCGCTTCACGGCTGCTACCGCTGGTCGCATACCGTTTCCCTTTGTCGTCAAACGTGGGAAAGTTAATCCCCAGAAGGCGAGCATTACGTGCCTTCTTCTCAGCAGCTTCGGCTTCAATGATCAGCGAACTCCAATCGGGCGGGGGAGTGGAGTTGAGCCAAAGCTTGATTGCGGGGATCATGTTCATGCTGCAGGAGTCGATGAGTGCATGTTCCGGCATGCCCAGAGGCAACCTTAGGCAGGCTTGTCGAAAATACTCGATGAATTCTCTAACAGACTCCTTCTCAGTCTGTCGCACTTCTATTAGAGATGATATAGTCATGTCTCTCCCTCCATCGTAGAACCGATCGAGAAAGAGGCGTGTCCAGTCGTCGAAGGACGATATGGAGTTGTCAGGGAGACTACAGTACCAGTCGTAGGCAACTCCCTGTAGAGCCCCAACAAACAGGCTCGTGAGCAAGGCGTCTTCTTTTGGGAGATGTCCCGTCTGAGATTGGAAGTAGGTCAAGTACCGACAAGGAGAGTCCTTTCCGTCGTATGGCGTCAGTGTATGTGGTGTATACTTGGGAGGATAAACCACCTTGTTCCACTCCAGAGGGTAGGGTTGAGGAAGCCCCAACTTCTGACGTTCTTTTTGCTTGTTTCGGGCCCCGAAGCTTTTACACAGGTCCCTGATCATCTCGGCCAAGTCTTCTGTCGAGCTGGGAGCAGGTGAAGGCAGAACGACCTGAAGTTGGATATTAGAAGGAGCTGACGCTGGCGGTGCAGTATGATGTTCTGTGCCTGAAGATACCCGTTGAGGGGGTATATTTGAATCTCCATTGGCCCCTGGATCGGGGCGGGTGGAGACATGTGCCTTTGCCAGAGTGGTTCGAATGTCGAATACCGCCTGGGTCTGGATCTGCATAGAGGCAAAGAGACTCTTGAGACTCCCTTCAAGGGTGTCTATGTGCTACACGATGTCCTGTGCTACAGCGTTTGATTCTCCTTCATCACCACCCCCTGCCATGTAGGCTGTCATGACATGGATGGAAGTGGATGGATCGGTCGAGGCTTCACTCTCGACCTCACTTTCCTGTAGAAGGGCTTCTTCTTCTGAGGCCTCATGTTGGCTACCCCCAGCTACGTCGGGGTCGGTTTGTCGAAGCGCTTCTTCGTCTTCAAGGGGAGGGTTGTCAGAGGCTTAACTACCCCCGACTGTTGCTTCCGCCAGGGCCTTGCTCCTTACTCGGGTGCGTTCGTACCCCCTGGGGACGGGACCACTGTTTTGCTCTTTCTCAGCTGAGTCTTGGATGCAGAGGCTGAGGAGTTGGTGGTTATCTTTCTTACGGATGAGGAGACAACATGGCAGGAAGCGATCTTGGGCTCCGCTTCGTCTTCAATTGGCACTTTCTTTCCAAAGCGACGTCGGATAGGTGCCGTAGTTTGTAGTCGCTGAAACACGGACTGCCTTTGTAGTGGAGCCGCTGTTTTGTAACAATAGAAATTGATGGTGACCATAGCACATGTGTGACCTACGAGGGACACATCGTGCTTATTGGTCGTCTCTCCTGATCTGCATTTGTGAATGATCACATTATGCAAATCATGTTGGGAGAGTTTCATTTTAACACCCCTATCAGGCACATGGCAAGGCCAAGCACCAGGGTGGTCATGTGAATGTTGTACCCCCTGATCTGGTTCACGCACATGAGATACGCCCAGATCATTGGTAAAGGAACAACATTTATGACAACTTAAGTCCACTTCATGTGCGTCATCCAGGTGGGCGCATGGACTCAACATCGCAGTTGCCCAGCTAGACTTGGTTCCAAACGCAGTAGATGTGCCCAAACGGGATAAGAACTTTGAGAGTCGACCCATTTCTGGTACAGATGTGCCCGAGTCGACTCTGTACAGCTTACCATCAGCAGCGCACATGATTTTGAGTGCATGCTTCTGGTTCGCTGTTGGCGTAGCACGTTTGTGGCGCATGGCCTGTACTGCCTTAGATTTTTTTGTACTAGCCCGCGAAGGTGCATAGTACTCAGAATCCAATGGTGTCTCGCCATGACAGTGAGTGAGTCTGTTGAAGACAGACTTTCTTTCTTGCGTACCAGAGCTCATGCGCTGGGGATTGGTTGCACCACTGCTCCGTTGGCGCATCTTCTTCGGCTGGAAAGAAGACGGTTTAGGAATACAGTCAACACTTTGCTTTCCAGTCCGATACGCAACACCAGTGGGCGCATCCTTGTTGCTGAGAACATCAGCATGAAGGGCCAGCTGCGGTGGCGCATCCCCTTCAGTGATGGTGCCAAGCGCATCCTCCTTGCGCACCTAGACTTGGCGAGTCTTCTTCGGCTTTGGCTTTCGCTTCGAAGGACTCGTACTGCCTTCAAAGATGAACTCCTCATACGACTGTTGATTGAGGCATACCACAAGTGTTTTATGGGAGGAGCCGAGTTTGATGTCGTCAGATTGCGTCACAACTTTCTCATTGGAGAAGAAAGAGGTCCCCAGCAGAGTCGCCAGCTTGTTTGCCATTGAAAATGTGACAAGGTTTTGTTGAGTAAAACTTTGGTATTTTAATTACAAATAGAACAGTATATAATGTAGGACTTAGACGTAGTTCTAGGATTATACTTTTGTTTTTATCTAGGAACTGTATCGGTGGAGCGAGTGGTAATGCGTTGACTCCATTGACGATCTGACGACGATCTTGAACTCTCTAAAGGTCCGGGTTGCTTTGGATGCCGGGGCGTTGCGAGGAGAAGCAGACTTTAAGTGTCTCTTCTGGCCTCTGTGGATATGCTTCTCTCTGTGTATGTATAGCCGTCCTTGTCTGTGTCTATATGGTGAAGGAATGATCCTTCTATTTATAGATAGCAGGCTGGCTGCTCATGCATGCATATGTCGGATGCGCCTGGACGTGGGAATGCCACGTGGCTGTTGCTGGCGGGGGTGCACGATTGATGCGCCCTGGATTGAAGTTGAATCTGTTGGACTGCTGCACTGGGCTGCGATGGAGCTGGCACGTGGCAGTCACGGAGATTTGGTTGTTGCTGAGATCTTGGGTGGTTAGCACCTATTCTTTAAACAGAACTGAGTCAAGGGACGCGTGGCCAATGCACGTGGCTCAAAGATCTTGGTTTTGGAGGAGAGTGATCTGTCGGAGTGCGCTTAGGATCGGGCGCCTGGAGGCGAGTTAGTCTATGAGTTTTAGGCATCATATACGAGTTTGGGCTCATGGCTTTTGAGGTGCATGCAGAGCTTCGCATCAGGATTTACCAAGAATCAGGCGCAGGGGAGGCGACTTGGTCTCATGATCTTTAGGAGCCATGAGCAAGTCCAGGTGCATGGCTTTTGAGGCGCATGCAGAGCTTTGTCTTTTGTTGTTTGGTGTCAGAAGTAAGCCGGGGGGCGCATGACCACTGGGACACATGCAGTCTTCTGGGCGTATGGCCACAAGGCGCATACAAATGATCGGTCTGCCGTATGGCAATTGTTGTCGACCAAGGTGTAATGATGGTGCTAACATTAATGGCGCTTCATTTTTTGTACAGCTGATTGGACGGCTCTTGGTTGCCGCCTTTGTCTTTCAGCATTAAATGTTTGATGGAGAGGGTTGCATTAGTTAATGCCAATCTGGGCGCATGTCTATGGCCCGCTGGGCGCATCCATGGGGAGCGCATGACTTGACGGCGCATCTGCCAATGTGTTGCATCCTCTTTGGCCCGCCTGTTGGGTTCTTCGGGGTGTTAATGGTTGTCTTGACTTAGCTGAATACGAGGCGATGGATGTATTTGCTATTAATACAAATTCATTGCATGTAATTTGGGACGTTGGCCATTTGGCACTCGGGTGTAGGCTTCCCGTGCTTATAAATAGCCGTATGACGGAAAGCTTTGCTTTTATTCTTCAACAGATGAACTTGGCCGGAGCTCTGCCTTGGCGAACTGCCGAACTCGAGCTCTTCCCGAGGGTGAAGATGTGCTGCCCCAGTCTTTCCGTCGCTCTGAGCTTCTGTGATAGTGTCTGTTGGACACAGGCCGATGGTGCCTGTTGCATCCAAAGATCGGGGCGACCGTGCTCCGTCTTTCGTTATGCTAGCAGAGCCACAGGTTGCCGAGTGTGCCTATTGCTTCCGAAGATCGGGACGTCGTATTGCGATCCTTGTTGAGCTAGGAGAGCTCCTCCTCCTGCTATACAAGGGCTGATTGGTGCTGATGAGAGAGTGATTCGCTCTGACTATGCACGGAGATGCGCATACGTTGAGATGCTGGAATAATGCGCCTGGACGAGACATCAGAATGATGCACCTGGACGAGTGTAAAACCCCTAAATTTCTACTATTTTTTTTTATTTTAAATTTTGGTACCAATTTAAATTATTGTATTGTACGTCGCGTAGTCGTATTTTACGTCGCGCACAAAATTTTATTTTTGTAATTGCTCGACGAGTGCGAATATGTGTCGAGGTACATATTAGAAAAATATTTTATTATAAATTTTATAAATATTTTTATTTTTTTGTATAAAAAGGTTATTTTATTCATCGTTTACAAATAAATGGTGATTTGAAAATTTTGGTTTAATATTTTACGAAATGTAAAATTTGTTTATTAATAAATTTTGTTATTTATAAAAGCTAGTTTATGATTTAATATTTAAGTATTTATAGTGATTTTCGAAATTAATTATTTCCATATTTATTTAACTATGAAAATAATATTTGAGATCTTGTTTTATTTAATATATGATTAAATATGGTAAATTAAATAGCAAAAGATTTTATTGATTGTATTTAAAAATATTTTAAAAATTGAGTATAGAATTAACTTGGATTTGGATTGATTTGAATTGGCTTTAAATCTATTTAATCACATGATGATTATCTAATTAGAATTTAAATAAATCCTAATGTTTATCTAACTGGGTATTCCCACCTTCTATAAAAGGAGAGGTACTCCTCCAGCAAATTCCACAATTTCCATCCACAACCCAAAATCCGTGCACCGTGTCTGTGCCTCCCATCCACTATATTTCCTATTACAAATACAGCAATCCTGTCACGTCCGACAACCCCGGACGCCGACCCACATGCCTCGCAGGACACGAATACCATCCGTGTCGGGCATTCCCGACACAACACAACTCCTAATCCTAAAATCCATAACCTCTTCCACCAACCTACCGTCGCCATCACGACCGGCCGACCACCACAACCGGTTGTTACCACCATCACCACCACCACCAGAAATAGAAGGAGGGAGAGAAACCCAAACCTGAGCCGAGCCGTCGAATCTTCCCCGCGCGCAGCCGGGCCACCGCCGGCCGAGCCACAGCGCCGCCACCCGGCATCCTTCCCCGCGCCTCCTCTCCTTTTCGCCTCCGGCCGACCGTCCCCTGGTTGCCGCCACCCAAACAGAACCACCTTCATCGGAAGAAAGAGAGAAGGAGAGAGAAGCTAACCTGCCCCGAGCCATTGCCCCCTAGCTGCCACGCACCACCGGAACCCCGCCCTGAGAGCCGCCCGCGCGTGCCGTGAAGCGCCTGCCATCATCCCCAGACCGGCATCGACGCCCCGGCGGCCTCGCCTTGCCGAAGCCCCGCGTCAGCTTTGATGCCGTCGCGCGTGCGCGCTCCTCCGCGCGCGCTGGCCACGCCGGCGCTCCCCTCCTCCACCGTCGGCGCCCGACTCTCCGCTCGAACCCCCTCCTCCACCATCAGAAACCCTCTCACCGTCGAGATCAGCCGTCTCCGCCGAGATCGGTCTCCGCCACTCCTTCAGCCGCCCACGCCGGCTTCTCCGCCTCCACTCCTCCTTAGCGCCGTCCCCATCCGACCCTCTCCTCCGACCGCTGCCACCGCGCCTCTTCCTTTCCGTCGTCCGTCGGCGCTTCCTCTACCGCCGTGCCGGAGCGCCCCCACCGCCGAGCCTTGGTAACCCTCGATTTCCCGAACTTTTCCTTTTTCTGTGCATAAATAATGAGGAACAGTGGAAGCAGTAAGTTTTAAGAGATATTACTTTACTCTTATTATTATTATTATTATTATTATTATTATTATTATTATTATTAAGGAGGATTGTGTTGTTTTTAGGTTAAGTTTTTATCATTAATATTATTATCATTATTATTAATTACTACAAGTGATATTATTTATGATATTAGTTGTTATTATCTACATTATTAATATTACTATTATTTTAAATAGAATTGAGCTTTCAAAATTTTTAAATAATTATTTAAATTATTTTCGGTTAATAAAATATAGTTTTTATCTAGAAAATCTATTTTCACAAGCTTAAGGTTGTAGCCTAAAACGATTTTAATTTCCAAGTATGTACCTAAAAACATATTTTGACTAATATAAACAAATAAATTCTAAATTGTATATATAAAGTATTTTCGAGTATTACATAAAAATTATTTATAAAAAATTTCCTAAACAAAGTATATATATTTATTTCCACAAATTTCCTCAATTATCTTGATTGCGACTGATCATCTTTCCTATTTCCTCGCGACTTTGGACCTCTGCACCATGACTATGGCTATTGGACCATGCTGGACTTTTCATATTATCGCACACCAGGCGTAATGACAGGCAAGATACCTTGCCATTATACTGTTTATATTCAGTCTGCATTTTTATTACATATCACTATTCATTTATTTTTAGTTCTTGATTACTACCTGCTCAGTGATATTACTAGTATCTTGTTATTTACCTTTGATCGCATATGGACTTAGAGTTAAGCGACTGCTTAGTGCATTGCATAAACTTTGACACTGTTGTGCCATGAGATGTGTGAGTTATGAGTAGCATATAGTCTACGGACTTGCGTGTTGGCTGATCACTGATGCGTGCAGGACGTGCGTTAGGTCTAACTGTCAATAGTTGTATGTTAGAAGACTTGGCGGTTAGTAGTGTTACATGGTCGTGAATGCGACATGATAGGTGCATTGGGTGGGAAGGACATTACCTGACGTATAGGCTTCTATGCACTTCCCTTATTACCTGTGCGCTCCGCCGGAGACGCAGGCTCCAGGTGCCCTCTGACGTTTTCCAGAGCGTTATGGACGTAGCCCCTTGCACATGGTGCCCTCTGACGCTTCCCGAGCGTTATGGACGTAGGCCCCTGGTGCCCTATATGGGGACTATGCCGATCCCATTTACAGCCAAGGCTCATGCGTCGAAGGTTTGTTTCTCAACTGCATGTTCACTTTAGTTTGGTTAGATTACCTTATTGTGTCTTGTCATTTTCTTTGATTATGGCAGATTTATATTCAGTATTATATGGCATGTTAATGTATCTTGTTACGTTCCTCTGAGGACCTGGTTGTCTCGCCAGGTGTGTGTTTCGTAATTTCTTGCAGGTGCTCTAGCTAAGGCCATTCCTTCCTTCGTGGTGATTGCTCTTGGACTCGCCATTGCTCTCGTTTGCTAAATTCTTTCCTTGTCTATTTTTCTATATTTAATTTGGTTGGTAGTGGACCTTGTCTCCACCCAACGATTGTATACATGACAAATTCAAAGTTGATTTTATATCATTATCTATCTTGTGGATGAGATTTAGTACCTTGGTTACTGCATTTTACAGCTTATGTATATATACGAGGGTCCATATACTTCGTATGTATACAGCTGGCATGATTACGTTCTAGTCCTACGTATTTTGGGACTGGAGCGTTACATGTTTTTGTGGTGGCCCATGCAGGTCTAGTTTGTCGTTTCGGTTACATGATTGAACCAAACGGACCTGCAGTATAGGATTAGAGTTTAGAATCTCATCCACCTACTTGACATCCTTCCTTGACTTCAAATTTCGAACTCTCATTCAACCTCCTTAAATTACATCTTGCTCGACCCCTTCTACCGTAAATTCTTAGTTTCGTGTTTAGTAAGATGACTACACTAGTATATGTCCATAGGTTAAACACATGGCTAGATGGATTGCATTGACAATTAGTATGCATTAGGGTTTTATTTGAGTTATAAAGGCATTTATTTTTCTAGAATGTATGATTTTAAGGATTAGTTAATTTCAAGTTGGGTAGTAGCATATTACCGCCTTCAATGGATAGTTGGAATTTTATTTTGCCATTACAAGGTGGTATACACAAGAGGACAGAAGACAATTTTATGAATTATGATTTTTGGAAATAGCAAAATAGTTTATGATTTATTTGGGATATGAAACCGATTTGAGAAACACCTTTAAATTGTGACACATGATTTACGGATTTGTTCGAGTTTGGATTGTTAAAGTTTATCTCGAATTTATTAAAGTGTTTAAATTTTATAAGTTATGATTTTGTAAACGACTAGAGAATATGAAGGATTTATGATTTATGGTTTATGTGAGAGCTTGAGGTTTTAAATTGAGTCTACGATTACGAATTATAAGTATTTGATTTGAAGAGATAATGGTAAAAATTTTGTTTGAAATATTTTGGAGGATATGAAATCGACTTGAAGGAAAAATATTTAAAGTTTGCTCATATGATCTAGGATATATAAAGTTATTTAGATTTCAAGTTTAAAGCCTTGATTATGGATATTTAAATTTTGGAAAAAAAGGGAGAATTACTTTTGAAGAGTAGTAGAGACTTATTGGAAGCTAGATATACACATTTGAAGGATATAGAATTAAATTTGAGGGTTATTTTAAACGTTCTATTTTGTAATATGAGATTCGGTTGATAAACTCATTAAAAAGATGAGTTTAAGGTTTGAAAAAAAAATGATGATGAATTTATTCGATTTGTGAATTACGAGGATTGTTCTAGATTGACTAGAGATTTAAAATTTTTAGCTGACAGTCTAAGATAATTGAAATATTGGCGAAGTATCTTGAAAATTTTATTGAGAAATTTCGAGGAACTTGAAATTTTGGATTAGATCATATAGTGGTGAAAAACCAAGAAACAAGCAAGGTCCCCTAGTGAGATAGAAGTATTCCGCATTAGATTGCCATGCCACCTATGATTATGATATTGCATATACACAAGTATAGTTAGTCATCGACCAAACCGTGAACATATCTTTGACTTACCCGACCTTCCCTCAAATCTAGATCATTATTTGTGACCGTCTAATGGTTTGAAACTTAGAAATGATTAGAGTCGTTCCCTTGACCATACCCTTATCTATGAGACTATTTTCTTTCTAGAAACTGTGTCTCTAACTTATCTTAACTTGATCGACGAGATTTTCTAATTATCTTTACTTCGTGCTTTACCCTTTTATTTTTGTGTATTAATTAATATCTTATGAAACCCCACTTTCTATTTTTGATCATTCGGCATTCCCTATCATGACTTTGATATTTGGAGCACAACACTAGACATTTCCTTCCAACAAATTTCACATGCAAAACCTAGACGAGCTCACCTTCATGTAGGTATATCATGTCCCACTAAAACACGTCCCCTTGTACTCTATTTTTATGGTACGACTTTCGGATCATAAATACTCAACTATAACCTATACCATGGTACCGAAATACTTTTGACTATATATTTGGACTCGATCTCGACTCAAAATTTTTGGCCTGATTACGATCTACTAAGTCAGTTAAATGCTTACCCTTGTGTTTTATCTTGACTGCTTAACCCTTGTCATTTTATTTTCTTGTATTGATTTACTTAGACACATAACACCGTTCACACTCCAATATTAGCAACACTTACTTTTCTCCCTTCGAATTAAAATGCTTCCTCATACTTCGCTATGATTTCTCCATTGTTTACGCCACCTTGTTCCTTGTATGATTCCCTTATGCGAAATGACATTTGATCATGACAATCTTGGGTTAGTAGAGGTTAGATTGGAGAAACCCCACAACATGGATAAGTAATATAGTGGTTAAGATAATTACGAGATTATGAGCTATAGGTGGGACAATAATGGAAATGTGCAATAAATCCGAATCAATGAAATAAGGAATGATATACGGTGTTTTGATGAAACACTCAAGAGTCAATAGACTTCTCGAAATTCAAAAGTTGGTTTTGAGGTAACTAAATATCGAGTGAAGAATCTTCTAAAAGTGTTGGTGGTTTAAGAGTCCAAATTTATATATTAAATTTATGGATGCAAATTTTGATAGGGACAATGTTGACGTTGCCTTCGATAGCATAGAGTGTTATTATGATATTAGCTTTCAAGGATGACCAATTTTTTAGGAAAGAAACCTCTATATTTTTTTGAATATGACTATGAAGTTAAGATGAGTTTCATTTCTACCATCAAGAAACTGATATTGTTGAATTCAAATTTTCGAGAGAGATTAATGAATAATTTAGAAAAAATTTCAATTATGATAAAAATTGAGTTATGAAGGTATACTGCTAGTTTTCGAGATTATCGAACATTGAAGACGGACTTTATTTTTGATACCTATAGAGGCATCGTACATGGACCAATAAAATTGTAGTAAAGAGATTTTTCAATTTCTACTTGGGCCAATTGATTGAAGGTTTGGAATTTTAATAGGAAATTATAACTTGGGAAGATATACGTGAGCTAGTATAATAGAAGATTACGGTATTCAAATTAAGACTATTTGAAAGTCTATGACGAGTTAGAGAAAATTTGAGTACAATGAGAATCAAATTGGTTTTGTTTAAGGGGACGTAGAACGAATTTTTTTTAAATAGAACGATTTATGATAAGAGAGATTTCATGAATATTGACGATGACAAGGATTAAGGGGTTTATTAGCTACTTATTAGGTAGCCCTTTTAAGGTAAATGTTAAGATTGATCGAGCTAGACACTGATTGATTGTCATGATCGAAATCTAAAACCACCGAAATTTTTAGTCGATCAAATGACATATTGCAATTGAAATGTCGTTTCATTCTCATTGATTGCCTTTTGTTCAATATGAATCAAATTCTTATCGATTATACTGCTTCTATCTCCTTCGCCCTACCTATCCTAATTTTTTCTAAATTTCGAGGACGAAATTCTTTTAAGTTGGGTAGGATGTAAAACCCCTAAATTTTTACTATTTTTTTTTATTTTAAATTTTGGTACCGATTTAAATTATTGTATTGTACGTCGCGTAGTCGTATTTTACGTCGCGCACAAAATTTTATTTTTGTAATTGCTCGACGAGTGCGAATATGTGTCGAGGTACATATGTTAGAAAAATATTTTATTATAAATTTTATAAATATTTTTAATTTTTTGTATAAAAAGGTTACTTTATTCATTGTTTACAAATAAATGGTGATTTGAAAATTTTGGTTTAATATTTTGCGAAATATAAAATTTGTTTATTAATAACTTTTGTTATTTACAAAAGCTAGTTTATGATTTAATATTTAAGTATTTATAGTGATTTTTGAAATTAATTATTTCCATATTTATTTAACTATGAAAATAATATTTGAGATCTTGTTTTATTTAATATTTGATTAAATATGGTAAATTAAATAGCAAAAGATTTTATTGACTGTATTTAAAAATATTTTAAAAATTGAGTATAGAATTAATTTGGATTGATTTGAATTGGCTTTAAATCTATTTAATCACATGATGATTATCTAATTAGGATTTAAATAAATCCTAATGTTTATCTAACTTGGTATTCCCACCTCCTATAAAAGGAGAGGTACTCCTCCAGCAAATTCCACAATTTCCATCCATAACCCAAAATTCGTGCACCGTGTCTGTGCCTCCCATCCACTATATTTCCCATTACAAATACAGTAATCCTGTCACGTCCGACAACCCCGGACGTCGACCCACATGCCTCGCAGGACACGAATACCATCCGTGTCGGGCATTCCAGACACAACACAACTCCTAATCCTAAAATCCATTACCTCTCCCACCAACCTACCGACGCCATCACGACCGGCCGACCAGCACACCCGGTTGTTACCACCATCACCACCACCACCAGAAATAGAAGGAGGGAGAGAAACACAAACCTGAGCCGAGCCGTCGAATCTTTCCCGCGTGCAGCCAGGCCGCCGCCGGCCGAGCCACAGCGCCGCCACCCGGCATCCTTCCCCGCGCCTCCTCTCCTTTCCGCCTCCGGCCGACCGTCCCCTGGTCGCCGCCACCCAAACAGAACACCTTCATCCGAAGAAAGAGAGAAGGAGAGAGAAGCTAACTTGTCCCAAGCCATTGCCCCATAGCTGCCACGCACCACCGGAACCCCGCCCTGAGAGCCGCCCGTGCGTGCCGTGAAGCGCCTGCCATCATCCCCAGACCGGCATCGACATCCCGGCGGCCTCGCCTTGCCGAAGCCCCGCGCCAGCTTTGGTGCCGTCGTGCGTGCGCGCTCCTCCGCGCGCGCTGGCCACGCCGGCGCTCCCCTCCTCCACCGTCGGCGCCCGACTCTCCGCTCGAACCCCCTCCTCCACCATCAGAAACCCTCTCACCGCCGAGATCAGCCGTCTCCGCCGAGATCGGTCTCCGCCACTCCTTTAGCCGCCCACGCTGGCTTCTCCGCCTCCGCTCCTCCTTAGCGCCGTCCCCATCCGACCCTCTCCTCCGACCGCTACCACCGCGCCTCTTCCTTTCCGCTGTCCGCCGACGCTTCCTCCACCGCCGTGCCGGAGCGCCCCCACCGCCGAGCCTTGGTAACCCTCGATTTCCTGAACTTTCCCTTTTTCTGTGCATAAATAATGAGGAGCAGTGGAAGCAGTAAGTTTTAAGAGATATTACTTTACTCTTATTATTATTATTATTATTATTATTATTATTATTATTATTATTATTATTATTATTATTATTAAGGAGGATTGTGTTGTTTTTGGGTTAAGTTTTTATCATTAATATTATTATCATTATTATTAATTACTACAAGTGATATTATTTATGATATTAGTTGTTATTATCTACATTATTAATATTACTATTATTTTAAATAGAATTGAGCTTTCAAAATTTTTAAATAATTATTTAAATTATTTTCGGTTAATAAAATATAGTTTTTATCTAGAAAATCTATTTTCACAAACTTAAGGTTGTAGCCTAAAACGATTTTAATTTCCAAGTATGTACCTAAAAACATATTTTGACTAATATAAACAAATAAATTCTAAATTGTATATATAAAGTATTTTCGAGTATTACGTAAAAATTATTTATAAAAATATTTCCTAAACGAAGTATATATATTTATTTCCACAAATTTCCTCAATTATCTTGACTGCGACTGATCATCTTTCCTATTTTCTCGCGACTTTGGACCTCTGCACCATGACTATGGCTATTGGACCATGCTGGACTTTTCATATTATCGCACACTAGGCGTAATGACAGGCAAGATACCTTGCCATTATACTGTTTATATTCAGTCTGCATTTTTATTACATATCACTGTTCATTTATTTTTAGTTCTTGATTACTACCTGCTCAGTGATATTACTAGTATCTTGTTATTTACCTTTGATCGCATATGGACTTAGAGTTAAGGGACTACCACTAGCTTAGTACATTGCATAAACTTTGACACTGTTGTGCCACGAGATGTGTGAGTTATGAGTAGCATATAGTCTACGGACTTGCGTGTTGGCTGATCACTGATGCGTGCAGGACGTGCGTTAGGTCTAACTGTCAATAGTTGTATGTTAGAAGACTTGACGGTTAGTAGTGTTACATGGTCGTGGATGCGACATGATAGGTGCATTGGGTGGGGAGGACATTACCTAACGTATGGGCTTCTATGCACTTCCCTTATTACCTGTGCTCTCCGCCGGAGACGCAGGCTCCAGGTGCCCTCTGACGTTTTCCAGAGCGTTATGGACGTAGCCCCTTGCACATGGTGCCCTCTGACGCTTCCTGAGCGTTATGGACGTAGGCCCCTGGTGCCCTATATGGGGACTATGCCGATCCCATTTACAGCCAGGGCTCATGCGTCGAATGTTTGTTTCTCAACTGCATGTTCACTTTAGTTTGGTTAGATTACCTTATTGTGTCTTGTCATTTTCTTTGATTATGGCATATTTATATTCAGTATTATATGGCATGTTGATGTATCTTGTTACGTCCCTCTGAGGACATGGTTATCTCGCCAGGTGTGTGTTTCGTGATTTCTTTCAGGTGCTCTAGCTAAGGCCATTCCTTCCTTCGTGGTGATTGCTCTTGGACTCGCCATTGCTCTCGCTTGCTAAATTCTTTCCTTGTCTATTTTTCCATATTTAATTTGGTTGGTAGTGTACCTTGTCTCCGCCCAACAATTGTATACATGACAAATTCAAAGTTGATTTTATATCATTATCTATCTTGTGGATGAGATTTAGTACCTTGGTTACTGCATTTTATAGCTTATGTATATATACGAGGGTCCATATACTTCGTATGTATACAGCTGGCATGATTACGTTCTAGTCCTACGTATTTTGGGACTGGAGCGTTACAACCAGACATCAGAATGATGCACCTGACAGATGATGCACCAGGTAGGGGGCGCATGATAGTTTGCTGCATCTGACTGTAGCTTTAGGATCTTCCTTTTTTGTAGAAGTTCTTCTTTGTAAAGTCTTTCTTTAGACATGTAATAAACTTTCATATGAAATAAAAGTCCTCTTTTGCATGTCTTTAAGTTTGTACTTTTATTTTGCTGTGCCAAGTATCTGTTTGAGTTTTCTGGCACATTAGAGTTGGTCGTATGGTTGGGTTGAGCGCATAGGATTTTGGCCTATAGATGCGCCTGAAATTCCATGCTTCTACATTTGCCTTTATATAATATTTAGTGTTTGCATGTATGCAAGATTTCTAGCTAACCCTAAGGAATCATACCTGTGCGCAATTAAGCGTATCTTCTGATACCTTAAAGGCACTTCTTCTGTCGGCTTATGGTATCCCAAAACCACGTCCATTGACCTAACCGGTTACTCGGTTGCTGATGTTATTGGATGCAAAGTGGATAGAAAAAGTACTAGTGGCACGTGTCATATCCTAGGTAAGGCTCTAGTGTAACCTTCTTGAACCTAATTCTAAAAATTTTCGAATTTTCGAAAATTTTATTTTCCTAAATTTTATTTCCTAGATATAAAAATCATAAATTTGAATTAGCTATCTGTAATATATTTTTCGATTTGCGATATGTTATATATTTTATTATCGGGATATTGGCTTTTCGAAGAGGTTTATTAAATTTGTATAAGTTTTGGGCTTATATAGCCTAGAAATAAAATTAGTTATTTTTTTGAACTCCTTAAATATTGTGAGCCAGATTCATATATGAGAATACTTTAATTTTTGTATAAGTTAGATTTATATAATATAAGTATCAACCCTCAAACCTATATGATTACTGGAATTTTGACTAATTTATGACCTAAAGGCCTAGTAAATAATAAATAAATATATTTAAAATCGTATTTGTAGTGAGCTGGAGCTTATTAAATTATATATATATGATTTTGCCATTTCAGACCAGGATTCCATTCTACACAAAAGTGAATTCAAACCCCAATATAATCTGTAACGCCCCAGTCCTAAAATACTTAGGATTGAGTATGTAGACATGCCAGCTGCATACATACGAAGTATATAGAATCCTCGTATGTATACATAAGCTATAAAATGCAATAAACCATAGACACACTAAATATAAATAATGGTATAAAATCAACTTTGAATTGTCATGTACAATGTTGGGCGGAGACAAATCTACTACCGACCAATTTCATTGAGAAGAGAATACAAGGAATGAATTTGTCGAGCGGAGCAAAGACGATCCAAAAGCAACCATCTCGAAGCAAGAGAGTAACGCATGGCCTTGGCTAGAGCACTTGCGAAAAGTCACAAACACACACCTGGAGAATACACCAGGTCCTCAGAGGAACGTAACAAGATACAATAAACAACATGCCATAAACTGAATATAAAACTGCTCAATAATAATTCGGACCATAACAAGGTTCAGTACCTTATCATCGAAGCAGTTAACCACACCTACAACCAAACAAGGACAAGGTGTGGCAACTACTCCGTGACAAGATACGGTTCCAAGTCATGGTCAGGCATAAGTACATAAACCAAAAGTACCTATACCTACCAGATAACGATCACCTAACCACTCTAAGTGTAATGCAATCGAAAATAGCGCATGCTCGCATAACCTCCAAGTCAAGTCAAGATAAAATAAGTAGGACCTCAGTAGCAAGTTTCAATGCTATATACCATTCCTCAGTATCGAGCGAGTCTACAGTATATAGTCTACCTATCGTTGCTCAGTAGCGAGCGAGTCTACGATAGATAGGGAGGAGGTCAACGCCCAATTGTATTCTCCCCACCCAATATTCTAACTCTAATAACTACTAGTCATCTATCATGCAATCCTAGTAGTAGTCATAGCTTAACGCTCGTCCAATATGTACCGCTGGCCACTCAGTACATACCTCCGAGACCTATATGCGACTCGTGATTCGTGACGTATATGTGTCAAGGCCAATGAATGCAGATAGTCTCTTAAATCTAGGTTTTGCTAAGTAATAAATAATTAAGTATAGAAAATAGAACTAGGCAATAAAATTGCAACGATTTAGCACATTTTATTTTGCAGAAAATAATAATATAAAATAAATACATGCAGTATAATGAGCAAATAATAAACAATGGTGGCAAGGTATCTTGCCTGGTGTTACGCCTGGTGTTCTGACATGTCCCGAACGGTCCAATAGCCATGTTTGATGTGTAGAGGTCTGAAGTCCCGAGGAACTAGGAGTAGGAATTAGTCACGCTCAATTGTTATACTCGAAGGGAATTTATGGAGAAAACACTCATACTATTTTTAGAGTAAAACTATAATTTGTGTAAAAATAGTTTTTAGATAAAATTGCTTTAGGCTAAAGACTAAATTTTCAAAATAGATTTATTTAGTAAAAGCTATATTTCACTTGTTAAAATATTCCATAGAAAAATAATGCTAGAAAATTATCCTATGAAAAGTAAATTTTTCATGGGTCAAAATATTCTAGAAAATTTATTGTAGAGTTTAAAACTAAATTTGAAATTTATAGGTAGGGTTAAGTCCAGTCCGATATTTTTGTTATATATAGCTTTTGGGAGAAAATAGTAATAATAAATGATAACAATAATACAGTACTAAGAAAATCAATCTGATATACTCATATGTATACATAACATACAATTGTATACTAAGATTTTATACCAAAAATAATAATATATATATCTTATAACAAACCATACATTAAGACTGTTAATCAAATAATATTAATAGTATTAATGGTTATTTATAATGATATAGTAATAACATTTCATAATGGTGACAGCATTACTGCTGTTCTCTCCAGTCGCGGTGAGAGCTTTTAATTTGGGAAGTTAGAAAAGTTAGAGAGAGAAGAAGGAGCATTAATTGACAGAGAGTGATGGGAAGAATGCTACGAGAGAGAGAGAGAGAGAGAGAGGGAGATGAAGCTAGGGAGTTGGGGTGAGCGAGAGGTCGAGAAGGGAGCCTTGTGTGCGGAGAGGGAAATAATAGGGCAAAGGGATGTACCGAAGTTTGCCGTCTGCCGACGCTGGTCGGGCTCCGGCTGGAGAGAGAGGCGGAGATGGGGATGACGACCCACCCGCTAGACGGAGGGGGTACGCAAGCTGGCCCAAGCACGGCGGGGCGTATGCGCAAGGGAGGCCGAAGGTGTAGTGCCCCGTCCCTACATCGTGCCCCGTTTCCGTCCACGGGGTGCGCGAGAAAGGAACACTGTCGCTATCGATTCGGTCGGGATCGATAGGTCAGAATCGGCCGAGTCGATCGAACGGGAACGGTTGAATTAAGATCCATTCCACGTTATAAAATGGCTTCTTCGGAACCAAGTCCCATATTCAGCGGGTTGTGCCTCGAGGATTGGCTCTGCGGCTGAGTCGGGAGAGACCTCCCGTTTTTCTGGTTTTCATGCCGCACTTGATTTGGCTTTGGCTTTGGTTTTCGTGAATATATTTTTTCGTGAATGTTTTCGATGGGTTTTCGTGACGCGTTTTCGAGCTTCGCATTCATATCGAATATCTTTGAATTATACAGTATTCTAATCAGTTGCTTATGCGATTGCAGGTGATCGCATAGGCGATGTCAGCGCAGCCAACCGGTCGCTCGCTTGAAGCAAGCCTAAGGCGAGTGGCTGACCTCCTTCGTCTCGTCCCTCTACTTCAAAACTCAATATGTGAAGTAAATGAATGCTTGTCATAATAGTGTAGAATCAAAAAAATCGTGGCATGATTCTTCACGAAACACTTGCTATCAAACTGCCGGTTTTGAAAATGGAAAACGTGTTTCTTACGCAAATCTACTTAGCCTATGCAAAACCACGAATGAATCGATTAACGTTATCGCAACGATACGGTCAAGTAAGCAAATCAACTAAGTTCAAAGGAAAACGGTCATTGGACAACTTGTCGACAAGGTAAAGTTTCCTCGAACGGTTGCCTAGGCCAAGGGACCGATTCAGCCCGGGAGGAACGAGTGTAGCAGCGCCAATCCTTCATCGGCGCGAGTTATGCGGGCACTTCGCACAGGGCTTGCTACCCGACGCGAAAGGGGCGTCGTCTAACCAATGCTATAGTCCGAAATGGCTTGACATTGCCAGTGGCCTTCATACCCCTTCACTGCTTAACAGGTGCACGGGACACGGGATGAATATGATAGTTGCTTAATGATATACAGTTCATATGCTTGCCTCAAAACATGTTAACATGCAAATTGAACAGGATGGTTAGAAAGATCATTGAAATAGCTAGCGAACATGTTTACGAAACTTCTTGAATCAAATGCAGAGCTTGGATTTAATTAGCCATTCGCCAGTACATGTGTTTCGTGCTGATCCTCGCTCTTTGCAGGTCCCGCGAACCAGGAAGGACGCGCCAGCTAGCTCGACGGCGTTCGTGATTTTGAAGCTTCGGCCGTGCGTCGAAGACTTTCTTTGCGACTCCCCTTTTGAAGGATCTCGACAGTCCAAAGAAGATGACTCAGCGTCCCTCCCATCCAGGTCACTGGAGTACTTTGTGTATATTGAGGGATGTGTACAATATATGGAACGGCTATCTCATCGGCACTCTTTTGTAATCGAGTCATGTTGTAGCCCGCGCGGCAATGAGTCTTGTATAGGAGTCTGTAAAAGATGTTCATTATCAATAAAGATCAAGTTTTCTTATATATTGTGTGAATCAATTTAGTCTGCGTACTCTCTTAGATCTCGTATCTCGGATTACCTTATGACTAGGCCTTGTGTGATCGCAAATTAGGTTCGCACGGCATCACGCCCGGGGGACGACTATCGATTCGACGGAATCGGGGCGTGACATAATGGTATCAGGGCACGGCTTTACGTCCTTGGCCTCCAATGTCGAGTTCTAGTCTCCAACCGTTGACCTCGTGTCGATGAGATGAGTTGTTCCATACGCTGAACCCAGGATATTTTCCGAAACTAACGAGAGTTGCCTTCTTTTTCCTGTAGTTACGGGAGCTCAGGCGGAAGACGAGATGAGCGCTTCCAGCGGCTCGAGTGCTTCTAGGCCCGGGCATTCCGTTAACCCAACGGGAATGATGCCTACCGTAGCCGGACCTTCCGGCGACCCGATGCAACGTATGCTGCAGATGCTTGAAATGAAGCAACATCAAAACGAGCTCCATCGTCAGCAAGCGGAGGCTCATAAGGCTCAATTTAAGAATCAGTTTGAGGCTCAATTCAAGCTGCAGCAGCAGCAGCTGAATACACCCCAGCAGATCATACAGTCGGTCGTAGGCAACAACAACAATTCAACGATAACGCCTGCCGTGACCCAGCCTGCGGTTCGATCCAACGAAGCCGAACCAGAGGCGCCCGTGCTCTCACCTGCGGCACCGAGAAGTTCTAACTTCGACGTGTCAAAATTCACTAAAAGCTGTCGTACTTCCTTCAACGGCACAGAAGATCCCTCGGTGGCGATCGACTGGTTGGAGGAGCTTGAAGACAAGTTCGAGCTTATGGGTGTCGAGGACTCGAAGAAAGTTGCGTGTGCTCAACTTCTACTTCGAATGAACGCACACGATTGGTGGGATGTGCAGAAGCGGGCTATTCGACGTGAAGACGAGACGGCGACGATCTCATGGGCGACATTCAGAGATGCGTTCGAGAACGAATATCTTTCTGCAGCCGTGCGACAGGAAAAAGAAAATGAATTTATGCAGTTGATGCAAAGGAATATGACTATGTGACAACATGCGACCAAATTCAACAAACTGGCCAAGTTTGCTGGAGACTATTTACATACCACTGTAAGTCGAGCAAAACGATTTGTAGTGGGCCTGCGTTCCTCTATCCGTGCTCATGTCTCGGTGCCGGAATACAAAACTATGGACGAGGCACTCAACCACGTCATCCGTCTGGAGTCCGAGTATCCTCCTACTACTACCGGCGCTGTTTACCTTATTAACAAACGCCATAGTAATGCGGGAGGCAACAACGCACATAAGCGTCAATATCGCGGCAACCAGACGAAGGAGCGGATGGTCTGCAATTTCTGCCACAAGGACGGGCACCTGGACACTGAGTGCGGACTTAAGCACAGAGTATGTTTCGCGTGCGGCAAAAGAGATCACCTCGTAAGGGACTGCCCGCAAGCTACGCCGAACCAACGCCCCCGCAACATCAACAAAACCGAGGCCAAGCACCTCTGGCTCCACCGACCGCACAACAGAATGGCCAAGACCATCGCCCCAATGCTCAGGGTCGCATCTACGCCATGACTCGGGACGAAGCATTTGTATCTGATACAGTCGTGACAGGTATACTGCAATTCAATAATAAACATGTTTGTGTTTTGTTTGATTCAGGTGCCACACATAGTTTTATATCGGCGGATATTGCCGCCGAGCACAAATTTACCTTGACACCACTGGGCATCGACCTCACTGTTAACATACCTTCGGGCATGCCACTACTTGCAAATTTAGTATGCGGAGGCAGAATCATCTGTATAGGTTGTCAAAAGGTCAGTCTCGATGCGATAGTTCTAAACATTAAGGATTGCGATATCATTCTAGGGATGGATTGGCTTGGTCCGTGCAACGCAACCATAGACTGTGCTGAAAAGAAGGTCACATTCTGCATACCTGGAGTGCCTGAATTCTGTTACTCGTATGGTGAGGCATCGCCGACCTGCATGGTGATCTCCACAATATCTGCTCGACGGATGCTGCATTCCGGGTGCGAAGGCTATCTAGCTTCCGTTCGAGACATGCGACATGATGGTATAAACGCGGATCAAACCGACGTTGTGGCAGAATTCCCCGATATGTTCCCGGACGAGCTGCCCGACATGTCGCCCGATCGAGAGATTGAGTTCACTATCGATACCTTCTCCGACACTCGACCGATCTCGAAAGCCTCGTACAGAATGGCCCCTGTAGAGCTTAAAGAACTCAAGGTGCAGTTACAAGAATTGCTCGACAAGGGATTCATCCGACCCAGCGTCTCGCCCTGGGGAGCGCCCGTGCTGTTTGTCAAGAAGAAGGATGGCTCTATGCGTCTTTGTATCGACTACCGCGAGCTGAATAAAGCCACCGTCCGGAATAAATCACCCCTGCCCCGTATAGATGATCTGTTTGATCAGCTTCAAGGAGCCACGATGTTCTCTAAAATTGATCTGCGTTCGGGTTACCACCAACTCAAGATCAAGCCGGACGATATACCGAAGTCTGCTTTCCGTACTCGATACGACCATTACGAGTTCCTGGTAATGTTGTTCGGCCTAACGAATGCCACTGCCGCTTTCATGGATTTAATGAATCGGGTGTTCGGACCATTCCTCGACAAGTTCGTAGTAGTCTTTATCGATGATATACTCGTCTACTCGAAGAATAGGCAGCAACACACTGAGCATCTGCGGACCGTGCTTCAGACCCTTCGAGAAAATCAACTATACGTAAAGCGAAGCAAATATAAATTTTGGCTTAGCAGCGTCGCATTCCTCGGATACATCATTTCTGCTGAAGGCATTACTGTCGACCCAAAGAAAGTTGAAGCCGTTGTCGATTGGAAACGGCCAGCGTCCGTCGGCGAGATTCGAAGTTTCCTTGGCTTAGCAGGATACTACCGACGCTTCGTGAAAGACTTCACGAAGATCGCATCGCCTCTGACTCGCCTCACCCGGAAAGGAGTCGCATTTGAATGGTCAGACGACTGCGAAGCTGCATTCCAAGAGTTGAAGCAGAGGCTCGTCTCGGCCCCGATACTCGCACTTCCAGAAGGGACGGAGGGTTTCCAGATATTTAGCGACGCGTCCGGTCAGGGCTTGGGGTGTATCTGATGCAGCGGAACAAGGTGATATCTTTTGCTTCCCGACAGCTAAAGCCACACGAGAAGAACTATCCCATGCATGACCTGGAGTTAGCGGCGATAGTGTTCGCATTGAAATTGTGGCGCCACTATCTCTATGGCTTGGCGTGCACGATCTATTCCGATCACAAGAGCCTCAAGTATCTATTCACGCAGAAGGAGCTGAACTTGCGGCAAAGGCGTTGGCTGGAACTAATCAAAGATTACGACTTGACTATCGACTATACGTCAGAAAAGGAAAATGTTGTGGCGGACGCTCTGAGTCGGAAGTACATTGCCTCGTTATCCATCGACCCCAGACTGCTACGTGACCTAGAAGAGATGGGCATCGAGCTCCGAGTTGGATTCCGGAATGTACAGTTGGCAAAGTTGCAGTTAGAGCCGAGCTTGCTTGATAAGATCAAGACCGCTCAGACGGACGATCCATAACTGAAGAAAGTGCGAGAGCTAATCTCGACGGGCAGGATAACCGACTTTACGGAAGACGAAACTGGTGTGCTTCGATTGAAGGGTAGGCTATGCGTTTCGGACGATTTAGAACTCAGAAAGAAGATACCGTCGGAGGCACACTATACGAAATACACTTTGCATCCCGGTAGCACGAAGATGTACAAGGACCTCCGTACAAACTTCTGGTGGCACGGGATGAAAAGAGATGTGGCACTCTTCGTGTCGCAATGTATGGCCTATCAGCAGGTGAAAGCTGAGCACCAGAGACCGGGCGGGGAGATACAGAATCTGGCGATTCCAGAATGGAAGTGGCAGCACGTGTGCATGGATTTCATTGTTGGTCTGCCGAAGACGCCGCGGGAAAATAATGCTATCTGGGTCATCGTCGATCGATTAACCAAGTCAGCACATTTTATTGCCATCAAAGTTACTTGGAGCATTGATGCACAGATATATCTTGATGAGATAGTACGGTTGCACGAAGTTCCAGTATCCATCGTCTCTGATCGGGATTCACGGTTCATGTCGCGATTCTAGAGTAGCCTTCAGTCGGTGCTGGGTACCAAGTTGCAGTTCAGCTCAGCTTACCATCCTCAGATCGACGGCCAAACGGAGCATGTCAATCAGATTCTCGAAGACATGCTACGACTCTGTGCAATTGACTTCAAATCAAGCTGGGACAATCATCTACCTCTGGCCGAATTTGCATACAACAATAGCTATCAATCCAGCATTCAAATGGCTCCGTATGAAGCCTTGTACGGGCGCAAGTGTCGATCACCCATTTGCTGGGACGAAGTCGGAGAGCGGCAGATTCTCGGTCCGGAACTGGTAGAACAGACCGTGCAGAAAATTTAGCTCATTCGGAAAAGATTAAAGACCGCACAGAGTCGTCAGAAAAGCTATGCGAACATTCATCGTTGCCCCCTCGAGTTTCAAGTAGACGATCACGTATTTCTCAAAGTGTCGCCCATGCGGGGAGTTACTCGGTTCGGCGCTAAGGGAAAATTGAGTCCGAGATTCGTTGGACCGTTCAAAATACTCGAACGGGTCTCCCCAGTGGCCTATAAAATTGCCCTACCGCCGGCGCTTGAAGGTGTACACAACGTCTTCCACATCTCTCAGCTGCAGAAGTACGTACACGACCCTAGCCACGTGGTAGATTTTGGCCAGCTGGAGCTAAAGTCAGATTTATCCTACGTTGAAGAACCAGTTAAATCTTAGAACGCAAGGATAAGTTGCTGCACAATCGAGCGATCCCTCTCGTCCGCGTCCTCTGGAGGAACCATTCAGTCGAAGAGTCGACGTGGGAGCTTGAATCGGAAATGAAGGAGAAATTTCCTTCGTTATTCTCGTAGAGGTAGGTTCTATCTTTAAGTTTCGAGGACGAAACTTTTTATTAGTTGGTTATGATGTAGTGCCCCATCCCTACATCGTGCCCCGTTTCCATCCACGGGGTACGCGAGAAAGGAATACTGTCGCTATCGATTCGGTCGGGACCGATAGGTCGGAATCGGCCGAGTCGATCGAACGGGAACGGTTGAATTAAGATCCATTCCACGTTATGGAATGGCTTCTTCGGAACCAAGTCCTATATTTAGCGGGTTGCGCCTCGAGGATTGGCTCTGCGGCTGAGTCGGGAGAGACCTCCCGTTGCTCTGGTTTTCATGCCGCACTTGATTTGGCTTTGGCTTTGGTTTTCGTGAATGCGTTTTTTAGTAAATGTTTTCGATGGATTTTCGTGACGCTTTTTCGAGCTTCGCATTCATATCGAATATCCTTGAATTACACAGTGTTCTAATCAGTTGCTTATGCGATTGCAGGTGATCGCGTAGGCGACGTCAGCGCAGCCAACCGGTCGCTCGCTTGAAGCAAGCCTAAGGCGAGTGGCTGACCTCCTTCGTCTCGTCCCTCTACTTTAAAACTCAATATGTGAAGTAAATGAATGCTTGTCATAATAGTGTAGAATCAAAGAAATCGTGGCACGATTCTTCACGAAATACTTGCTATCAAACTGCCGGTTTTGAAAATGGAAAACGTGTTTCTTACGCAAATCCCCTTAGCCTATGCAAAACCATGAATGAATCGATTAACGTTATCGCAACGATACGGTCAAGTAAGCAAATCAACTAAGTTCAAAGGAAAACGGTCATTGGACAACTTGTCGACAAGGTGAAGTTTCCTCGAACGGTTGCCTAGGCCAAGGGACCGTTCGGCCCGGAAGGAACGAGTGTAGCAGCGCCAATCCTTCATCGGCGCGAGTTATGCGGGCACTTTCGCACATGGCTCGTTACCCGACGCGAAAGGGGCGTCGTCTAACCAATGCTATAGTCCGAAATGGCTTGACATTGCCAGTGGCCTTCATACCCCTTCACTGCTTAACAGGTGCACGGGACACGGGATGAATATGATAGTTGCTTAATGATATACAGTTCATATGCTTGCCTCAAAACTTGTTAACATGCAAATTGAACAGGATGGTTAGAAAGATCATTGAAATAGCTAGCGAACATGTTTATGAAACTTCTTGAATCAAATGCAGAGCTTGGATTTAATTAGCCATTCGCCAGTACATGTGTTTCGTGCTGATCCTCGCTCTTTGCAGGTCCCGCGAACCAGGAAGGACGCACCAGCTAGCTCGGCGGCGTTCGTGATTTTGAAGCTTTGGCCGTGCGTCGAAGACTTTCTCTGCGACTCCCCTTTTGAAGGCTCTCGACAGTCCAAAGAAGATGACTCAGCGTCCCTCCCATCCAGGTCACTGGAGTACTTTGTGTATATTGAGGGATGTGTACAATGTATGGAACAGCTATCTCATCGGCACTCTTTTGTAATCGAGTCATGTTGTAGCCCGTACGGCAATGAGTCTTGTATAGGAGTCTGTAAAAGATGTTCATTATCAATAAAGATCAAGTTTCCTTATATATTGTGTGAATCAATTTAGTCTGCGTACTCTCTTAGATCTCGTGTCTCGGATTACCTTATGACTAGGCCTTGTGCGATCGCAAATTAGGTTCGCACGGCAACACGCCCGGGGGACGACTATCGATTCGACGGAATCGGGGCGTGAGAGGAGGTGGCGCGGGGGTCTCGTCGCTCCGGTGGCGCAGAACTCGCAGACTGGGGTGCACGTGATGGAGCTCATCAGAGGAGGCGGCGATGGACTGTTTCGGCGCGGACAGGTGAGGGTTTAGGGTCCCTTTTTCTTTTTGTTTCTAGGTGTGCGGTGGTTGCCAATGTGCTGGCGGCGGAGGGTTTCGACGGTGGTGTCGTGGACGGGGGTGGCGAAAGTCGTTGTTCTCCGGTCAGGCATGGCCAGGCACGACGGGTGGTGGTGGTGGTGGTAGATGGTGATGATAATGGGGGCCGGTTCGATTTGGGTCGGGCGCCTGTGGCCGGGTGCGGGGGTGGATCTGGTGGCTGGGGTATGGATCGGGCCGCGGCACTCTGCTGCAATGGGTGGTCGGAGGATTCTGACAGAGTGGCGCTGGGCTAGATCTTAATGCAGGGGTTGATGATGATGATATTGGCGATGGAAGCGGAGAACCGGTAGGGTTCTGGCGATGGCCGGAAGGAAAGGAGATGGTTCTGCTATGGTGGTCTGGTTGGTTGCGACAGATTGAAAGAGACGGTTGGACGCGGGATAGAAGTAGCGGAGGATGGATTGTGTCCTGCGTGACACAGGGCAAAGTTGTGTCCGGCATGTCGGACACGGAGAGAATATTTGTATTTGTACTAGAAAAATATAATAGAAGGAAAAATGGCACGGACACGATGCACAATAGATATTTTGGTGGAGAATTTGGATTGTGAAATTTTTATGAAGAAGGGCATGGGAGCTCTCCTTATATTGGAGGTAAAGGCTTCAGATTTGATAAGGATTAGGATAGTTTAAACCCCCTGTAGATATTTCACTTATTTAATTTAAAACAATAAAATCCAAATCTATATAATCATATCTTTTAAATAAGGACTATTTAAATTAAATCAACAAAATCAAAATTTTAAATTTAAATCATCATGGCAATTAAACATTAATCAATCAAGTTTCAAAATATCTTTTTATGGATAATAATAAAATAATAATAAATAATTTCGAAAATCAAATATATATATGAATATATTTTCATGTACCTCAATGCAAATAGAATATTTACGAAAAATATAGTTTTCTAAAATATTACTTATATTTATAAAATAAATTAGCCTTTTATGATAAATAATTAAAATAAAGTTTGGGCGAAATTCGAGTAACGTACCTCGTAGCAAAATATTTACCTTATACTATTTTCAGAAATTTTACTTATTTTTCTATATAAAATAAATCTTTTAATAAAATATTTGTGTATATAAAAATACCATCTCGCAAATACGTACTCGTACGTGACGTAATACAAATTCGAAAATAAAAAAAATCAATACCAATTTTATTTTAAAAAAAATCGTAGTAAAAATTTAGGGGGTTTACATCCTACCCAACTTACAAGAATTTCGTCCTCAAAAATTAGGAATAGATAGGATAGGTAGGGTTGAGGTGATAGAAGGAATTTCTTTATTGGTGAGAAATCACGATCAATTTATTTGGCAAGAAAAATGTATACAAGCCATTTTAAATAATCATGATTTAGATAACTAAGAAAGTAAAGGCACAACATGGTATAGATGATCGCGAGAATGACAACCCATCAGTGTATAATTTGATTCCATACTACCATCAATATTTAAATGTGTCATCCCAAAATAGGTTATTAACTTTCTGGACCAAATCTTGAACCAATATTCAAAGTTTTCATTTCAATATCAACCTTTATCATATTCGTAATTTTTTTTTCAAATTATCATTATTGCCCTTACCACTATTATCACTTCACAATTTAATGTCCCTACTGAAATTTATATTCCACCAACCATTTTAATTTCCTTTGAATCACTTTTTTTCCCTCAATTGATATCTATCCTCAAATTTAACTCACTAGAAATTTTCATTTTTTTAAATATATTTTTAAATCTTATATCTCATAATAGAAATTTAATAAGCCAAAAACTTTTGATTTCAATAAATCTCTTATCTTCTTCTCCCAACCTATCTATATAGGTATATATTTCCTCAAGCTATAATCTCCTAAAAATTTAAATTCAATAAACCTTCAATCAATTTAGTTGATGGCAAAATCAAACTCTTCCTAGTAGGAAATTCACATTCGTTATCAATCTGACAAAATTTTCTTAAAGCAGCAAACATAAAATCCATCTCCAATATTTGATTTATCGCAAACCATTTGTCAATCACACTCATCTCATCAAAATATCATATTTATTAATTCTATCTAATAGCCCCTTTCAACTCATGTCACCCAATTATTTTATTTAATGATACTACTAATCTCCTCCATGGGGCCTTCTAATCTAATCATGTATAACTAAAGGGTGTCATGGTTCAATTCCATATTCACACAAGGCAATCATATAAGAATATGGTTTGCATAAATCATGGTGGTGTAAAAATGAAATTCTCAATGAGCGAAGCAATTCAAATTTTTTTGGGAAAAGATATGGTTAGGGTAATGATCGTGGTAAGGGTTTGGACCATAATAAGGGGTCGCTAATTATCGCACAAAAAGTAAAGATTGTTATGGATCTACGTAAATCAAGATAAGCACGGAATAATAAATATTAAGAAATCAAGTAGATCAAGGATTAAAATAAGTTAGGGCCACGGTTCCCAGGGAGAAGATAGTCAACTAGGTTGGGGGAACGATTTAAGGGCAATTCTAATCATTCTAAAGTTTCAAATGAGTAAAGGGCACGATAATAGATCTAGAGTTTAAGGGAAAGTGTGAGTAACTTGAGATGAATATATTTTCCCATGGTTTGGTCGATGACTATCTACACTTGTGTATATGCAACATCGTAGTCATCGGTGGTATGGCAACTAAGGGGGTACTTCTACTCTTATTACGACGACCTTGCTACCTTCTTGGTTCCCTATCACGATAAGATCTAAAACTATAAATTCGAGTTCCTCAAAAGTTTGTCAATTCTTAAAATAATCTACCAATATTATCTAATCTTTCTAAGTCGTCAAGCATAATCATTACTTAAAATTTCAAACTCTTTAATCAATATCGAGATAAACCTTTATCATACCATTTTTTTTCAATTCTCTTAAACTTAATCAATCGTAAATCATACAACAAAATTTTTTTCCCTCAAATTGATTTCATAGCCCCAACATATGTATATCTATAAATCCATGTCATAAATATTTTCTAAGCTTCTTCAAACACAAAAAACCAAAATCAAGCATCAGTTTGTTTTCCCAATCATGTATAGATTCTATTGACCTTCTTTTGAATACCACCTAATAGTCTCAAAACAAATAAAAATTTAACTATCTTTCAAAGTTTGGCCATAGTGCTACTACCCAACTTAGAATTAACTAATCATTCACACAAGATCATACTTCTAGGAGAATAGGGTCCTCTATCCTTAAAGTATAAAATACCATTATAACCCCGCTAGGACCTTACTGCATACTAGTTGTCAATGTAATGCACCTACGAGTATATATTAGTATAGTCATCTTCCTAACCTCTATCAAGCACGGGGAGTAAGGATTAAGATAAAAAGAGTTCAAACAGGATGCAAGTCAAGGGAGACAAACGAGAGTTCAAAATTTGGAGTCAAGGAAAGGAGGTCAAGTACGTGGATGAGATCCTACACTCTAATCCTATATGCAGGCTCACATCGGTACAATAACGTAACCGAAGTGATATATGACCTGCATGGACCACCACAAAAACATGTAACGCCCCAGTCCCAAAATACTTAGGACTAAGTACGTAGACATGCCAGCTGTATACATACAAATTATATGGAATCCTCGTATGTATACATAAGCTATAAAATGCAGTAAACCATAGACACAGTAAATCTCATCCACAAATAAATGAATAATGGTATAAAATCAACTTTGAATTGTCATGTACAATGTTGGGCATAGACAAATCCACTACCGACCAATTTAATTGAGAAGAGAATACAAGGAATGAATTTATCGAGCGGAGCAAAGACAATCCAAAAGCAACCATCTCGAAGCAAGAGAGTAACGCATGGCCTTGGCTAGAGCACCTGCGAAAATTACAAACACACACCTGGAGAATTCACTAGGTCCTCAGAGGGATGTAACAAGATACAATAAACAACATGCCATAAACTGAATATAAAACTGCTCACTAATAATTTAGACCATAACAAGGTTCAGTACCTTATCATCGAAGCAGTTAACCACACCTACAACCAAACAAGGACAAGGTGTGGCAACTACTCCACGACAAGATACGGTTCCAAGTCATTGTCAAGCATAAGTACATAAACCAAAATTACCTATACCTACCGGATAACGGTCACCTAACCACTCTAAGTGTAATGCAATCGAGAATAGCGCATGCTCGCATAACCTCCAATTCAAGTCAAGATAAAATAAGCAGGACCTCAGTAGCAAGTCTCAATGCTATATACCATTCCTCAGTATCGAGCGAGTCTACAGTATATAGTCTACCTATCATTCCTCAGTAGCGAGCGAGTCTACGATAGATAGGGAGGAGGTCAACGCCCAATTGTATTCTCCCCACCCAATGTTCTAACTCTAATAACTACTAGTCATCTATCATGCAACCCTAGTAGTAGTCATAGCCTAACGCTCGTCCAATATGTACCGCTGGCCACTCAGTACATATGTCCGAGATCTATACTCGTGATTCGTGACGTACATGTGTCAAAGCCAATGAATGAAGATAGTCTCTTAAATCTAGGTTTTGCTAAGCAATAAATAATTAAGTAGAGGAAATAGAACTAGGCAATAAAATTATAACAGTTTAGCACAATTTATTTTGCGGAAAATAATAATATAAAATAAATACATGCAGCATAATGAGCAAGTAATAAACAGTGCTGGCAAGGTATCTTGCCTGGTGTTACGCCTGGTGTTCTGACATGTCCCGAACGGTCCAATAGCCATGTTTGATGTGTAGAGGTCTGAAGTCGCGAGGAACTAGGAGTAGGAATTAGTCACGCTCAATTGTGATACTCGAAGGGAATTTGTGGGGGAAACACTCATACTATTTTTAGAGCAAAACTATAATTTGTGTTAAAATAGTTTTTAGATAAAATTGCTTTAGGCTAAAGACTAATTCTTCAAAATAGATTTATTTAGTAAAAGCTATATTTCACTTGTTAAAATATTCCATACAAAAATAATGCTAGAAAATTATCCTATGAAAAGTAAAATTTCATTGGTCAAAATATTCTAGAAAATTTATTTTAGAGTTTAAAACTAAATTTGAAATTTATAGGTAGGGTTAAGTCCAGTCTGATATTTTTCTTATATATAGCTTTTGGGAGAAAATAATAATAATAAATGATAACAATAATACAGTACTAAGAAAATCAATCTGATATACTCATATGTATACATAACATACAATTTTATACTAAGATTTTATACCAAAAATAATAACATATATATATATATATATATATATATATATATATATATATATATATATATATATATATATATATATATATATATATATATATATATATATTTATTTATTTATTTATTTATTTATTTATTTATTTTTATTTTTATTTTATATATATATATATATATATATATATATATATATATATATATATATATATATATATATATATATATATATTTATTTATTTTTATTTATATATATATATATATATATATATATATATATATATATATATATATCTTATAATAAACCAGACATTAAGACTGTTAATCAAATAATATTAATAGTATTAATGGGTATTTATAATGATATAGTAATAACATTTCATAATGGTGACAACATTACTGTTGTTCTCTCTAGTCGCGGGTGAGAGCTTTTAATTTGGGAAGTTGGAAAAGTTAGAAAGAGAAGAAGGAGCATTAGTTGACAGAGAGTGATGGGAAGAATGCTACGAGAGAGAGAGAGAGAGAGAGAGAGGAGGAGCGAGAGAGAGAGAGAGAGAGGGAGGTGAAGCTAGGGAGTTGTGGTGAGCAGAGGTCGAGAAGGGAGCCTTGTGTGCAGAGAGGGAAAGAAAAGGGCAGAAGGCTGTACCGGAGTTTGCCATCAGCCGACGCTGGTCGGGCGCCGGCTGGAGAGAGAGGCGGAGATGGGGACGACGACCCACCTGCTAGGTCGAGGGGGTACGCAGGCTGGCCCAAACATGGTGGGGCGTATGAGCGCAGGGGGCACCGAAGGTGGCGTGGGGGTCTCGCCGCTCCGGCGGTGCAGATCTCGCGGACTGGGGTGCGCACGATGGAGCTCATCAGAGGAGGCGACGGTGGACTGTTCCAGCATGGACAGGTGAGGGTTTAGGGTCCCTTTTTCTTTTTGTTTCTGGGTGTGCGGTGGTGGCCAATGTGCCGGCGGCGGAGGGTTTCGACGAAGGTGTTGTGGACGGGGGTGGCGAAAGTCGTTGTTCTCCGGTCAGGCATGGCCGGGCACGACGGGTGGTAGTGGTGGTAGATGGTGATGATAATGGGGGCCGGTTCGGTTTGGGTCGGGCACCTGTGGCCGGGTGCCGGGTGGATCTCGTGGCTGGGGTATGGGATCGGGTCGCGATACTCTGCTGCAATGGGTGGTCGGAGGATTCTGACAGAGTGGCACTGGGCTAGATCTTAATGCAGGGGTTGATGATGATGGTATTGGCAACGGAAGCGGAGAACCGGTAGGGTTCTGGCGATGGCCGGAAGGAAAGGAGATGGTTCTGCTATGGTGGTCTGGTTGGTTGCGACAAATTGGAGGAGACAGTTGGATGCGGGATAGAAGTAGTGGTGGTTGGATTGTGTCCTGATGACACGGGACAAAGTTGTGTCCGGCATATCGGACACAGAGAATATTTGTATTTGTACTAGAAAAATATAGTAGAAGGAAAAACGACACGGACACGATGCACGATAGATATTTTGGTGGAGAATTTGGATTGTAAAATTTTCATGAAGAAGAACATGAGAGCTCTCCTTATATAGGAGGTGAAGGCTCCAAATTTGATAAGGATTAGGATAGTTTAAACCCCTTGTAGATATTTCACTTATTTAATTCAAAACAATTAAATCCAAATCTAGTTCAAATCTAGATAATCCTATCTTTTAAATAAGGACTACTTAAATTAAATCAACAAAATCAAAATTTTAAATTTAAATCATCATGGCAATTAAACATTAATCAATCAAGTTTCAAAATATCTTTTTATGGATAATAATAAAATAAAAAAAATAATTTCGAAAATCAAATATATACATGAATAAATTTTCATGTACCTCAATGCAAATAGAATATTTACGAAAAATATAGTTTTCTAAAAATATTACTTATATTTATAAAGTAAATTAGCCTTTTTATGATAAATAATTAAAATAAAGTTTGGACGAAATTCGTGTAACGCACCTCGTAGCAAAATATTTAACTTATACTATTTTCAGAAATTTTACTTATTTTTCTATATAAAATAAATCTTTTAATAAAATATTTGTGTTTATAAAAATACCAGCTCGCAAATACGTACTCGTACATGACGTAGTACAAATTCGAAAATAAAAAAAATCAATACCAATTTTATTTTAAAAAAATTGTAGTAAAAATTTATGGAATTTACATAATCCAAGTGCATCGTGTCCGTGTCCATTCCATCCATTTCATTCCATTTTTATTACATTTAGGCCTCGTTTGGTTCGCGAAATCTCTCGCTTGGGAAAGGAAAGTGATTACTTTCCTATGTTTGGGTGCCCAAGGAATTGAGGAGGAAAGAAAAGTGATTCCCAATGGAAGAAAAATTAGGGGGAAAAGTGATTCCATCCATCCAAGGAAGGAATCACTTTCCCACATTGAAGTATTCACTTTCCTTTTCAAATTTCTTGGCATTGCCAAACATCGGAAAAGAAATCAATAGGAATTAAAGTTTCCCAAAGGAAAGGAAATGACAAGGAATTGATTTCCTTTCCCTTCCATTCCGCGAACCAAACGAGGCCTTAGGGGATGTTTGGATAGATGTAACTCTTTGAAAGTGTGAAAGTGGCACTTACGTCATGATGAGTTGCAGTTGAAAGTGTGAAAGTGGCACTTTCCAAAATGTGTTTGGATGTAGTACTTTTTGTCTCCTGCAACTGGAAGAAAAAATGGGTTTGGTGTTTGGATGGTTGTTGAAAGTGGAGAAAAAACAAGTTCGGTTGTTTGGATGGTTGTTGAAAGTGGATATTGTGATTGTAGATATGATAATCCATAATTAAATTAACTATGGAATATTTTCAAAATAAAAATTATCAAATAACTATTGATTATTTTAATTGATATTTTAAATTTTATAAAATAAAAAAATCTGATAAATCAACAAAAAAATATATTAAAAATAAATTAAATTAATAAAAACATTAATAATTATCATTATTATTATTGTTATTGTTACTATATTAGTACTATTTACTAATTATTAAATTAGCATGGTGGGTTAAGATGATGATGATGATAATAATAATAATAATAATAACTGCCCTTACTGTTCCACGTGGAACATAACACCCCAACCCATAAAATTGATGAGCCCTATTAATTATCTCATTATTAATATCATTCTTCTTCTTCTTCTTCCTCTTGAGTTCTTCTTCTTCTTCTCCCTCTTGCGCGGTTTTTCTTCTTCTTCTTCTTCTTCCTCTTGCGGTTCTTCTCAAAAACTCTAATTTTTCCACCGCCTCCTCTTCCCATGGACGACGGCTCCGGATCCGAGCATCTCTGACAAAGTTCGAGATCTACAGCGACTGGGGGCTGGAATAGACGAGTTCTGGAGCGGCGGGGGAAGGCGAGGTTTTGTGGGGCGGCGGTGGCCGCGCTCGGTCGCTGCGGTCCCAATTTTTGTCCCAATTTTTTTTTTTTTTTTTAGATGAAGGGAGTGCCACTTGCAGCGAACTTCCTCCTATTTTGAGCTGCAAGTGTTGGGGAAGTGTTGGGGAGTGAAAAGGAGGGGACAACCACTGAATCCTGTCAGAAATTGATGAGTTTCATTGCATTCCTCCGTCCAAACCAAACAGCGGATCTCTGAAAGTGACGAGAGAGTTACTGCATTTTTCTTCCAAAAACTCCACTTTCAACCCACCTCCTCCGAACCAAACAGCCCCTTACATTGAGCTTCTAGGGTTTTCCCCAACCTACCCTATATTTATAGGTACAAATTTCCTAATATTTTACTAGTGAATCCGTACACACATTCCTAGGCAACTCAGCCACCATTTCTTCTGTGGATTTCCGACAACCGATTCTCGCCGTCGTGCTTATCCCCGGCCAATCTCCGACGAGCCGCCACCGCTCTGCTGCATATCCGGCCTCACCGACCAACTTCCCTGTCACCGAATCCCCCACACCATTCCCTGCCTAGCCCAGCCGACACCACCACCGTAAACGCCAACACCGCCTCTCTGGCCTGCCTCCTCCCCACCGGCCGGACAACCGCACTCGCCTCCGGCCATCACCCAAACAGACCCGCATCACCATCACCACCACCACCACCAAAACCCTAAATTAAGCCATCACTCACCTTCCAGCGCTGCCGCCTCCCTCTTCCCGCAGATCCAACCACCCGGTCCTCCGCGTGCGCCACCGGGCGTTCCGCCACGGCGAGCTCCGAGTTTCCCCGCAGTCAGCGCACGTACTGCGCCGCTGCCGCCTCCGTGTCGCCTCATCCGCGCCCGATCTTGAACGCTGCCGCGCCTCCAGCTCCGGGGTGCTACCGCCCGGTCTCGTCGAGCCTGGTCGACTCGACTTCCGTCGGCCGCCCCTGGGCGAAGACCCCATGTGAGTTCCCTCACTCTCTTGAGCTCTCCTCCTGTCTTCTTCTTCCTCCTATTCTTAATTTTAGTTCAATTGTGTGGAGAGAATAACTCTCTCTCCACTGTTTCCTTATTTATTTGGCTGTTCTTCGATTCCTGTGAGGCCCTTTATGTGAATTTGAGGGAGTAATAGCAGCTAAGATCCCTTCCCCTTTCTAATAATTGCTTAGTAATAGTCATTTCTATTAATTTCTGACTAGCATATGTGCACGTACCTTGTACGTATTTTAACATTTCTTAATTAGTTTAGGAAGACTCTTTAGGAAGATCAAAGGGTAGTCTTCCTAATTACTAAGTTGTCCTTATTAAAATTAATGAACTATTTTTAATTAGTATAAGTATGTAAGAGTATTTTTGGAATTCAAAAGTTTTACCATCTAAGTTTTCCTATTATATAGTAGAATAGATAGTAGAATAGATAATTGTTATCATTGTTATAAGAAATGGGAATAGGGGTGGATTAGAGTATTGTTTGGCCTGTGGACGTTCTTTTGGATGTTTCTGCATATGCATGCCTAAGCAAACTTTCTTTTGATATATGTTATTAATGTTTATTTTGGGTTTTAAGTTTTGATTAGTGGTGAGTTAGATTTTAATTGGGGGCTTGGGATTAATGAACAACACAGATAGCCATGTCTATTAGTATATTTTTATTAATACTTATAAGTCCTATTAATTCTTTTCTTATTATTACTATTACTGTTATGGGTTTAAAGCCATTGAGTATCTTTGAGTGGGATGGGTTTCTATTTTGAATATTTATTATTATGTTGTTTAAATTGTTAGGTCTTTCTGACTGAACCATTTAATTAGTATTTTAATTGGGCTTTTAAAATATCTAAATTAATTATAGGAATGAGCTTCTAAGCCCTATATTATAAATTTATTATTATTTAAAAAGGGGCTATGAGCCCCAACATTATTTATTGAGTATTTAATTGGGCTTGAGCCCTAAGTGTGCATTTACTTTTATTTCAATACAAAGTGGGCCTTGACCTTAAATTTATGGTTGAAGGGACTTTTAGTCCAACATTTATTATTATTATTTATTTTAGTTAGACTTCCTAAATAATTTTGCTAATACATTTTTCGAAGTTCCTCAAATCAATTTCTTTTTTAGCCTATTAAATCAAATTGTGACTATTATAGTCGTTTTCGATTTCTTGATTCGATTATCGTGCCAAACTCTGATTTTGGGCTTCTATAGATCAAGCTAGACTATTTAGACTATTTTGGACTCAATGGAACGGCCCGTGTCGTTATTTGGGACGATCTTGTGGAGCATAGCATCGTACCTATTCCGTGTTGGCACGTTCGTGTCGTGCACGTCGACTTTAACTAATTGAGGCAAGTACATTCTCTAACATTTCGTTTATGTTATCTTCTATGTTTCGTGTATTTAGTGTAGATATCCTTGATTTCTTGACACATCGGTCACATGAATTGGTATTTTCTGAATTCCGTCATGAGATGTTATTCCTTGTATTTTTTGGTATATCTTGTGCAAGTCTTGTCATTGTTTCTTGTGCATTGTATAGACATGATTCCTGTGAAGGCTCGCGACCTTCTCAGAGAATTCGTGGCATAACGTGTCATGGTTGGATCCACAGTATCAGTTGGGGGCGGATTGTAGTAGTGTAGATATGTGGTCAATACCCTCCTTGTGCATGTCTTGGTCTTGTGAGTGTTAATCATACAGTGCACGTATGATTAACCAGGCTATAAAATCTTGTGCAAGTTCCCAAGCTGACCACATATCGAAGCTAGTACTTACTCACATAGCTAGTGTAGATTCTTGACTCTTGTACATGAGATAACCTGCTTTACTCTTCCTTGCTCTAGTTCACAGTTTTTACCATGCCATGCTACTTTCATGTACACTTTACTTATTATCGTATATTCTCTCTATTTACTGTCACATAGTCTTTATCATTTACTGGAAACTGTTGTTGGAGATATGTGCTCGTTCCAATTCTGACTGGATACGTTGACAAATTTTAGGAACTGTTATGTCCCACATTATTTGGACTACAGAATGATGCTAGCTGAGACAGATCCCGATGTTCCATTTGCATTGAGTTGTCTTCTGGGAGCTCTAGGCCATTATTTTTTATTTTAGATTCATGTTTCATTGTCGGTTTTGCCTCCGACACATTCTTGTCATTTATGATCATTGTAGACTTTAGATTATATCAGTGATATTACCATCTTTCTTATTCATATTCTCCTTAGATGTATGTGATTGGAGTATATGTTATTGTGGATTATATAGATGTTGTAGATATTTATTGGGTACTTGACAGCGTTCTACCACCGATACTGCGGCGTAGGCTGGCGTGGCCCATGTACTCGTGCCCGATTATGCGGATGCGCGGGTCGTGACATCTAGTCTCTAGGTTTAGCAAAAAGCAAAATTTTGTCGTATTATCGACTATTGAGGCTGAGTATATTGCCGCAGGACGTTGTTGTGCACAAATTTTGTGGATGAAGCAAACCTTAGAAGACTTTAGTTTATACTACACACATACCTATTTTTTGTGTCAACACTAGCACTATCAACTTGACTAAGAATCCTGTATGTCACTCTCGCACTAAGCATATTGAGATTCTATATCATTTTTAGAGACCATCAAGCAAATGGAGACATAAATCTAGAATACATAGACACAGAGAAACAATTCACTGACATCTTTACAAAAATTTTACCAGAAGATCGATTCAATTATTTACGTCGAGAATTAGAAATTTTAGATGTCAATAATATTAATTAATTTTATCTTATTAATTATTTTCTAATATAAAAAACTATTTTCGAGACTGGCCTACAAAGAGTCTGTCTGTCACCATAGCTACGGCTAAAATGAAATGGCACTTAAGCGTTCCCCTGTGAACCTCCATTAGCTAGGACAGTACCTTACAGCTAATCTGATACAGTCGCTGGGTAACAAAATTTAATTCGTAAAATAATTTTAATTATATTAATTAAAATTTAAAATTATTAAACTTGGAATTAAATAATTGAAAAGAAATGATGAATAGAAAAGTGATATTTTTTGTACAAAATACCTCATTAGAGCTCCAGACGAACTCGGCATAAATTCGGCCCCAGTTCGGCCCAAATTCGGCTGACGTCGGGCATTTTAAAACAGAAACTGAGTGGGCCACTTTTCTTTTCATCTTCCTCCTCCTCCAAACAGAACCAGCAGCCGCGCGAAAAGCACCGAAACCCTAGTTTTTCCTTCTTTGATTTCTTTCTACTCTCTTGGAATTTTGCTTCCAAACTTTGGATTTGAGCGTAGAATCTCCCCCTCTTCCACATACTTGATTTTGAGAATAATCTCTTCCATCACTCCGTTTCTCAATTTCAAATTTTCATAGAAATTTTATATTTCTATTAGAAATCGTGCCTAGAATCCATAATCCCTTCAAGAGAAAAAAGACGGCTAGTGATGAAGCCTCATCTTCGGATCCTATCCAAGTACCTCTCTTTTTGTCCGTCCAAACAGACGATGGGACGTTCAATGAATTTTTTTCGAAACTCTTGAACGATCATTGTTATGGTATGCAAATTTCTTAATTCATAACATTTGTCCCAGCGCACCGATAAAGTAAACGATTTTTCCATCTCACAATCCCTTCTTTGAAACTTTGATATTGCACAACCTTGTTACACACTCATTTCCCATCGCCACAATACAATTCGGCTATTTTATTGCAATTTCACTTTAGCTGATAATGATTATCTTGTTAAGAGCCGTGTCGTAGGATAAATATTCAATTCAATTATAACTATTTAGCGAAGATCCTACAAATTCCAAATGTAGGTGAGCCACTTGTCGATATCACTGACGTTGAATTTCCAAACGACACGACTTTGAACAATTTCAAGACTCAACTTTGTGCTCCTGAACCCGTCCGTCCCGGCAAGTTCAAAGCCATACACTTGAACATGTTCTTTTATGAGTTGCATCGTATTGTTTATTCCACTATACTACCAAAATCCACTTCAAAAGACGATATAACTAGTCTTGAAATGTCTGCTCTCTATCACATTCGTCATGGAATTCTATTTTTGGTCCCTGAGACGATTATCCAAATGATGGCTATGTGTCGCGAGATGAAGAGGGATCTTTTTGTGCTCGTGACTCTGAGCCTAAGCAGTTTGATGACTTGTCCTCTTGTGCTCGTGACTTCGAGCCTAAGCATCTTCAACTCTCTTGGGCAGTGCATCTGTCCCTCCTGCTCCTCCTACTACACCACCTCCTCCACCTTAGACTTACCGTATATGATTTGAGGGTCTTCATCAGCATTTGGATGATATCCGACATGCTCAGTTGGATGAGCACAACTCCTTACGAGCATTCGTGACTGACACATTGAGGGAACGAGAGTTCCGCGATGCCAGTCGGTTTCAGGCACTTGCGGATCTGTATTTTGCCCAGACTGGTCAGCATGCCAGTTCTCTTCCATGAGATCCTACTATTTTTGGCTACCGCTATGAGGATGAGGCGGTTCATCATTTCTTCGATCCCGGTAACGCATATGATTAGTACCGTGGTTCGGGTGCTACTCCACACCCATCTCATGGAGCTGACACTTTTGGGACTGGTCCTTCAGGATATGGTGCTGCTGCTGATCGTACTGATAATGATGAGGACTTGATCTAGATGTTATTGTACTTGTCTAGATGTTAGACTCTATCTATGACTATGTATTCCTGGAAATGTTCCTACATTCGAAGATAGTATTAGTATTTCTTTTATGCAATTCTATGTTTGAGATGCTGAGTTGATTTTTTCAAAGTACTATTACTTTTGTGCATTTTCATTTCAGTGTCTATCGTCTCTTTTTGGTACGTACTTATGTTAGCATTAATTTTTAGCTACTGCTTCATTTATAATCTTCCTGTGAAATTTGTTTATTATCTTTATATTATCTCTACATTTCTTCAACGTTTGTTACATATGCATGAATTGCGGGGAATCTTCTCTCTTTGCAATTATTTGCCAAGTGACAACGGGAGAGAAATAAATCTAACATCTTTTTCAAGTTAACCATAGTACCAAACGAACAAAAACATTTTGATATTTTTTTTTTCAGATCAAGATGTTATATCGGTCAAGGTTTGTCAATTATCAAAATGGGAAAGACTGTTGGCCCATTGGTCACGGTCGAACCGGATTTTAATAATTGATCTAACCCTATCTCGATATAAGGGCTACTTGGACGAACTGCTAGAACTGCTACTGCTACCGTTCAAGACTTGGAGCCGTATTTGTCATTGCGGCTGTATTTTTAAATTATCCATGTATTTTTTATATTTTATTGAGTCTAGGAATACAATCACTACCAAAATACATGGATTTACCGATGGCCTTATCCGTCGGTAGTCCGTCGCCAAAAATAAATACCGACGGATTACCGACGGATATTTTGGTAAAATAGCCGTCGGGAATAACCTCGTCGCTAAAACATATCCGTCGCTACTCCGTCGCTCAGCGACGACTTAGCGACGGAATACCGTCGGCGCATTTAAATATATATAGCGACGGATTACCGACTAGCTTTCGTCAAAACATGTATCAGGATATAGGGTTAGCGACGGAAAACTCCGTCGCTAACGAGTCGGCAAAACCGTATCAGTGATTTTCTGATACCCAATATCCGTCGCTAATCCGTCGTAAATTTGTCGGCAAAAGCGTATCAGAGATTTTCTGATACCCAATTACCGACGGACATTCCGTCGCTAAACCGTCGCTCAATGTAAAATTCTCCAGGTAGCGACGGATATTACGTCGCCAATCCGTCGATACATTAAATTTCTACAGTTAGCGACGGATAGTCCGTCGGGACTTTGTCGCCAGTCCGCCGTAAGTTAGTCGCCAATCCGTCGCTAATGCTAAAATTTATGGACATCAAACAGCATCAGTTCGAAGGATCGTCCGTCGCCAATCCGTCGCTTTATTGAAATGCTCCAGGTAGCGACGGATTTTACGTCGCCACTCCGTCGCTAACCTCAGTTTCCCCAGTTAGCGACGGATAATCCGTCGCTGAGTGGTCGCCAGTCCGCCGTAAGTTAGTCGCCAATCCGTCGCGAAAGCTAAAATTTCTGGACATCAAACAGCATCAGGTCGACGGATCGTCCGTCGCCAATCCGTCGCTTTATTGAAATGCTCCAGGTAGCGACGGATAGTCCGTCGCCACTCCGTCGCTAACCTTAGTTTCTCCAGTTAGCGACGGACTATCCGTCGCTGAGTGGTCGCCAGTCCGCCGTAAGTTAGTCGCCAATCCGTCGCGAAAGCTAAAATTTCTGGACATCAAACAACATCAGGTCGACGGATCGTCCGTCGCCAATCCGTCGCTTTATTGAAATGCTCCAGGTAGCGACGGATTTTACGTCGCCACTCCGTCGCTAACCTCAGTTTCTCCAGTTAGCGACGGACTATCCGTCGCTGAGTGGTCGCCAGTCCGTCGCTAACTGCTAATTTTTGAAAAAAAAAATACTGCAAACAGACTCTTTCCTGTTTATACAACACATCCAACACAATATCAAACATGCAAAATATCCATATACAACACCATATATCCATATCCAATACGAATATCCAACGTATCCAATATCCAACACCATATATCCATATGCAAAATATCCATATCCGACACCAATATCCAACGTATCCAATATCCAACAAAATATTACCAACACAATATATCCAATATCCAACATTAAATTATCCAAACATAAAAAAATATCCGAACATACAATGTAACGAAATGTCTACAAAACCAACAACATAAACAAAATCAAACCCCGTCCGTCGGATCGTCTCGTGCTCGTGCCGCCGCATCCGCTTTGCGTATGTACTCCTCCACCGTGTGTGCCGGCACTTGGGATAAGACATGGTCTGGAAGCGCGCGTAGCTGCTCTGGCGACATCATGTCAAGGAGCGTCAAGATGGTGTTATCCGATACGATGCGGGCGTCCGCAGAGCGGTTAAACGAAAGCCGTCCGGGGGAAGAAGGACCAGGTCGATCCGAAGCACCGGCAGCAGCAGTAGACGGACCGGGAGCAGACGGACCGGGAGCAGACGGACCGGGAGCAGACGGATAGCGCCCCAACACTATCGCCCGCAAATCTGACACCGCGGAGGTCAGAGTCGCAAGCTGCGCCCTCACATCGTCAACCGGGGGCGCTGGGGGAGGCGGAGGCGGTGGATATCTCGGGGACGGCTGCAACGAGGGCGCCATGGAACCTAAGCCGTAGACGCGCCCTTTCCTAACGCCGCCGACGGATTCTACGAACACGTCGTCGTAGCGAGCGGCCATAGAAGAGTGCGTCTGGGTGGGCGTCGTTTCGCCGACATTCTCGGAAGGGGGCTCGATCTCAAGCCGACTAAGTGCCTCACGATACGCAGCCTATCCAATGAATGTGTTTATACTATAAGTTTTCCTAAGTTATAATCTAAATCCTATGTTTCCCTAAGTTATAGTCTGAATCCTAAGTTTATCTAATTAACTTAACAATAATTATATTTCTAACATAAATCTCATAAACGTAAGTACTTACATCAGTCTCCTCGGCCCTCGCGTCGATGAAGCTCCCGTCCTTCCATCTCTTGTGCGTATGCACGAATACATCGTGAGCGGTGACCGTCTCCGCCTCTTTCCCCTGCTTCACCGCCCGTTGGGCCTGCATACGTAGAATTTAATTAACTTCGTATATTAACAGTACGAAATTAAATAATAGAATGAATTTGAATTTGTGCTATCTCACCAAATCTGCACGCGTCAATGCGTGGGGCCTTGATCCCTCCGTATGCAGACCCGCGACCTGTCGATTAGCCTTAGCTTTCTCCGATTTCAGCTTGAACTGCGGAGTATCCATCTTCTCCAACATCTGCTCATAGTACTCCGCCCGGATCCAGTCCTTCCTCGTATGCGCCGTACGAAGGTCGTACACCGCATCCCGTATCTTCTTCCCGACGGCGGCTTTGTAGGTCCTGCGGATCGCCTCCTCGCGATTGGGGGGCCACCAGAACGTCCTCTGACATACAAATTCAAATATCACGTAATAAAAAATTTAATGATTTAAAGAATAATTAATAATTCACCGACGGATTTATACCCTCATCTCGTCGAGCCAGACGTACTTCATGTCCTGAGGCACCTCAGAAAAATTGAGGTAGGGGCCATGGTAGTTATCCCGGATAATGCGCCCTAGAATCCGGGCAGCATCCCACGGGAAAAACCTATAAAGAAGCAACGACTGGATTATTAACTTGAATAAATGAAACAAATTTAATAAATTAACTTAAATTTACTTACGATTCACCAGCGGGCCATAGCTCTCGTCGGAACTCGCCCACCAGCCTCTCTGGTGGCGTCGGGGGATCCGCGGGTCCGCGCACGTACTCCCCGGTAACAGGATGAAACTGAATCCCGGGGTACTCCGAGGCCCACCCTGCAGTAACTGCTGGGCCCCCTGCTGCATCTGCTGCTGCATCCGTTGGTACATCCGGTGGCGGAACGGATCCGCTAGCGGATGGAGTCACAGGCCTCGACGACGATGTCGGTAGCACCGAGGAAGAATGACGGCGGGAAGAGCCTGTGTCCGGGCTCTCCAAGTCGGGATCGGAGGTCACATCCGGGGAATGCGGCTGGCGACCACGACCGCTACCACCACGCCCACGCCCACGCCCACGACCACCACCACCACCACCACCGCCGCCGCCGCCGCCACCGCCACGACCACGGCCAGCACCACCAGTACGGGTGCTCGCAACCATGCCCTGTAAATAGAACACATAAACAAAATACCGACAACATAGATTTATAAATGAATATAAAACTAAACATATCCATACCAACAGCAGGGCGATGAGTGCCGCCCAGACGAGTAGGCCTAGGAGTGCCATCTGCAAAAAGAAACTCATACAATAATACGCAAATATCCCAAACTGAAATAAATATTACAATCAGAAGTGAAGTACGAATAAAAGCTAGATACACAAAATCTGATAAAATCACGCACCAATACAACAAAGTACAATTCTTGTAACTTTTGATGAAAGGGCATCTTGTGTTCCACTAGACTTGTAATTGTAAATCCAAATGTAATAGGGTAATTTAGGATTCGAGACTAGATATTGGGTGCTTCAAGATACAACTGAAATATAGCGATATTTAATCATCGTCATCGTCCTCTTCCTCGGCCTCGGCCTCATCATCATCATCATCCTCATCGTCGAATTCATCTGTATCCTCATCCTCATCCTCATAAAGTTCTTCTTCTTCTTCTTCTTCAGTCTCAATACTTGGGATAAGACGCCTCTTTCTCCCCTGGTTGACATCTAAGTCTTGTATATCAACCTCTTCCTCCCCTCTATTTTCATCAGCAAGAGGTATATCAACCTCTAATTCAACATCCATGTCACAAGACTGTTGTCCCAAGTATTGGGGCTTTTCGATCTGGTCCTCTTGGCATGCTGGGTCTCCAACGTTGAATGTATTTCTAGATTTAATCTTGCATACTGCCACCAGTCAAAGCGATCTCTACGACGCCTTGGGTAGCTTGTATAGTAGACTTGAACAGCCTGACTTGCTATCGCAAACGTGTCGGATCCTCTATACCTCCTGCGATGATTTATATCGACGAATCCAAATTGTTTATCGATTCTCCAACCGATATTTGGTGTCGTATCGAACCACTCACATTTGAACATAACAATATGCATATCAAATGGGGCACTATATTGTAATTCTACAATATCCCGAAGCACTCCATAATAGTCAAAGTCCGGCTCGTCGTCATAGATTGTGCCTCTTATGCAAACACCAGAATCCTTCGTACTGAAGCCGTCATTGAGAAATTCGACATTTATAGGATGTTGAGTTGTCTTAAACTTGAAGCCATTAACGACATAGCCGGGCCAAGTCTTTGCATGCTTCTTCGGTCCCAATGACAAATAACGAATGCTCTCATTTGTGAGTGTACTTGGTTCAGCTAATAAAACCTGTAAACTTTAATGTTTTAGTTGCATATATATATAAATGGTAGCCGCATAACATATTATCTCAGTTACTTACGTAATCTCGAAACCATGACGGAAAGGTAAAATCAACCTCTCTTTGAAGTCCCTCATCGGTAATATCGGGTGTCCTTATTTTGACTTCATCTCTAAATACACTGTTAGAGAGAATAAAATTAGTGTAGTCACTTACCTCACCAAATTAGAGATTATAACGAGGTGTAGTCACTTACTTCTCCAAATCTCTCACTTCTTGTATGTCACAATTTAACAAGACATATCGGTGAGCGGCATCATACTCATCGTCACTCAACCACTGTTTCTTACTAGCCCCAATAGGCTTGCCCCTTAAATTGAATATACCTCCTTCCTCAACGTCTTCGTCATTCCTTTGAGGTCTATTTCGATTTGTCTCAACATGAGTATCGAAATAAATGGAGCAAAAGTTGGACACCTCCTCGATAAGATATGCTTCGCATATCGAAGCCTCTATATGAGCCTGTTGCCACTTTCTTCTTTAGATGATGTAGATACCTAGAGACAAATTATCTTGAGAATTAACAATGAATTGTAAAATCCACTTAAATTATATCGATTTTTATTTACCTTTCAAAGGGGTACATCCATCGATAATGAACAGATGCACCGACACGGCTTCGTATGCTAGATGAATCGGTAGATGCTCCATAATGTCGAAGAAACCCGGTGGAAATATTTTCTCTAACTTGCAAATTGTTAAGACAATCTTCTCCTCAAGTTGTATCATATGTTGCACCGTGAGCTTAGTTGAACGATATCCCTGAAGAATGTAGACAGCTCGGCCAACGGAACCCATACAGCAGAAGGCAACAACTCTCTCAACGCAATGGGCAGTAATCTTTCCATAACACGTGGCAGTCGTGACTCTTCATTCCTGTTAGCTTGCGTTCATTGAGATCAACGCATCTAGACAAATTCGACACTAGCCGTCGGGAAATCTTAAAGTAGATATCCACTTGCAGATTATTAATCTATCTTCCTTGCTCAATGCGTATGGCGCTATCGGCTTAGTTACTTGTCCACCAGCTCCCCTTTGTATCAAGTTTAGATTATGACGTTTGTATATCTCGGCCATGTCTTGTCTTGCTTTTGGATTGTCCTTCGTCTTTCCTTTAATATCCATAACGGTATTGAAGACATTATCGAACACATTCTTTTCGATATGCATGACATCAAGATGCCTAATAAGATTATCTTTCCAATAAGGCAAGTCCCAGAAGATACTCCGTTTGGTCCAGTTATGGCTTTGTCTGAACCCCTCGACACGATTGTTCGATGGATCTTCCATTGCGGTGGGCAATTCCTTTACATCTTCCCAAATATCGTATCCCGACAATCTGGCAGGAGGTTCAGAAAATTCTTGTTTTCCATATCTGAACGCGTCCTTGTTCTTTCGCCAAGGATGTCTCGTTGGCAGAAATTGACGGTGACAGTCAAAGAAAGAAGTTTTTCCTCCATGTCTAAGGCGGAACGCCTTACTATTTTCCATACATATCGGACAAGACATGTTGCCGTGCGTACTCCATCCCGACAGCATACCGTATGCTGGAAAATCATTGATTGTCCACATGAGTGAAGCTCTCATCTGAAAGTTTTGTTTTCTGGAAATATCATAGGTCGTGACGCCGATCTCCCCAACTGTTTCAGCATCCACCACAACGGCTGTAAATATATATCGATGTTCTTTGTCGGATTTTTGGGACCGGGTAATAGCTGTCAAGAACATATAAGGAGTCTTCATACACATCCATGGTGGCAGATTGTAAGGGGTAAGAATGACCGTCCAGCATGAGTATTGAGATCCCGACTGTCCGAAAGGGGCGAAGCCATCAGAACATAGCGCCAGGCGTACATTTCTAGGCTCTGCAGCAAAATCTGGATGGCACAAATCAAAATATTTCCACGCCTCCCCATCCGAAGGATGTGACAATTCTCCTTCGTCCTTTATGCGATCTTCACTGTGCCACGTCATGTGTTCTGTTGTATTCAGAGACATATACATCCTCTGTAAGCGCTTCGTGATCGACAAGTAATGCATATACTTGTAAGGACGTCGTTTTCTAGTTGACTTTCCTTTTCCCTGTACTGTCTTGTAACGATCCGCATTACAGAACCAACAACTTTCTAATACGCAATTCTCTTTGTAATACAACATGTATCCGTTGCGACAGCAATCTATCTTCTCGTACCCCAGTCCCAGTTGTCGGACCATCATTTTGACTTGTAGAAGTTTCTTGGGAGCTCTTTTGATTCCTTCGGTAACACCTCATTAGTTAATTGTGTGATCCGATCATAGCAAGCTTGTGGCAAGTTAAAATCAGACTTTATGTTCAACAACCGCATCGTCACTGACAGTGCGGAATGAGTCTCACAACCAGGATATAGAGGAGTATCTGCGTCCTTAAACATATCATAGAACTCCTTTGCCTCGGAATTAGGATCCTCCGGATCAAAATTAGGCCCTGCCGCAGCATACACCATATCTCGTGCAAGGTTCTGCATGTCTCCATAATCCACAGAGCATCCGTCGTCTTCGAGGACATCCGTTGCAGCATTATCATCAAAAGCATAAGTACCAGCTTCTGCAGCCTGTCTTTCTGAATATAATTCACCTTGCGATGACCACAGGCCGTAATCACGTACGAAACCCTTACGGGTCAAATGATCTCTCACAGTCATCACTTCTTCGAAACGTCTATTGTGACAATTAACACATGGACACTTGATTTTGTTATCGTCCATGTACTGAGTTTTGCTCATGGCATACTTAAGAAATACTTCCACACCTGCCTGAAAATCGTCACTCACACCAATTCTGCTCTCGTGTTGTCGTTTGTACATCCATGTACGATCAACAAAGTAACGATTCATGCTCGATTTGATGTGAATATCTGTATCATAAGAGAACTAAACATAAGAATTAATAGCCCGATACCGATACTCATATCGTAAGAAAAACTAAACTTGTGGATAACACGCTAGGCCTACGACGAGGCTACTTAGTATCACAATCTAACATAATTAGTATATAATCATGTAACTGGTGGATCCGCTAGCTAGTAAGCCGGATGTACTTAATATCAGAGAGTATCAGATTAGTATCAGTATATAGGTTAGGTAGACCGTATCAAACGCATATCGGAATAGTAGGCCGAATAGGAGGCCGAGATAGTCGAATGAGAAGAAGGGAAGAAAGGAGGAGCAGATGGTATACTAGACTAGTTCTGGGTCAAATTAGGAGTCCAAGTCAACTCTGTCAAACTAACCTTAATTAGGCTAAACTTCTACCTTAGCTAATCAATATATATACTAGACTTCACGACGTGTGTCTGTATATATATATATATATATATATATATTAATAAATTACTTAAAATTATGCCTATATTATAATATATATATATATATATATATATATATTATATAATATATATATATATATATATCAAGGTTCAAAGTATCGGTATCGGAATCGGTATTGGACTATTCCTATGAGTATTGGTATCGGCGATATCGGTAGTATCGGCGGTTTCGGATCGGAGTATCGGATTTTTTGGTATCGGGAACAAATAATTATTAATAAATTATTTACATTTAAAAACATATATTTTTACATTTAGGCATAATTTTAAGTATTTTCAGTGTTATTTCTTAGTAGTTTTGAAATTAAATGAAATAGTAGTCACCCTTACCGATTGGTTTACAAACAATAGATGTGATTTTCTTCAATTGATGTGATTTTCTTCTTTTACATGCTTCTACAACCTTGTTATGCTTTAAACCCTTGTTGATTTGTCTTTTTTGTTTAATTTTCTTTGTCGAATTGACCGGAACAAAGACCCCCAATGTCGGTATCGGTCAATACTTGGTATCGGTCGGTATCGGATAGGAACATGCCAAACCGTATCGGTATCGGCCGATACTTTAAACCATGATATATATGTCTGAGTGTGTGTGTATCCTGTGTCTGTGTCCGTGTGTGTGTGTGTGTCCGTGTGTGTGTGTGTCGTGTGTTGTGTCCTGTGTGTGTGTCTGTGTGTGTGTCCGTGTGTGTGTGTGTGTCCGTGTGTGTGTGGTGTCTATGGGAGAGGAGGAGGAGGACTCCTGCGCGGGGACTCCAGAGTCCCTCCTACGCCCCCCCCCGACCCCCCCCCAACCCCTGCCCGACCCCCCCACCCCTGCCCGACCCCCTCTCCCACCCCCCCTGCCCCCCCTGCCCCGACCCCCCCCAACCCCTGCCCGACCCTCCCCCCAACCCCTGCCCGACCCCCTCTCCCACCCCCCTGCCCCCCCTGCCTCGACCCCCCCAACCCCTGCCCGACCCTCCCCAACCCCTGCCCGACCCCCTCTCCCACCCCCCTGCCCAGACCACCCCCCCACCCCTGCCCGACCCCCTCCCCGACCCCCCCTGCCCCCTCTCCCACCCCACCCTTGCCCCGACCCCTACCCCCTACCCGAACCCCCCCTGCCAGACCACCCCCCCACCCCTGCCCGACCCCCTCCCCGACCCCCCTGCCCCCGACTACCCCACTCCACCCTTGCCCCGACCACCCCCCCCGTACCCGAAACCCCCTGCCCCACACCCTCTCCGACCACTACGACAGCCCCCCAACCCCCCAAATCGTAAAAGAGAGAGAGAGAGAGAGAGAGGGAGATAGTAGAGAGAGAGGGAGGGGAGAGAGAGCATACCTTAGAGAGAGGAAGGGAGATCGCCGGTCGGAGAGAGCGAGATCGTCGGAGAGAGGGAGAGGGAAGAGAGAGTGTTTTGGGGGGGAATGAAAATTTCCCCCCGTCGGTTCAATTTAAGTTAGGGTACAGAAATTAGCGACGGAGTAGCGACGGATTATTCCGTCGCTAAGTAGTCAGTAAATCTTGCGCCAGAGTAGCGACGGATTATTCCGTCGCTAAGTCGTCAGTCAAATCTCGCCAATATTTTAGGCTTTTGCCGCCAAAATATGCGACGTTCTAGCGACGGATATAAAACCGTCGCTACTTGGCCGACGACCTATCGACGGCGTAGCGACGGATATGGACATAAAAAAATAAAAAAATTGTCCACTGCTTTCCGTCGGTATTTCGTCACAAATCCGTCGGTGATCCGACGTAATAGCGACGAAAAATTTTCGTCGCTAAATGGCCGTCGCTAAAATGCTGTAATTTGGTAGTGAATGTAAACCGAGTCGTACTGGCAAATAGGCTACCAAGAACTGTTTTTAAAACTGCCCATTTGTTTTGAAAACTAGCCCAAACTACTTTTTTGAACATTCAAAAGCCCAAAACTTGAGTTTCAAAATCCAAAATTCACCCATTATGAACCAACAGAATTCTGGGTGAATTTGCCCCAAATTCGGCCTGAGTTCGGTTGGTGAAATTTTCTTTTTAAACTCAGTCTTCTCGCAGTTATGGATGCAACGGCTATATGACGAGATCCTCTCGTAGAATTCTGTCCGAATTCTTCCTTTGGAAATCCTATAAATAGAGAAGAATTTCTACCATTTTAACACCAATTCACTTTCTTATCTCTTCTCTCTAAGCTTACTATGTTTTTCCAAAGCATTCTAAGCTTTGTTGAAATCCCAAGCAAGTTACAATCCTCTAGTCGATTTGCCAATGCGGTACGTTCTAGAAGTTTATAGTGATTGTAATCAAGAGGCTTGACAAGAAGTAAGGCACTTCACAATTGAAGTTGGTCGAGTGCTTCGGATCAAAGCTCGCGTATATAGAAGTTGTAAGGACTTCGTATGAAAACTTGCGGTTTTTTATAGTAGATTTCAACCAGGAGCTAGAGTTCTCTCGATAGGATTAGTACTCAAATAGGGAGACAGTATACATCGTCGTGTTTGCGTTTGCTCTTTGTACTTTAGTTTTACATTTTTATATCTGTGATATATTTCTGTGATCTCTCTACTAATATTTTTTTAATAGTTAATATTCTGCTGCCTACTCTATTCATCCCTTCTATAGTATATCGCTTTACATTTCGATCCTATACACGCCCCAACCGGATCACCTCAAATGCCGTTGGTAACGGCTGAAAGGAGCAACACCAGTCCCAAATATGTAGGACTATATACGTAAATATGCCAGCCATATAATAAATATACGTAAGCTATAAATATAGTATAATCATGGCTAACTAATCTCATCCATAAAAAAAATGATATCATAAATCAACTATAATTGTCATTGTACAAGTTGTTGGGTGGAGACAGATCCACTACCAAGCATTTTTAAATGAAAGAAATAAATACAAAGGAAATAATTTATAAAAAGCAGTAAAGGACGATCCAAGAGCAGTCCTCTTTGATAGGAAGGAGAAGGTCACGATCTTGGCTGGAACACCCACAGAAAGTCTTGAACACACACGTATGAAGAGATCACCAGGTCCTCAGAGGGACGCAACATGATACAAAAAAATATACCATATGAACTGAATATAAAATATGCCACAAAGTCACAAGTAAAAGTATAATATTATTACCATAACATGGCCCAGTATCCAATCAATGAAATAGTGGACCACCCCCACAACCAAACAAAGATAAGGGTTGGCACACTATTCTGTGATGTGACACTGGCCTATGCCACGACTAAACAGAGTGTGACATGACATAAATAAGGTCACCTAACCATTCCACTATAAACATGTAATTAAGAACAAACCTTCAACGCATGGGCACTCTGCTACAGTGGGTTTGGTATGGCCCCCCTTATTGGGCACCAGGGACCTCAAAGCATCACATTCCTCGAACATAAGAGGCCAGCATGATCAAGAAACACGGGGTATCAGGACCATATCTTTAGCGGAGCTTCCGATGTAAAAGGGAAGTGCATACTCGACCCATATGCTAAGGAATTGTTCTCCCTCTCCTATGCACCTATATAAATCGTATGCACGACCATGTCCCTCTACTAATTGCCAAGTCTCCAAACTTGCCTCTATTAGCAATTAGACCTAACACATGCGCACGGGTGATCAGCTAACACGCAACCTCTATATGCTACTCATATCTCGTGGTACAACAGTGTCAAAGTTTATGAAATGCTTACTAACAAACGGTAGTCCCTTAAATCTAAGTCCATATGCATAATTTAAAGATAAGAATAAAATATGACTAGCATTTGCATCATATGTAACCAGAAGCACAGCAAAATAAACCATAAATTGTAAATCATGGATGCAACTGGACGAACTAGAAATAAATAGGCAGTAAGTATGCAGTAACTAAATAAAGATGCAAATAACTATAAGCAGTAAATATGGCAAGGTATCTTGCTTGTAAATGGGCGTGGGGTGGTGCGATGATCTGTCAAGTCCCGATTTGTCTAATACCCATGGTTGATGTGTAGGCTCTGAAGTCGCGAGGAAATAGGAAGTATGATTAGTCACGTTCAATGTTGATAATTGAAGGAGAATTGTGGAATAATATATTTTGTAAAAAAATTTATAATATTGATAGCTAGATTTAAGAGTAAAAATATTTTTTTGGAAAATACTTGAAAATAAAAATCATTTTTAGGCAAAACTCTGAGTTTTTCAAACAAGATTTTTAGGTTGAAACCTATATTTTTAATAGTCAAAATACTTTTAGATAAATATATGAAATCTAGAAGAAATTATTTAGGACTAATACCTATCCAAAATATCATAGAAATCTATAATCATATATTTTAGGATGTCTACTACTTTTGAAATTACGTGTAAGGCCTAGGCCAACTATACTTTTGTTACAAATAAGTTTTGCAAATATTATATATATTTGGTAACAAAAATTTAAAAATATAACTAATAAGACTAATAAAAATACTATATAGATAATTATACATATAACTTTTAAATACTGTATTTAATACCCGTACTGTACTGTATACAAACATACATATTCCACTTACTTCAAAACACCCTCTCTCTATCTCTCGCTCATTTTGATGAGAACAAAAGAAATTTTCATAGGAGCCGAAGGAGTAGTAGAGAGAGTAAAGAAACTACTGTTCTAAAAATTCGAGTGTGAGGAAGGAGGAGAAGAAAAGAGGCGCTTATTGTGAGACCAGTACGACGGCGGTCGGATTAGGCAACGGAGGAGTCGACACGACGACGGAGGGAGGGAGCGACGCTGGAGGTGCGATCGCCGGCAAGATCTGGTGGCATGGGACAGGAGGCGACCGGAGGGCAGCAGATCTGTCCATGCCAGTGAGGCGATTTGGGTGGATGTGAGGTGATGAGTCGGAGGAGCGGTGGTCGGGAGAGCTCTGGTGGCATTGGCCTCCGTTGCTGTCTGGCCAAATTCGACAAAGGTAATGATGGTGATGGCGGTTGTTGTATTATTTTGGGGGTTGGCTGAAGTGTCGAGGTCGTGATGGTGGTAACGAAGGTGAGGGGGTTTTAGTGGCGATGGTGGCGTGGTTATGTTTGCCTTTGGTGGCGACGGGATGGCTATGGCGGTGCTGTTGTGGGGGTGTTGAAGAGGCTGGGGGGGCTACTGTGGAGGGTGGTGGTTTACCGATGATAGGGAAGCTGGTGGTTTGTGGCAAGTTTTGGTCGGAGGCAGAGTTTGAGCAGGCGGGTGACGATGGTAGCAGCTCTCGGCCTCTCGCGGCGGTGCTCCAACGGAGGCAACCGTAGGTGAGGAGGCTGGAAGGAGTAGCAGATACGGCTGGTAGGTAGACTAGGGTTACGTTTTGGGTTTACTGGTTGGGGTTGCGTCGGGGTATCCAACACAGAAAAAATTTGTATTGGGATCGTGTCCTGCGTGACACGGGTGGAGTCGAAGTTGTGTCTAGTGTCGGACACGGAGATGGAAAAATTGTATATGTAAAAGTATAATACAGTGGAAAGGCACCCGGGGTCGGACCAGAGGCCGTTACGGCTGACACAAGGAAGGTGGTGGACACGGACACGATGCACCACACGATGATGGAAATTTTGGGTTTATGGAATTTCTAGGAAAAAGAGCAATGGAGATCTCCTTATAGGAGGTGGAGACTCCAAGTTATATAAGGATTAGGATATTTAAGCTCCACTAGATAATTCACCATTTAGTTTAAATCGATTTAAAACCAATTCAATCAAATCTAAATCCAAATTAAAGATAAATCTTTATCTTTAATTTAAAACTGTTTCAAATTCTACTCTAATAAAATCAAAATCCCCATTTTAGATCACAATAAATATCTAAACATTTTTAAATACCTTTTTATAAGTAAATAAATAATTATAAATAGTTTTCGAAAATAAAAAATATACATGAATTTAATTTCATGTACCTCGCATGCTAATGGAACATACTATTTACAAAATGTTATTTCCTAAATTATCACCTGTACTTTTACAACAAATAAAAGCCTTTTTATAATAAATAAAATAAAGTTTAGCAAATCTCGAAGCAACATATTTTATAACTTTAAGCAAATAAAAATATTTACCATATACTATTTTTGAAAATATACTTATTTCTATATGAAGAAAATCTTATAATAAAACCTTTGTATAATAAAAAGTAATATACTTCGCATATCCGTATTCGCACTCGATGTGCAAATACCGAAATAAAATATTTTCCAAAATAAAGTACAAAAATTTATAGCGAAATTTTTGGGGGGTTTACACGCGTTACATAACCGCACCATTCAAATGACAGGTTGTCCTAAACGCTCATACGAGCTATGTCACCAGTGATCTAGACGTACAGATGGATAGTCATAACTACCGACAACTGTACTCAAGGATCCTTAAAGTCCTCCACCAGAGCTCCTACAGCAACGGACACCCAATCAGCGCCTCGGCCAGGCCAAGCTGTTAAATAGCTTACCTAAATAGATGTGATAACCCAATTGGCGTCTTCGACGTAGGATATCCTCCTCCATCTTTACCTCCTTCATGGCTCCT
>JANAVB010037733.1:0-2500 GCA_029216955.1 Iris pallida
CTTCTCCAGCCCTTGTGCTGCCTCTTTTCGTAGGGATTTGTCAAAGCGAGTCTCCCTCGGCCTAGGCTTGTCGGTCGTCGGAGGCTGAGCCGGTCCCAGAGCATCAGTTGTAGTGGGTTGATGATCTTCAGCTGGATTGTCAACCACAGGTTGGGATTGCGCCCAGACCGTGTGACGACGGCTGTAGCTTCTTCGATGTCTGCCGAGATTGTGTGGCAGGTTCTGACTTTTCCACTCTTCTTCTTGCCAATGGAAGATGGTGTGGGCTGAGTCACTTCAGATACCAAGTCTGGATGGATCCATATGACCTCCCCACGTGATGTGGTGAGGGGCACTAGATTAGCAGCCTGATCTCGAGAAAGTGGAAGATTAGCAATCTCCATTGTCGCCAGAGGGATGGGGACCACACCGTCTTAAGTTTCCGTTGGAAGGAAGCTGTCGAATTGTACTGACACCATATTGGCTGCTACTGTCACCTCTTCGAAATCGATGGCCAGTGCGTTCGAATCGATGAGGTTTTGGATGTACCGTTTTAGCTGGTAGCAGTCGTGTGTGGCATGGTGGACGTAACGATGGTAATGGCAGTACTTCGGGTTCTCCATGTCTGTCTGTCGCGGTTCCCGTCTTGGTGGAGGAAGCTGAATTCTGTCTCCTTGTATGAGCATGACCAAGATGGGCTTGACGTGACCGTCTTCGAAGGAGTAGGTGATTTGGGGCCATTGTTTGTCTGCTGGCTTTGGCTCAGGTTTCTGTACGGTGTCAGCCACCATAGCCAGCTTACCCCTGCTGTCCCGATTGTTGGAGGGGCTACCCCCATTGTCGTTATTAGGATGCTTGCCCTTGTTCTCTCCTCCGAGATGTGCAGTCCCAATTGGCGAGCCTTCTTCAACCGTTCTTCGGCGCTTGTGGCACTGATGATGAACATTTTCCAGTCTTTGAATTGACTTTTGCCCATCCAGAGACTGATTGTTGGAAGCAGTCTCTTTTGGCAAATTTTAATCAAGAAGGAATCCGGATTTCCAGATGGCAGCTTCATTGCGGTTTGGCAAAACCGCTCGATATAGTTCCTTGTTAGCTCTTTTTCCCCTTGGATAACGTCCATGAGGGTGGACATTGTGATATCCTGCCCTACTTCGTAGAACCTCTCCAAGAACATGTGTTTGAAGCCGGCGAAGGAGTGGATGCAGTTGTCTGGCAGGTTGCGGTACCAGTCGAAGGCAACCCCTTCCAATGCCCCGATGAATAATCGTGTGAGAATAGCATCGTCATGGGGCAGATGGTCGGTGGTGACCTCAAAGTAAGTGATGTACCGACTTGCTGAGGTCTTGCCGTCATAAGGATTGATATTGAACGGCTTATATCTTGGTGGGAATGGAACGTCCCTTCAGGCAGCAAGGTACGGTTGCCGTATTCTGAGGTCTTGAGAGTTTCTTGAGCGTGAAACATAGCTCGGAGCTCTTGGACCTCCCTTCTTGCTTCGCGGGCTTCGTCTACGGCGGTGGGGACCGTTACTTCAGGAGGATTGTTGCCCGGGTTTGGTGCTGCTGAATTTGAGTCCTCATTAACCACGGGGCCCATGCTTGTTTGGCCAGACGTCCCTCCTTGCAAAGTAGGAAGGGCCGCTTTGATTTCGTCCACAGACTTGACCAAGGTATGCAGTATGGCCTCTAGTGTGTCGATGCATTGGCGATCACTGGAACCACCTTGGTTGCTGTCCGTCATGAACATTATCTTTATATGAGGAGAGATGGAAGGAACAGTAGAGGACGAGCCCTCCGAATCGTACCCCTGTAGTGAGAAGTCATCGGGATATGTGGGAACGTTCTTCTCTGGTTTGGACTCAGAAGGAACAGTACCCCCAGTTTCCGAGTTCGCCTCGTCTTAGGAATTTTGGACTTCCTCGGGGACGTCGGGGTTTGCTGCATCTGATGGGAGAGTTGTTTCCCCCGGCTCGTCTTCTTGGAAGATCGGATTATCATGGAGGTTCGAAGGAACGCTACCCCCAATCCCAGCAACCCCCAGTGATGTGGACGACGAGTCTCCCACTGTAGCAGATTTCGTCTTGGAATGGGTACCTTGGAAAACTCCGGTGGCAGGCACCCGCTTAGACGACAATCTTTTATTCATAGTGGTTGATATCTTTGGGCTAGGGGCGCTGGTCTTCTTTTCCTTCCCATCGGCGGGGACTTTCCGAACAGAGTTGCAGGAGACGACGGGAAGTGCCTCGTCTTCTGAAGATGGCTGTTGCAGTCTTTGAAATACAGACTGCCGGTCTTCTCGTACCATCGCGTTGTTTGTAGCAGCAGTTGACGATGATTTGGGTACAGTGACGTCCGTGGGAGAACTCTTTGCACCCCGATACATCTTTTCTTTTCTTGCGTTTGTGGAGGATGGCCTCACACAAGTCAGATGGGTCTGGACCGACCATGTTTGCTCTCGGGATTTTGGAAGACTTTTGCGAACCTCTCTGTCTGTCTGCCGCCGGGGGCTGGACTTGAGT
>JANAVB010037733.1:7500-29521 GCA_029216955.1 Iris pallida
TTTCTTTTACATATACATATATTTTCCTTTACATATATATTTTTCCTTTTACATATATATATATATATATATATATATATATATATATATATATATATATATATATATATATATATGTACTTAAGTAAAATGTATACATAGGTATATTTGTATATTGGGTATATATAATATAATACATACATGTATGTTTTGTACACACACACACACACACACACATATATATAGATATATTTGTATATTGGGTATATATAATATAATACATACATGTATGTTTTGTACGTATACGCACACACACACACACACACACACACACACACACACACACACACACACACACACATATATATATATATATATATATATATATATATATATATATATATATATATATATATATATATATATATATATATATATATGTATTTGTATTTGGATGCTATCACCTTTATTATTAAATATGCATTATATTATTTATTAAAATGTTTTATTAAATGAATATGTAGTCATTTTCGTAAAACTATAATGGATCAAAACATACTCGGACTTGGGCCTATTTTGGTTACAAATTTTGTATTAAAGCCTTAGATATTATTATAGTATTAATATATATGTTAACCTAAAATGGTATTTGGCAAATTTAAGGTTTATCTCTAGAAAAGATTTCCTAAATTTATTTGTATGAAAATATATTGTATAGACTTTATTTATACTTTGAAATAAATTTTTATAAAGTATGTTTTAAGATATTATAAGTAAGTACTATCTAAAAATTAATATATTTATACTTATTCTTACCCTTGTGATTAATTTCTTAATCAGTTTCTTTAATCATCTCTAAATCATGACCAATATAGTCATTTCCTATTTCATGATCATAGACTTCTCTTCTATATCGATATTGGTGACAACTTTGAACCTGGACTTCTACATACCAAACTGGACTATTTCGACTATTCTAAACTCAATGGAACTGCATGTGTCATTATTTGGGTCTATCTTGTGGAGCATAGTATCGGTACCTATTTCGTTCGACACGTTCGTGTCATACACATCAACCCCAACTAAATTGAGGCGAGTACATTCTCTAATAATTTTTCGTTTATGTTATTTTCTATGGTTCGTGTATTTAGTTTAGATATCCTTGATTTTTTGACACGTTGGTCACACAGATTGGTATTGTCTGGATCCAGTCATGAGATGTTATCCTTTGTATATCTTGATATATCTTGTGCAAGTCTTATCCTTGTTCTTGTGCATTGTATAGACACGATCCTTGCGAAGGCTCATGACCTTTTCAGAGAATTTGTTGTTGACCCAAACCGGATCACAGTCAACCTAATCTTGACAATTAACAAAACAATATTTGGCATAATCTAATTTGACACGTCGAGCTCCAAATCAATCTACTCAGCTCATTTGTTCTAGTTCACAGCTGCTTGGAGTTTTACCATTTTGTGTATACTGGAGTCTGTATTTTTTATTGTTCTTGAGTATAGGATGATGTACGTTGGGTTATACTGAGCACTTTGGGCTAGCCATAGCTTTATAGGTTTACTTAGCCCAAATCCAATCAACCCATTCATCCAAAGCCCACAAAGATCATTCTGTCCATAGAAGACAGAGTTCGGGCCGAACTCTGCCTCACACAGAGTTCAGGCCGAACTCGGTCCCCTAAAATTTAGGATGCTGATTTTTAGGTCTTGATCACTGCTAGTTGTCCAACGACCAAAAATTTGAATTATTTATACCGAATTTTGGCCGAATTCTGCCTACCCCGAATCCTATAAATAGGCCTTAGTTTCTCTCATTTGAAACCATCCACTCTTCTCTTCTTCTTCTCTTACATAGCCTATATATTCAAGAGCCTTACCTTCCCATCCACTTAGCATTCAAACTTCCCAACCGTCCAAGAAGCTCGGTACGATCCAGCTAGAAGTTTAAAGTGCAAGAAGTTGTAAGCCACTTGGAAAAGTCCAAGTTTTGCCAAAGCGATCATTGAAAGAAGTTTGGCGTGCTCTTCGGTGAAAAGGCACGTGGTTGTAACCCTATTTCATAAATAGTGGATTTCAATCCTGAGCTAGAGTTCTCAGGCCTGGACTAGTCCTCCACGAGGAAAACCAGGTTAAAAATCTTGTTGTGTTTGTGCTTGCTCTCTACTCTTTATTTCCATATTTATTTTACTCTGATTATATAGTAGGTGAAGAGAGTTTAAATTTTTAATTGATCATTTTTATATAAACTCTATTCACCCCCCTCTAGGATTGCCAACTTGTACTTCAATTGGTATCAGAGCTCTGTTCGCTTATCAAGGACTAACATCCTAGAGCTGATCCATGGCAACCACTCAACCCATGCTTTCCAATCACGGTGAAGGGCAGTCCACTCATAGGCATCCCCTATTTTATGGAACAAACTACTCCTATTGGAAAACAAGGATGAGTTTTTATCTCAAGTCGCTAGATTTCGACCTGTGGACCATTGTCACCGACGGTTATAAAAAGCCCACCAGGATAGTTGTCAATGGTTATCTCGTTGAGAAACTCCATGACAAATATTCTGACGAAGAGAAGAAACTGGCGAGTCTAGACGTGAGAGCTATTAATGCTTTATTTTGTACAATAGACAGGAATGAGTTTAATAGGGTCTCAACATGCACCACCTCTCATGAAGTATGGAGACTTCTAGAAGTGACACATGAAGGAACCACCCAAGTCAAGGAGTCAAAAATAAGTCGTCTCACTTAAGAATATAAGGCTTTCAAGATGAAGCCAAATGAGACGATCACACAAATGATTACATGATTCCTCGACATCATCAACCCCTTGTCTTCTCTCGACAAATAATATACAGATCACGAGAAGATTCGTAAGATTCTTCGGGGGCTACCAAAGATTTGAAACCCTAAGGTGACAGCCAACATAGAAGGAAATGATCTCACTACAATGTCCATGGAGACTTTGATGGGAAAGCTGATGACTCATGAGCTTGACCTCAAAGACTTCGAAGAGCCTACTCCTAAGGCAAATGAGATTGCCCTTAAAGCTCACTGTCGAAGGGCTGATCCCGAAGAGACGGATGACGACAATTCGGAAGGTGATGATTAAGATCTTCTTGTCCGCAACTTCAAAAAATTCCTTCGCTTCAATCGAAGAAAGAAGGAACCACAAGAAGATGACGAAGAAGAGCCAACATGCTACGGCTGCAAGAAGACTGGACACGTCCGAAAAGACTGTCCATTCGCAAAGAAGAGCAATCGATATGAGAAACCATACAAGAAGACTTCCTCAAGGAAATATGCCAACACAAGCATTTGGCATGAAAGCGAAGCTAGTGACTCCGAGGAAGAAAAGGACTCTCCTCAAGACACTGCCAATGTATGCCTAATGGCAACATCCGACAAGGTAACAAGCGAAACTCTCAATGATTTTATTTTTGATGAACTTGGCGATGCATTCAATGATTTACTCGATGACCACAAGAAAGTCATTGGTAAATATAACACGCCAAGGAGAAGATCAAATGTTATGAAGTCGAGATTCAAAGACTCTCTTCATTGCTTGATAATATTAGAGACACTTCACCCACAGAAGTCATAAATGAGATGTCTAAGCTTAAATTAAGCCTACATGATGCAAAAGTACGTATTGAAAAATAAACACAAGAGATCACAGCACTCAACACTGAGCTTGCTGAAGAAAAGAATAGATACAAGATCTCTATTACTAAGATTTGTGGTTTGAATACTAAGATTAGTGAACTGCTGGCTGTCTCTAAGAAATTAGAGACTAGATTGGGAAAATAGGTTGCTCAACCTCAAACCCAATCACATAAGACACACATAAGGTACAACACTACTCAAACTAGTCAAACACAACATCCACCTGCAGCACGCAAACATGCTTACATGTACACTTACTTCCATAAAGCACAAAAACCATATGTACATATAAACTATTCTCATAACTATCAGTCTAATATGACACATAGCCACTATGCTACACATAGATATAATCATCACTATGTTGCACATAAACAAAATCACCACCATACTGCATATAGGTATAATCATCATCCTGTTGCCACATATAGTCATCATCATGCTACTACACGTCACTCTTACCATGCTGCTACTCCACATCACTCTTATCATGCTACATATAGACATCATCAACATGCTCCTAATATAAATAGGAATGCTATATGTACCTATTGTGGATTACATGGACACATCTCACCACAATGTAGAGTTAGGAGATTAGTAGATATGAATATATATGCATGGTTGCCAAAAACTAACTTTTCAGGACCCTCAAGAAATTGGGTACCAAAGGTCACATCTACTCTTGATGTGGGTGGACCTTCCCTCCTCAACTAAGAGTAAGTAGATTCTCGATAGTGGATGCTCGCCGCATATGACAGAAGACGCAAATCTTTTCGCATCACTATCGATGAAGAGAGAAGGATATGTATCCTTCGGCAACAACCGAAAAGGGTATATTATAGGTAATGGCACTATTGGTCATCCTCCTTCTCCTATAATAAAGGATGTCTGCCTAGTGACGGAGTTAAAGCATAACCTGCTCAGCATTAGTCATCTTGCTGATCATGGATATGATATTAACTTTGGACAAAATAAATGCTATATTTATGATAGGTCAACGGGAGATATCGCTTTTGAAGGGATAAGAGAGGATAATATTTATATTTTCTATCTATCTAGAGATACTAACAGTGCAGGAAGATGTCTCTATGCTCACAAGGATGAGAGATTATTGTGGCACCAGCGTCTTGGTCATGCCAATATGGATACTATATCCAGGCTATCGACTAAGAAGCTAGTTAGAGGCTTGCCCGACATCACATTAAAAAAGGACACTGTATGTGCCGAATGTGAGTTAAATAACGCAACCAAGTCCTCATTTCATTCCATAAACTCTGTAAATACTACTAGACCCTTGCAATTACTTCATATAGATTTATTTGGTCCTAGTAGAGTAGACAGTCTTGGTGGAAAACTCTACGCTTTTGTTATAGTAGATGATTTTTTGAGATTTACTTGGGTTTTTTTTCTTACAAACAAAAGTGATACCATTTCTGTTTTCAAAATATTTGCTAAAAAGGTTCAAAATAAAAAAGGCTACATGAATACTCGAATCCGAAGTGATCATGGAGGCGAATTCAAAATACTAATTTTGAAAAGTTTTATGATTTAAATGGTTTTAATCATGAGTTTTCTTGTCCAAGAACTCTTCAACAAAATGGTGTTGTGGCGCGGAAGAATAGGACTCTTGGCGATATGGCTAGAGTCATGTTAAATAAATTCTCTCTTCCGAAATATTTTTGGGCTGAAGCTGTCAGTACAACGTGCCATATTTTAAATATGGTGCTCATTCGTCCTATTACGAAGAAAACACCCTATGAGCTTTGGTTTGGAAGAACTCCAAACATTTTATATTTTTGAGTTTTTGGTTTGTCGATGTTTTATCCTTAACACCAAAGACAACTTAGGCAAATTTAATGCCAAAGCTGACGATGGTATATTTCTTGGCTATGCGGCCAAGAGAAAGGGATATAGAGTGTTCAACAAACGCTCATTAATTGTGGAAGAGTCTACAAATGTGACTTTCGATGAGGATAACAGTGCAGCAGCTACTCTTGATGATGATGTTGAGCCATCAACTTCTACTCCAATGAATACCACTACTAAAACCAATTCTCTGGAGGGCTTGCCAAAGAAATTCTCTTTCAAGCCGTCACATCCAAAAAATTTGGTTATAGGTGAGGTTTCACGCAGAGTAAGTACTAGATCATCATTAAGAGACTCCATTGCTAGTACTGCCTTCATTTCACAAATTGAGCCAAAAAATATTTTAGAAGCTTTTAATGATGAGTTTTGGATTTCTGCCATGCAAGAAGAACTCAACCAATTCAAGGGGAGCCAAGTTTGGGAACTCGTTCCTAGGCCAGCTAATCACTCGATTATTGGTACGAAATGGGTTTTTCGTAACAAAGTGAATGAAGATGGTTCAGTTACACGCAACAAAGCTTGTCTAGTAGCTCAAGGATACAACCAAGAGGAAGGTATCGACTACGATGAGACGTATGCTCCTGTTGCAAGACTTGAATCCATTCGGATGCTTTGTGCATTTGCTAATTTTTAAAACTTTAAATTGTTTCAAATGGATGTGAAAAGTGCTTTCTTGAATGGATTTATTAAGGAGGAAGTTTTTGTAAAATAACCCCCTGGCTTTGAAAATCACAAATTTCTCGACCATATTTTCAAAAGGGAAAGTTGACACTATACTCTTTATAAAATCTTTCAAAGACACCATTCTCTTAGTACAAATTTACATTGATAATATTATATTTGGTTCTACTGATGAAACTCTATGTCAAGATTTTGTTAATTGTATGCAGACCGAGTTTAAAATGAGCATAATGGGAGAGCTCAATTACTTTCTTGGACTTCAAGTCAAACAAACATCAAATGGAACTTTCATCTGTCAGTCAAAGTATACAAAGGACATGCTGAAGAAATTTGACCTTGACAACGTCAAACCAATCAGCACCCTAATGGCTACTACGACCAAACTAGAACCAGATGAAAGCGGCAAACCTGTTGATCAACGTACGTATCGAGGTATGATAGGCAGTCTACTTTATTTAACTGCTAGTCGCCCTGATATTATGTTTAGCGTTTGCCTGTGTGCTAGATATCAAGCAAATCCTAAGGAATCACACATGACTGTTGTTAAGCGTATCTTTCGATACCTTAAGGGTACGGTTACAGTAGGCCTATGGTATCCCAAATCAACATCATTTGACCTCATTGGGTACTCTGATGCTGATTTTGCTGGATGCAAGGTCGACCGTAAAAGTACAAGCGGCACATGTCATTTATTAGGAAAGGCTCTAGTCTCTTGGTTTAGTAAGAAGCAGAATTCTGTCGTACTATCCACAACAGAAGCTGAATATATCGCAGCTGATCGTTGTTGTGCACAAATTCTGTGGATGAAGCAAACCCTTGAAGACTATAACTTATCTTTTATGCACATTCCTATTTTTGTGACAACACTAGTGCTATAAATCTCACTAAGAACCCCATATGTCACTCACGTACGAAACATATTAAAATTTGTCACCACTTTTTGCGTGATCACCAACAGAATGGCACTGTTAATTTAGAATTTATGACACTGTTCATCAGTTGGCCGATTTCTTTACAAAACCATTATCCGAAGAGCGATTCAATTTTCTTGTCGGGAATTAGGAATTTTAGATGAAACGATTATACATTAAATTGGCCTGCATAATTATCGATTATGTCACGATTCTCTATGATGACTTTGCTATGGGTACAAGCTGAAAGAGTCCTTCTGACAACAAGGCGTAAAAGCCTAAGCGACACGGTACACTAGTCTTCGGACTACCGCTAGATGGGATCCGGCCCCTGCAGCTACCCCGTAGCAGCTTCACCATATTGATTTATGTCATAAATTCTTAGTTATTATATGGTTAAATTTTATTTATAGCCTGCCTCATTTGAAAATTCTAAATTTCAATCTTATTTTTACTCATATCTTTGACCATTTATTCAAATTTATTTCAAATCTCTTTTTATTTTCCTTCTTTGAAGTTCTGGCCCAAAGGACCAGAACTCGGGTCGAACTCTACCCTACCCGGAGTTTGGGTCGAGTTCGGTCCTTGTTCCAGAACCTCAAATCCTTCTCAGTCGTCCATCCTTTCTTCATCCGATGGCCCATATTTCACCCGACCGGCCGACCAAGGGACCATAAATTCAAAAATTGGTCTCTCCTCTCTCTCCTTCCTTGTCTTCTTTCTCTATCTCCACTTATATTTTCTTCAAAATCCTAACCCTAGAAGGCTCCAATCCTTAGGAAATTTCTCTCCAAACTCAAGAAAGTCAATCTTGGAGTTTTCCCTCCATCTTAGGTCTCTTGTAATGTATATCTCTATCTTTCTCTTCACATCTCAATTTTTCTTCCATGGCTCCTAGGTTGCTTGGTAGGGGTAAAAGACCAAGGAGAAGTATTGGTGAATCCTCTACTAATCCTAACCCAAACCCTCAACCTAATCCTCCACCACAACCTATTCCTCATCCTTCTCCTAACTTGGTGCACCCTCTTTTTAATCCACCTCCACCCATCAATGCCGACACATACGATGACCGTCTTTTTGTGTCCTTAGATGCGTCCAACACATGGTTCGTCGACTTCCGTCATCGTTGTGTCTTTGCGGGACACCCTATTAAATTTACGGTATTTTCCAATTTTCTTCCTAATTTTTGTGACTTATGTCTTGATGAGCTTGTTGTAACTCGTGAACCGATATATGTGAATGCCATACAAATATTTATTGCAACATGACTTATGACCGGACACACATCTATTCATGTGTCGCCGGTGCAGACATATCGTTTGATGATTTTGAGTTAGCCGACCTACTTGGTTTGCCCGACCCAGACACTTGGGAATGGCTTGATGATGCTCGAGACTTTGTTTTTTCTGGAGAAACCACGTTGGAATGTTTCAAGTGTGATCTTTGTTCTCCCAATCCTTCCCCTCGGAAACTTATGGCTAAACATCTCAATAATCATTTCTATGAACTTCATCGAATTATATTTTCTTCGGTTTTGCCAAAATCTGGATCAACAGATGAAGTAACTTACTTTGAGATTACTTCTCTCTTCTTTCTTTACTTTTGTGTCCCCTTCAACTTCCCTCGCATGATGATGGATTGGATGATTCGTGCTAGGCCTAAACCAAAATCTTTGGTTTATTCTATGTATCTACCTTTGATTTTTCGTACCTTTCATGTTCCATTGGATCAGTGTCAGTCCTTGCCCCCTCCTGCCTTTCTGACTAAGGCGAGGAGAACTGTTGCTGCTATCGCCTCTTCAGAGTCCGATGATGCTGAGGAGCCTGCCTCTCCTACTCTCTTTGCTGCTCCTGATTCACCTGCTCCCGAGTCCACTGCTATACTGGACTCTCTTTAGACTATGCTTCGCGATCGCTTTCGTTTGGAGGACTAGCACTGGGCCGAGATAGATGATCGCTGGACGCAGATGGACTACCGCACTACTCTGCAGATGAGTGCGCTCAGCAACTCCATCCACGACATTCAGTACTCCATGGCCTCCCATCCGACGATGCCGATTCCGATGATGCGTGATCCGTCTCGCGACGGTTATTGCATTGACGATTCGTGGGTTCGTCGTTATCTTGATCCGACTTCAGCATTTGTGGATCCCCATCGTACCGGTTCTGATGGTGCGGGGCCTTCTCATGCTCCTTGATGGATATGGCCGTTTGTACTACTACTGATGATTAGGACTATTTTATTTTGGCACTTTGTTTCTTTTTGCTCACTTTGCTTATATTTTTATGTCTTTAGAACTCTATGGCTCAGTTTACTTTTATTTAGTTCTACTACTTGCATGTTCTCTTTCATTATGTGGTTGGTAGTTTTATTTCTATCTTTTTGTCTTCATTTTTGTTGCATGTCAAAAGGGGGAGAACCATTGATATTTGTCTTCATACTATGACCATTGCTATATGTATTAGCACTATAAATTGTGTATCCTTGTATATGTATATTTGGATGAGTATTTACAGGAAATATCAATTTACGGGGGAGTACGATTGTTTAAGTACGGGGGAGCCATAATATGTCCAGGTATGAATATTGGACATACAAATATCATGTTTTGTCAATTATCAAAATGGAGGAGATTGTTGACCCAAACCGGATAACAGTCAACCTAATCTTGACAATTAACAAAACAATATTTGTCATAATCCAATTTGACACATCGAGCTCCAAATCAATCTACACAGCTTATTTGTTCCAGTTCACAGCTGCTTGGAGTTTTACGATTTTGTGTATACTGGAGTCTGTATTTTTATTGTTCTTGAGTATAGGATGTGTACGTTGGGTCATACTGAGCACTTTGGGCTAGCCATAGCTTTATGGGTTTACTTATCCCAAATCCCAATCAACCCATTCATCCAAAGCGCACAAAGATCATTCTGTCCATAGAAGATAGAGTTCGGGCCGAACTCTGCCTCACACAGAGTTCGGGCCGAACTCGGTCCCCTAAAATTTAGGATGCTGATTTTTAGATCTTGATCACTGCTAGTTGTCCAACAGCCAAAAATTTGAATTATTTATACCGAATTCTGGCCAAATTCTGCCTACACCGAACCCTATAAATAGGCCTTGGTTTCTCTCATTTGAAACCATCCACTCGTCTCTTCTTCTTCTCATACATAGCCTATATATTCAAGAGCCTTACCTTCTCATCCACTTAGCATTCAAACTTCCCAACCGTCCAAGTTGCTCGGTACGATCCAGCTAGAAGGTTGAAGTGCAAGAAGTTGTAAGCCACTTAGAAAAGTCCAAGTTTCGCCAAAGCGCTCATTGAAAGAAGTTTGGCGTGCTCTTCTGTGAAAAGGCACGTGGTTGTAACCCTATTTCATAAATAGTAGATTTCAATCCTGAGCTAGAGTTCTCAGGCCTGGACTAGTCCTCCACGAGAGAAACCAGGTTAAAAATCTTGTTGTGTTTGTGCTTGCTCTCTACTCTTTATTTTTGCATTTATTTTACTCTGATTATTTAGTTGGTGAAGAGAGTTTAAATTTTTAATTGATCATTTTTTATATAAACTCTATTCACCCACCTCTAGAGTTGCCAACTTGTACTTCATTTATGTCATAACGTGTCATGGTTGGATCCACTGTATCAGTCAAGGTGGGGAGTAGTAGTGTAGATATGTGGTCAATACCCTTCTTATGCATGTATTAGTTCCTTGTTTAATCATACACCTCACGTATGATTAACCAGGCCAGTAGACTTTGTGCAAGTTTCCAAGCCGGTCACATGTTGAAGCTAGTATTTACTCACATAAGTTAGTATAGATTTTTGATTCTTGTACATAATATAACCTGCTTTACTCTTCCTTGCTCTAGTTTACAGTTTTACCACGCCAAGCTATTTTCATGTACACTTTACTTATTTTCGTATATTCTCTCTATTTACTATTACATAGTCCTTATTTTTTACTGAAAACTATTGTTAGTGATGTGCTCGCTCCAATCCTGATTTGATAACTATTTTTAGGTAATATTATGCTCCATATTTTGTACTTCTTGATGACATATCTCGACGTTGATTTGGATCGTGAGATGACCTCTTGATAGCTCTAGGCCATATTCCCTTTCTAGGTTTAGATCTTGTTCATCGGATATGTCTCCGATATATTTCTTGATATGTATGATTATTTTCTAGATTCTATTGTTACTTTATTTCATATCTTCCTTAGCTATATGTGATTTGAGTACATGATGTTTTAGTCGATCAGAGAACTGTTCAGATATTTATTGGGTACTTGACAGCATACTACCGTCGACACTGTGGCGTAGGCTAGGCGCGGCCCACATACTCGTGCCCGAATATCTGGGTGCGGGTCGTAACATATTTTATGGTGGCCTATGCAAGTTAGTCTTTGCAACTAGTGCGAAGTCATGTTAGTACTTAGGCTTAGCCTTACTACTGCAATCCTGCCCTAAGATAAGGATTTTTGAGTTATATAATATTTTAGGAGGTTTGGTACTCAATCACATACTTAGGATCTTTTGATAGATTCCAGGGATGACCCCTGAGAATCTTACTTGAAACTATATTGAGTCTATTTTCATTTGCTTTTGCTCATCCTGACTTTTGAATACATGTTCGTTGCCGAACCCGATTTTTCCATATAGATGAATTTTATGGACTCTCGAAGGAACAAGGGAGTAGAAATTGAACTTATAACCATACGGGTTGAGAAGAGAAAATGATTAGTCAAATCATACATGAAGGTCGAAAAATATTTTAGATATGTTCAAGGGACTTGAATTTTGATCAAGATATTACAACTGGGACTTTAGGGTTCATTGAAAAAGGGTTTGAGAAATAAATGAGAAACCAAAATGGCACTCAGAGAAAACGAAACAAGAATTGCATGAACAAGCTGGAAATTACCTATAGATGTATTATGCTTTTTGACAAATAAGAGGATAGTACTGTATGGACTTGTGAGAAGGGGATTTATTAAAGGGAAGTTATATTTTACTTTTACAGTGGTAAAAGCCACTTAGAGATATATTAAATAGTCTTTCCTGCTTGAGTAACCAAGAAAGTGGCACTAGATACGAATATTCTACAAGGAAGGAATTCTAAAATGGTAGAAGGGTTGGTATAGATTTATAGGATTGATGACTGAAAATTGGATTAGGGTTATCGTTTTATTTGGAGGATTTAAAAAGCAAGAGAATCATACAAGACGTGGGATGAATCATAACACTAGTAATTTTATGAATAATTATGGAAGGATGATTCGACAAGAAATCTTAAGCTTTATAAACAAAATAGAAATTGCTTGTATTTATGATCTCATAGGGAAATATTAGTGACATGGAGTTAACAATAGGGGATTATATGCGTGATGGAAAATTTTTGATATTAAAGGACTCTGACAACCCAGACGTGGAAGTCTAGAAGAATTTATATAGATACCAATTTGATCAAAAATGTTGGGGATGAAGATTATGCAACAAATTTATCAATAGTTGATAATTAGTGACTTGGAGTCATGAGATTGGTGAGTGGATATTTAAGACAAAAGTGAAAAACTTGGAGGTAAAATTTATTTTTTTGAATATGAACAAGTGCAAGAAAAAGGAAGGACAATGATTTTGTTATGACTAAACGAGCAAGAGCAAAATCCTAAATCTGATTTTTTTTCATCTTGTTATTTCTGTCCTATTTATATCCATCAAACTACCTCATATTTAAACCTGTTAGCTACACTTTTATTATATTAAATTTTTGTATCTCTTTACTAGGTAAAGGCTGAGGAAGTATCGCAATCATCTCGTTCAGAAAGGACAAAAGTTATCATGTAGTGATCCTGGTAGAAATATAGATTGTTGGGCATTGAGATAAAATTGGTAGGAGAAGGATATTACTAAGATTGGTAAAAAAATCAAGTGATTTACAGTATCAATTTAGAAATGGTTATACTTAGAAAATTATTTAGAGTGTGGGTTACTTCATTAAAGAAAAAACATTGGAGGAATAACGGGAGATTATACATTAAGTAGTGGAAACTATAACATTCCAGAGTTTTATTCTTAGAACTAATGAGGATATTCAAGGACGACTGATTTTGGGAGAACTTGGATGTTTGTTATTGACACTTGAGATTTTTGTCTTTGAATTAAAACTAAGATACTAAATTTAGGAATCCCAGGCACGTGGGGGAAGAGATTATATCTGCATGCAAAAATGGTGCGAAACTGAGTAAATGATTGATAGGAGAATAATGAAGAACTGGTAAAACGCAAAATCTTTAGAATTATAGGAAATTTTAGAAACTTTTGTGGGACTTCTAAAACTTTATGAAGGATAATATTCGAAGGTATAACATTGAAGGATAAGTGGAAGTAAAATAAAATTTTTGTATGAAAGTGACATTATATTTCAGTAATACGATGGGTATAAATTTGAACGACGTTCAAAAATTATATAAATCTTGATTCAAGGATTTTAGGTCCAATTTAAGGACAATGTGAAGGACTTGGATTTTTTAAGATGATTAAGTTGATACTAGAGGGAAAAAGGGGGAATCAAGGAGTTATAACAAGAATATGTTCATGAGTTGCGCCTTAGGAATGAAGGTCAAGCCTATAGTGTTATAGAGGAGTTGAACCATTATGACTGAAGATTATAGTAGTAGTGTATCTGGAGTTGCAAGGCAAAAGTGTAATTGTGAAATGATGATTGGATGATCTTGGTAGTGGTTGGAGTAGAAAGGTGATTAATTTGACCTTCCTTTTGTAAATCCTATCTGATCTTCCTAATCTAGTAAAAGAGACTTGATTTTCTTTATCCTTGAATCATTTCCTAAATTTCAATAGCACTTGATTTTGATCATGGTCAATCAATTTTGATTATCTTATCGTGCCAAGGTTCTTGTTTCTTGACTATACTCAATGCATTTAATCCTGATCATGCTTAGACTTCAATCTTATTTTTAGTCGTGCCTGAAAATTCGAACAAATTCTTAGGAACATCTGAGTTCCGACCTAATCATGACTGGAATTATTACTAATCTTGAATGTGTCCAGATTTCTATGCCTAGTGATGCCTAGATGACCTTGCATGACCAGACGACTTGATTCCAATAGTCATGAATTTTATTGATCGTAACTATACATATTATTTTCTCCCTAAAAATCGTGCCTAATTATCTTGATCTTCGATCACGACTATATATGAACTTAGTCGTGTCAAAATTTGAATTTTGATCATGTCTGAACAATTTTCTATTCATGCCCAGGTTTCAATTATATAGTTGCTCGTGCTAAGAATTCATTCCTAAATCATGCCTAGATTTTAATCTAGGTAACTCCATCCTAGATCGTGCCTAAGTAATTTTAAATCATTTCTAAATTCTAATCACATCCAAGCTCAGATCGTTATTCGCGATATAACTAATTTGTTTATTAGATTTTCAATTGTGTCTATAAGACTTTAACTTCGAATCTTGATCGTGCCAAATTTTTATCTCGGTCATACCAAGTCTTGACTTTGATCGTACCTAAGGTTTTGACTATACTTTCCATCATATTTGAATCTTCGATTGACCACGTCGATCTGAAATTTCGAGAATGAAATTTCTTTAAGGAGGGTAGATTTGTAACCCCCTTAAACAGAATTCTAGAATTTCTAAATTTTGAAGATTTTATTTTTCTTAAATTTTCCTAGATCTAAAATCATAAATTTGAATTACCTATATGGAATATGTTTTCGATTGCGATATGTTATATATTTTATTATTGGGTTATTGGCTTTTCAAAATGGTTTATTGAAAATTATATAGTTTTGGGCTTATATAGCCTAGCAAATAAAATTAGTTATTTTAAACTCCTTAAATAATATGGGTCAGAATCATATATGAAAATAGCTTAAAATTTTGTATAACTTAGATTTATATGATTAGCCTCGAGCCTACGTGATTATTTTAAACTTCTACTAGTTTTGGGCCTAAAGGCCAAATAAATAGTAATTATTATATTTGGGAAAAACGTATTTTTATATGAGCTGGAACTTATTAAATTATATTATATGTTATTTTGCAATTTCGGACCGAGATTTCATTCTACATAAAATTATTTTGGATTTGTTATTTGGTTTAACTATGAAGGGATTTTCCTTGGATTGGTTCTTATTGGGATATTGGCCTAATTCATGAGAGAGCTTCTTAGAAGCTTCCTCTCACATGTTTGGGAGAATGTCCTCACCATTATTTAATGGAGGCTCTCCATTCCTCATCCACACAAATCCTAATGCATCGCAAAGTGTATCGTTCCGTGTCCATCATATTTCCTTCCATCATTCTTACATTTATATTTCACTCTTTCCGTGTCCACAAGCCAGACAGACCCAATATCAAGTTCCCATGCCATGTCGACAAGCCGACACGACACCCACACACCCGATCCCTGGACGGACATACCCCAACCCTCGCTGATGGCCATCCTCCAATGCAGCGCTACTGTTTCCCCAGATCTGGATCCCCGAAGCCGCAATGCCAGCACCTAGGCCGCTCCTGCTGACCCTTCCCGACCGACCCCTTTCTCTCACGGTCGGCCTTCGACCCCTCTCTATCACCATCCAACACCACCACATCCACCATGCCACCTCGACTGGTCTCGCCGTCCGGCCATCCCCCGTCTTACCCAACACTACTACAACCACCACTGGCCACCATCATCCTCTCCATCACCATCCACAACGCCGATCCCCTCTACTGCCTTGTCCGATCTTCGTTCCTCCTCCGCCCAAACGCCACCGCAATCATCATCACTCTACCCCCGCCGTGCCAACAACCAGCAACACCATTTGAGTGGTGACCAACTCACCTAAGCTCCGCCGAGCCACCGCATACCCCGCCGAAGGCTCATATTTGGTGCACTGTCCGAGCGCACCACCTTGAAACCTTACGTGCGCCGTCGCCTCCCCTCTTCCCGATCTGCTCCTCCCTTTTGTCTGTGCCGCTGTCGGATCTGCACGCGTAACCGCGCCCAGCGTCGATAGCGATCCCAACATCGGCGCCCACCGACGAAGTCCCCTGGGTGCCGCTTTCTTCTTCCTTTCGTCTCTTTCTCAACTCTCTCCCCTCTCGCCAGTGATAAATTTTGGAAATGTTGGGGAGAGCAATTGCTCTCTCTCTCTTTCTTCTTTGTGATGGAGAATTGTCTGAGTTTGGGGTCCGGAGCAAACACCCTAGGGCCGGGCTCTAATCCTTTGGGCCTATGATAGATTTAAATGATGAATTTACATTTAATGCATAATTCCAATTTATTATAGATATGTTTTGGGTTTTGGACTGGTTTTTAGCCCATGCTTATTTTTGTATACATACATACATACATACATACATACATTAATACATACATACATACATACATACATACATACATACATACATATATATCCAATATACAAATATACCTATATACATGTATATATATTGGGTATATATAATATATATAATATATATAACACATACATGTATATATATAACACATACATGTATATAATAAATAATATAATACACATACATGTATATATATATATATATATATATATATATAATATATATATATATATATGCATAAGTATTTTAAAAATTATATATGCATAAGTATTTGTATTGGATGCTATCACCTTTATTATTACATATACATTGTATTTTATTAAAATGTTTTTTTTAAATGAATATGTAGCAATTTTCCTAAAATTATATTGGATCAAAACATACTTGGGCTTGGGCATATTTTGGTTACAAAATTTGCATTAAAGCCTTAGATATTATATAGTATTAATATATATGTTTAACCTAAATGGTATTTGCCAAATTAAAGGTTTATCTCTAAAAAATTCCTAAATTTATTTGTATCAAAATATAATGTATGGGCTTTATTTATACTTGAAATAAAATATTAAAGTTTGTTTTAAGATATTATAAGTAAGTACTTTCTAAAAATAAGTATATTTGTACATATTCGTGCCTTCGTGATTAATTTCTTAATCAGTTTCTTTAATCATCTCTAAATCATGACTAATATAGTCGTTTCCTATTTCATGATCATGGACTTCTCTTCTATCTCGATATTCGTGCCAACTTTGAACCTGGACTTCTACATACCAAACTGGACTATTTGGACTATTATGGACTCAATGGAACTACATGCATCATTATTTGGGACCATCTTATGGAGCATAGTATCGGTACCTATTTTGTTCGACACGTTCGTGTCATGTACGTCGACTCCAACTAAATTAAGGCGAGTACATTCTCTGATAATTTTTTGTTTATGTTATTTTCTATGTTTCGTGTATTTAGTGTAGATATCCTTGATTTCTTGACACGTTGGTCACATAGATTAGTATTGTCTGGATCCGGTCATTAGATGTTATTCCTTATATATCTTGGTATATCTTGTTTAAGTTTTGTCCTTATTCTTGTGCATTGTATAGACATGATTCCTGCGAAGGCTTGCGACATTCTCAGAGAATTCATGCTATAATGTGTCATGGTTGGATCCGATGTATCAGTCGGGAGCCAGGGAGTAGTAGTGTAGATATGTGGTCAATATCCTCCTTGTGCATGTATTGGTTCCTTGTGAGTGTTAATCATACACCTCACGTATGATTAACCAGGTCAGTAGACCATGTGCAAGTTCCCAAGCTGGCCACATGTTGAAGCTAGTACTTACTCACATAAGTTAATACAGATTCTTTACTATTGTACAAGATATAACCTGCTTTACTTTTCCTTGCTCTAGTTTACAGTTTTACCTTGCCAAGCTATTTTCTTGTACACTTCACTTATTCTTGTATATTCTCTCTATTTACTATTACATAGTCCTTATCATTTACTGAAAACTGTTATTTGTGATGTGCTTATTCCAATCCTGACTGGATAACTATTTTTTAGGTAATGTTATGCCCCACACTTTGGACTTCATGATGACAGATCTCGACGTTCATTTGGATTATGAGTTGACCTCTTGAAAGCTCTAGGCCATATTCTTTTTCTAGATTTATGTCTTATTCATTGGATATGTCTCCGATACATTTCTTGATATGTATGATCATTTATCAGATTTCATCGTTGTCTTTCTTTCATATCTTTCTTAGCTATATGTGATTTGTGTACATGATGTTTTAGTGGATCATAGAACTGTTCAGATTATTATTGGATACTTGATAGCGTACTACCGCCAATACTACGACATAGGCTGGGGGTGGCCCACGTACTCGTGCTCGAATATCCGAGTGCGGGTCGTGACAATTTTCTTTTTCTTTTTTGGTTTTAGAGAGAATTCTGCAGAGAGAAAAAGAAGTGGAGGGGGGTTAGGTGATGAGCGTAGGGTCTGGTCTATTTGCCGGAGGCTTGGGCTGGGAATAAAAAGAAAGAGATGTAAAGTATGAATAAAAAAGAAAAGAGAAAGAATGTGTTGTAGGCTGAGCCCAGTCGGCCAAGCCCAGAGGGCTGGGTTTATGAAAAATAAGAACAACAAAAGTGTGTTTATTAATTATTTAATTAGTATTTTTTAATTACTAAGTAATTACTTATTAGTTAATAATTATTAAATACTTTAGTTAATGACTTAGTTAATGAGTTTTTTTAATAATCTAGATAATATTTAGTTAAATTTTGATTAATATTTTACTTAATACTTTAAATTAGAATTTTTTTTAGTATTTCTTTAGCAGCTTATTAGCATAGCATTTTGATAATTACTTGGATGGGTAGCTAGTTTTAGAAATAGTATTACTAGAAATCTTCTAGAAAATCTTAGGATATTTTCTAATCATTATTTTCTTAATTATTTTAGGTGGATTTAGAGACATTTGTCAACATTTGAGAAAAGGTAAGTACGTGTATCTCAACTTTACTTAGTAGCTTTGCATGTCATGATTTGCACTATATCACTTATTTTATGTGTTTTTCATGTTTCATGTCGGGAGGGACATTCATGAAGCATGTAGTTTATCTTGGCCTACGGATAATTACTTGACTACTAGCACTAGATGTGCCGTACGTCCATGACTTGCTTCAATGCTAGCATATCGGCTACGATGTGCCTTACTCTTACTTGCGTAATTGCTAGCATATCAGTTACGATGTACCTTATACATGATAGTCCATACATTCTTATTGGTGTTCTATTGCACTTGTTTCACGTAGTTAGCACATGATTTTAGGTACTTATTAGTTCACTTGTTATTTATTGCCTTTGCTATCTTTTATACTATTGCATCTTATTGTTGTGTACGGTTGAGTTACATTGTACTTTGCCCCTTTCCTGATTAGATCGTTGATATATACAAGTGATGATAAGATAGACTATCCCACATTCTATGGACCACATGAGGACCCGATAGTGGAGGACACTCTAGAGTCTATCCAGGGCCATGAGACTTTCACCGAAGGGATCTAGATTGTGTAGTTTTTAATTTCATGAAAACTCTAATGATTATATAGAGTTGCCTTTATCACTTACCGAATTTTTTCCGAAGATCTTTTGTAAAAGTACATGTAATATAAAATAGTGGATGCTGTAATTGTTGACTAGTTACGCGATTAAAGTTGTGATGAGAGATTGATACACTCTATCTTTGATGATTCCTAAGACTTAGCCAGCTTACAACACTGCTCACACCAGCGTAGGCCGGGCGTAGCAAGCTTCGTACCCTATTATTTAGGAGCGGTTCATGACATGTTTTTAAGGTGGCCCATGCAAGCCTAGAAAATCATACGATAGGACCGATATGGATTGCATGATGTTATTATGTATTTATTTTCTACTACACTATTGGACACTTATGTTCTCTTTCCTCCATTTCAGAAAATAGCAAAGGGAAGACGAGAGCCGCGAGGCCGCACCCCTAGCGTAGTCATTTCCAAGATAGCGCCCTCTTCACCTCCAACGGGTTAAGCGAAGACTGGGACCATTCCCTCGTCTCCAAATCAAGGAGCTACCTCCATCAGGCACTCTTCCTAGTCTATGCCCATGGGTGATGGCTGGAACTCATTCAAATATATATCATTGTTGAGAGGAGTATAGAGTTTCCTTTGTCAATTTTAGGTGATTTTAATGTCACACTTTATACATATGAAAAGATTAGGGGCAAACGTGTTCCTGATAACATCTTACTGGATTTTTAGGATCGTCTGATACAGTTAGTGCTGTGAGATCTGAATCATATGGGACATTTATGGACCTGAAATAATAAGGCGGTCAGGCAGAGGGTCATGTGTCAGTTGTACCGAGCTTTGGGCAACAGTATTGGTTTGACAAATTATCGAACACAGTTGCAGAAGGCTTAGCAACAGGGTCCAATGACCATCGCGATTCGAATTCAAATCACTAATACGGAGATACGTCGTTCTAGTCCTTTCAAATACAACAACGCGTGACACCTCCTTGATGGGTATGTTGATGTTGTTCAAAGGGGGCTACATGCGGAGGTTGGTAACATCCAATTTTAGTAGGTGAGGCGCCATAGGATGGTGAAAAATAGACTCAAAGCATGGACCAGCGGTAGATCCAAGCCGGCCTTGCGGGTCATGGAGCAAGAACTGAGGGAGGTTCAAGGCTGCTTGCTGGTGGTTCCACAAAACTCCTCTCTAGATGCTCGAAGCAGGATCCTATGAGGGACATTGGGTAGTAATGCCTATTTAAATAAATTCATATGGTTCAGCGATCTTAATGTACATGGATGCGGAAAGGGGTCAAATGTACTAAGTTCTTCTATGATTTAGTTCGAGCACGACAACACTATAATAGTATGAACAAATTTATTGGTGTCGATGGAGGTAAAATTCTGGCACCAATAAATATCCAACTGGAAGCAGCCATGCATTATTCTACTGTATATGATCAAGATGATTATCTGACTACTTTTTCTCAGATTGTGTATAAAAAGCTGGTTATGAACATGGGTAATCATAAGCTACTAGCGGTGGTCTATGTGGAGGAGGTGGAGGACGTAGTGAAGTCTGCAAATCCTGGCAAAGCGCTTGGGCCTCATGGTTTTGGGAGTAAATTTTATAAAATTCACTTGGAGGTATTGAAGCACTCAGTGCTGGAGATGGTCAATGATTTTTTTTATGCATGGTAGATGGTTGAGGGAAATGAATCACCCGTTTCTCACTCTTATTCCAAAGAAGGAGGGAGCCATGACACTATCAGATTTCAGACCCATTTTATGTTGTAATTATTTGTACAAAATAATTACACATCTTATGTGCCAACGTATGGAGCAGGTTTTGCATATACGCAAGATCTAGTGTCCAAGAATCAAGCAACTTTTATCAACGGAAGGGCTATAGCAAAGAATAGCCTTCTTGGACATGAACCGATGCGGGAGTTCAACAAGCCTGGCGGTCAGAAAGCATGTATTAAACTTGATTTGAGGAAGGCTTATGACATGGTGAATCAGGCCTTTCTTTGTCATATTATGACATCTACGTGATTTGTGAAAGATTGGGTGGCATTGGTATGTGAATGTATTACACTAGCTAAATTATTAGTACTTATCAAAGGGCAACCACATGGTTTTTTCAAGAGTAATAAAAGGCAACGAGAAGGTGATATTGCATGTGTCGAAAATAGATCGTCCCGTTATTTAGTCGAGCTTGATGGATATTGCAGTGTGTTGAAAATAGATCGTCCCGTTATTTAATCAAGTAAAACACATATTTTCTATCTCATTATGCTGATGATTTATTAGTATTTATGGTACTATCAATATCTGGAGTCGTGGCTATGTCCAAAGTTATGGAGGACTTTGGAGTGATGTCAAGACTACGGCTGAATAAAGACAAGAGCATGGTATACGTCAGTAAATGATGTTATATAAAGGAGGAGTGGGCGGCAGT
>JANAVB010037734.1:0-44096 GCA_029216955.1 Iris pallida
CATCAACCATGCATGCATCATGCATTCTTTGCTATTAACAATATCTCGTCTTTTCTTGTTTTATTGCTCATAATACAATTTATATACCAATACTTCATAGTGCAAGCTTATTTCAAATAAACATTTTTGAGAGGGTTAACTATCCACCCAGGAGGATCACATGAACACTCGACCAATTTCATTACTATCACAAATAACAGTTTTAGCTGACTACAAATATCAGACAAACTACCAACATATAATCACACAAGTCAAATTTGGAAGGGGTTCCCAAGATACGTAAAAAAATATTTGGAGTAAGACGAGCATCATGCGTGTATTGGAAAAGGCCGGAATTTCGAAGGCGACGAACATCAACGGGCGTCAAATTAGAAATTTGAAAATAACAGTTTTCCAAGGTATACCGTCTGTATACCGCCAGTATACCTTTGTTGTTCCAGAACCTTCTCAGTTGGATCTAATCAACTGTCCAGATAGTTGCGGGATTGATGGGGATTTAAATAGGTTATTTTCTAACATAATCAATCATCACGAGATCATAGGGAGAGGTTTCTCAAAGCTTGCAACTTTCAAATAGAAGAAAGAGAGATCAGTGGCTATTTCGAAGGGAGATCGGTTTGGTATGTTTTCGTCATCTCCGTTCATCGATAATCTTGGTAATCCATTTTTATTGCTTTGAGTAATTGTTGCGATCCAGTTGGATATGTGGAGAAGTTTGTAGAGGGTGTGTGATTAACTCCGATCGTTCCTTGGTTTTTTCCGTAAGGATTTTTCACACCAAAAATATTTGTGTTTGCATTGTACTTTGTCTGTAATTTTGGCAAGTTGGTTTTTATGCGATTTACTTTGGTTCTCTTGTCGTCCCTTGGTTTGGGAGAATGATTTTCGCGTCCGTTCCCAACAGAGTGGTATCAGAGCTTTGATTTCAGAGCAGTATCAGGTGTCAGAGTTGACAATCAAACCAGGTAGAAGAGATGGATGCGAAGTCGGTATGCATGGTAAACCTAAACGGTTTCAATTACCACTATTGACTTTGCACGATAAATGATTTGTTATTCGTCAGAATCTTCAATTTTTATTTGCTTCTGAGAAGCCCAGTGATAATATAAGAATGATTGAAAGTTCGAGCATATACAAATGTGCAGATATATTAGACAGTTCGTAAACGATAATGTGTATAATAACATTGCCAATATTGAGCACGCAAAGTCATTATGGGATAAGCTAGAATCTTTGTACACAAAAAGACTGAGGTAAACAAGTTGTTCCTAATCAGACATATGATGGATCTAAGTTACAAGGATGGTTCGTTTATTACAGGTCACCTGAGTGAGTTGTAAGACGTGGTTGACTAGTTATCCTCTATAGGATAAAGTTCGACGACAAAGTTCAGAAGCTTCGGTTGCTTTATACATTGCCAGAATGTTGGGAGACCATATGTGTCCATGATCACTTCTGCTCCAGAAGACGTGATTACTCTGGAGTTCGCCAAGAACGGGTGTTAAATGAAGAGATACGGAGGAAATCTCGAGGCACTTTATCTACATCCCATTCAAAGGCGCTTGTTTTAGAGAGCCGTGGCAGGAGTAAAAGTAGGAATCTGGACGGTGGCAGAGACAAGAGGAGAGATAAGTCGATACGAGGACATCGAGTGCCATCATTATGGTAAGAAGGGTCGCATCAAGCAAAACCATTTCGCTTGGAAGAGTAAAGGCAACAAGGGAAAGCAGAGTGAGAACACAACAGTGGTTGCCTCAGCAGATGGAGGTATTATTATTGTGGGTGATGAGGTTGTTATGAACCTCGTATGCGATGACAGTTCTTGGTGGTGGAATCAAGGACTTCTATGCATGTATCTCACAACAGGATACTATTAGCCACATAGACAACAGAAGACTGTGGAGCGTTGATGATGAGCAACAGAATATGTTAAAAGATGATGCTATTAGAGACGTGCATCTAAAGAAAAATACAAGAGCAACTCTTGTGTTAGGTTTGTCATGTCTCTGATATTCATTTCAACCTGGAGTCGGTTGAAAGATTGGATGATGAGGGATGTAACCCACTTTTCCCCAAATAAAGATTTTGGCATTATTCATCTATCTAGTATATTATAATTAACTATTATTCTTACATTAATATTTAGATATTATTTTTATTTAGCTATTATGTTTTACCTAAATATTTTAGAACCATATAAGTTTGGAAATGAGTTTGGGCTGATAGTGTTAGGCCTATTGGGCCGAGCCCACAGGCTGGACTTAAGTCCAGAAGTATATTGAAACCCATTTTTGGTTATTCTAAGACTTCTTCTTCTTTCTTCTTAATTCGTAGGCGACGACCGGTCAGCGAATGATGGAGCTCAACGCACCTCTCCGGCGGGAACAACGTCGCCTCTTCGATCGTTCCATAAGACTCTGGAGGTTTCCCCTCCACTGACCTAAACCCAGCCATCTTGGCCATCCAATCCCCACCGACCTACTTCCGGCAGTCGCCACCGTCCGATGCTAACGGTCGCGTCCTCCTCGCCAGCCTATAAATAGGACCCTAGGCTCTGTTCTTCACTCCTCTTCCAAGCGACGAAGCCCTATGTCACTACCACATTCTAAAATGAGGATATTTTGACTTTTGTGTAAATTGAATAATTATATTATTTTATTGTATCTAATTGTGTTAGTGATATAATTTGGTAAAACCTTAGAACCACCTTGATTAGATGTTTAGTCATGACCAAAGAAGACTTAGTTAGTGAGATTAACAAACCTTAAATTTATTTCTGATTAGTCAGTTAGTCTCTAATCTAACTAGAAAACCATTTAGGAAATTTACTAGAACACTAAGTTAGAAGGAGGCCTTTCCTCTAAACTTTGTCATGACAATTAGGAGGGCTTCTTAGACTTTTCCCCATGAACCAAACCCTAGCCCGAACCCTAGTGGCCGGCCACACATTGTCCCCTTCCATTTAAGTAATAACTTCTTCTTCTTCCTCCTTCCATTGAAACCCTAACCCTAAATTAGGAGTTCTTCCCCAATTTCCTTCCTACACTCAAATTGCCTCCAAATTCCCTCAAACTAATTCCATTCTCTTTCCCTTGGAGAGGAGAAGGTTCTATTGGCTAGCTTGGGAGCATTTGGAGTATTGGACACTTGGAGCTTGGAGGAGATCTAGATCTAGGGATTTTTGATTGGAAATCTATCTCCCAATTGGTATGAGCTCTCTAAATCCTTTAATTTTCATTTAATTAGTGTATATGCGTTCATTTAGGACCCCCATTGCATTAGGGTGCTATTAGAGAGGAGTTGAGGCTCTCCTCTTCCTATTTTGAGGGTTTTCCTTTTTCATTTTGATCCACATTAGGGAAAATCCGAGAATAGAATCTAGGGTTTGTAAAATTATAAAAATAGGTCATACTAGTGATGTAGAGCATGTGGATGTGCCTTGGGTCAAGTTTGGATCCATTTGGAGTGCGTATCACGAGAGTATCGGATACGCACGCCAAGTGTTTGACAAAACGACCCTTAGAGCATTCAATACTCTAATTCCATTTTTGAACCTTGTTTTGTATTTATATTGTCTTGGGTTATCAATTTTAGGATTCATATAGTGAATTAGAGTGTATTTGGAATGTGGTACATTAGGTGGGGGTTTGGGACATATGTGTATAGCCATGTCTTAGTCTTTCTGTGGTTTGTTAGCACTGTGGTTGACGGGCAGTCCCCTCTTCATTTTTGTTCTGTCACTGTTTTGATATAACAATCCTTTTGTTGTATTTATATCATCCCTATGTTATTGATCACCTATACAGTCCATTACCTACCATCATATCAGTCCACACCACATGTATTAGTTCCTATTGTGCAGTCCCCAGATAATATTAGTTTAGTCTTCACATTCTAAGATCAGTTATTAGGATGTGGTTTGAGTCCCAGTTATCTTCATGTCCAAATCTTAACTGTGCAATCCCAATGTAATGTATTGTCCTCGTTTACAAATGGTAGCTGCTAGATCATCTTGATCAGTCCCCTTTTGTTCATGTATTTATTTTAATATTCAGTCCATGCTTAACTCCATATTTCAGTCCTTTGATTTTTCAGTTATCAATTATATATGTGTTCAGTCCATCCTTGTCAGTCCAGATAATATATGTTCAATCCTCATTATGTAATATGTGTTCATTTCACATGACAATAGCCCAGTCCCTTGCCTTGGTCAGCCCACGTTTATCTTCATGAGATTCATTCCCTACACTTTTAATTTCACAGTCCATGAAGAGAAAGGGGACTTGAATGATAAAACTATAATAGTGAATATATTTATAAGTATATATAAGTTATACATATATGTGTAATGTTAGTATTTATAAGGGAATTTGGGGTAGTATCCTCTAGTATACTAAAGGGGTATGGGTTATAGATAAGTTAAAACCTAGGTTTGACATATGACTTGAAAACACATTATCCCTAGCACACTAAATAGCCTAAATTGGCCATACCCTAGATATTGACCAATTAGATCAAGTTTGACCCAGAGTTGACCAATTGACCTAGTTTGACTAGTATTGACCCAATTTGACTTCATCGATCTGGAAAAGGCCTAGCAGCATATAAATAACACTGTTAAACCAATTGTTTAATCTAAAACACTATATAACCCTAAATTCTCATCATAGGTCTCTGTGACTCCAGTTCGAATACCGATACACAGCCGTTGCTCAGGATATCAGATGAGTACATTCTCTGATTGTTTTTATCACGATAGTATCTATATTGCCTGCTCTAGACTACTTGATGCTGACACATTGTTATCACGGATTAGTACTATATGGATCTTGTCATGAGATGTTATTCCCTTATCGGGTGCATCGGGTATTTTATGTTCATATACTTTATCATGTACATCATATACTTCTTGTATTCGTATCATTAATGTACTCCCGTATGATCTCATTGATGGAACTGGGGATTCACAGGACCCTTACTTTGGTGTGCGTATTGATCGATAGAAAGTTAAACAGATTTAATACGTGTTCTAACCCTTCATAGACGGAAACTAGGGTTCACGAATTATACCTGCGGCAAAAAGAAGACAAGTAATTCCTGGCAATCTCGAGCGGACGACACCAAGATCTTATGCACGTATTCCTTCCTCGAGTTGGACGTAGTGTGGGCGATGATCTTACAACTTTTTTTTCTCCTTGGCAGCCCTCTCTTTCTCTCCTTACGTGAATCATGAATTTAGAGAAAGCTTCAGATTTTTGATCAATCATCTGGCGGACAGAGAATAGAGGATATATATAGGCTACGGTAGGGACCATGAGAAGAAATTAGGGTTAGGCCTCCTAACGGATCTGGATATCCCGTGTTCAGCCCGAACACACAATCCAGGCCCATTAATAATAGTTCGGTCCACTAATGAGCTATTGTTGCACAACCTCCCTAATCCTAAATTATGTTTGTGGGCTCCTTTTATTATATGATCGTTTAGCTCCCCATGTTAAGATATCGTATGTCCGTCGATCAAATTAAGTTACTGACAACTATATTAATTCGACATCTTTTATCCTTAAGTAGTACCGCTCAACTTTATTTATCATATCGGATATAATCCACCTGCAGGGTTTACATGACAATCCTGATGAGATCCTTAAGGGGACATCATCAACCTGATGTATCGGGACATGGATTCTATTTATAATCAACAGTCCATCATACATACAATTTTATTACCCAATTCATAGAGGTTGTTGATCCATAATGAATCTCACTCTTTCACGAGTCGCATCACTATCGATGAAGAGAGAAGGATATGTATCCTTCGGCAACAACCTAGAAGGTTATATTATAGGTAATGGTATTATTGGTCATCCTCTCTCTCCCGTAATAAAGGATGTCTGCCTAGTGACCGAGTTAAAGCATAACCTGCTCAGCATTAGTCATCTTGCTGACCATGGATATGACATTAACTTTGGACAAAACAAATGCCTTATTTATGATAGGTCAACGGGTGATATTGCTTTTGAAGGGGTAAGAGAGGATAATATTTATATTTTTTACTTGTCTATAGATACTAACAATGCAGATAGATGCATATATGCTCATAAGGACGAAAGATTATTATGGCACCAACGTCTTGGTCATGCCAACATGGATACTATATCTAGGCTATCGACTAAGAAGCTAGTTAGAGGCTTGCCCGACATCACATTCAAAAAGGATACGGTATGTGCCGAATATGAATTGAATAAGGCAACTAAGTCTTCATTTCATTCTATAAACTCTGTAAGTACTTCTAGACCTTTGCAACTTCTCAATATGGATTTATTTGGGCCTAGTAGAGTAGTCAATCATGGTGAAAAACTCTATGCCTTTGTTATTATTGATGACTTTTCAAGATTTACTTGGGTTTTCTTTCTTACAAATAAAAGTGATGCTATTTCGGTTTTCAAGATTTTTGTTAAGAAAGTTCAAAACGAAAAAGGCTACATGATTACTCGAATCCGAAGTGATCATGGAGGCGAGTTCAAAAATTCTGATTTTGACAAGTTTTGTGATTTTAATGGCTTTGATCATGAGTTTTTTGTCCAAGAACTCCTCAACAAAATAGTGTTGTGGAGCGAAAGAATAGGACTCTCGACGATATGGCTAGAGTCATGTTGAACAAGTTTTTACTTCCAAAATACTTTGGACTGAAGCTGTCAGTACAACATGCCACATTTTAAATAGGATGCTTATTCTTCCCATTACGAAGAAAAAACCCTATGAGCTTTGGTTTGGAATAACCCCAAATGTTTCTTATTTTAGAGTTTTTGGTTGTAGATGCTTTATCCTTAACACCAAAGACAACTTAGGCAATTTGATGCCAAAGCTGACGATGGTATTTTCTTTGGCTATGCTGCCAAGAGCAAGGGATATAGAATTTTTAACAAACGCTCATTAATTGTGGAAGAGTCTACCAATGTGACTTTTGATGAAGATAACAGTACATCAGCTACTCTTGATGATGATGTTGAGCCATCAACTTCTACTCCAATGAATACCACAACCGAAACCAATTCTCTGGAGGGTTTTCCAAAGAAATTCTCTTTCAAGCCATCACATCCAGAAAATTTGGTGATCGGTGAGGTTTCACGTGGAGTAACTACTAGATCATCATTAAGAGACTCTATTGCTAGCAATGCCTTTATTTCACAAATTGAGCCGAAAAACATTTTAGAAGCTTTCAATGATAAATTTTGGATTTCTGCTATACAAGAGGAACTCAACCAATTCGAGAGGAGCCAAGTATGGGAACTCGTTCCTAGACCGACTAATCACTCGATTATTGGTACTAATGAGTTTTTAGAAACAAAGTGAATAAAGATGGTTTAGTCACACGCAACAAAGCTCGTCTAGTAGCCCAAGGATACAACCAAGAGGAAGGTATCGACTACGATGAGACGTATGCTCCTGTTGCTAGATTGGAATCCATTCGGATGCTTTGTGCATTTGCAAATTTTCAAAATTTCAAATTATTTTAAATGGATGTTAAAAGTGCTTTCTTGAATGGATTTATTAAGGAGGAAGTTTATGTAAAACAACCCCCTGGTTTTGAAAATCACAAATTTCCTGACCACGTGTTCAAGCTAAAGAAAGCGCTGTATGGCCTTAAACAAGCCCCTAGAGCTTGGTATGAACGGCTAAGCAATTTCCTGCTTGAAAAAGGTGTTTCAAAAGGGAAAATTGACACCACACTTTTCATAAAATCTTTTAAATATACTATTCTTTTAGTACAAATATGCGTAGATGATATTATATTTGGTTCTACTGATGAAATCCTTTGTCAAGATTTTGCCAAGTGTATGCAGACCGAGTTTGAGATGAGCATGATGGGGGAGCTCAACTACTTTCTTGGGCTGCAAGTCAAACAAATGTCAAATGGAACCTTCATCTGTCAATCGAAGTATACAAAGGACATGCTGAAGAAATTCGACCTTGACAACGTCAAACCAATCAGCACTCCAATGGCTACTTCAACCAAACTTGAACCAGATGACAGCGGTAAACCCGTAGATCAACGTAAGTATCGAGGTATGATAGGCAGTCTACTCTATCTTACTGCTAGTCGCCCTGATATTATGTTTAGCGTTTGCCTGTGTGCTAGATATCAAGCAAATCCTAAGGAATCACACATGACCGCTGTTAAGCGTATCTTTCGATACCTTAAGGGTACAGTTACAGTGGGCCTATGGTATCCTAAGTCAACATTATTTGACCTCATTGGTTACTCTGATACAGACTTTGCCGGATGCAAGATCGATCGTAAAAGTACGAACGATACGTGTCATTTATTAGGAAAGGCTTTAGTCTCTTGGTTTAGCAAGAAGCAGAATTCTGTTGCACTATCCACAACAGAAGCTGAATACATCGCAGCTGGGCGTTGTTGTGCACAAATTCTGTGGATGAAGTAAACCCTTGAAGACTATAACTTATCTTTCATGCATATTCTAATCTTTTGTGACAACACTAGTGCTATAAATCTTACTAAGAACCCCATTTGTCACTCACGCACGAAGCACATTAAAATTCGTCATCACTTTTTGCGTGATCATCAGCAAAATGGCACGATTAACTTAGAATTTATTGACACTGATCATCAGTTAGCAGATTTCTTTACAAAACCATTATCCGAAGAGCGCTTCAACTTTTTTGTCGTGAACTTGGAATTTTAGATGAAGCTGTTGTAAATTAAAATAAACCTGCATAAATATCGAGTATATCTTGATTCTCTTATGATGAACTTGCTATGGGTACAAGCCGAAAGGGTCCTTCTGACAACAAGGCGTAAAAGTCTAAGCAACACGGTGCACTAGTCCTCAGGACTACCGCTAGCTGGGATCCGGCCCATGCAGCTAACCCATGGCAGCTTCAAAATATTGAATTATGATATAATTTCTTATTTATTATACGGTTCATTTTTATTTATCACATGCTGAAATACTATTTTTTTAACTTCATATTACTGCTTCGAGTTCACTTTTTGGTATTCATTTGCTTACTTCTTGGATCTTTTCTTGTATTTATACTCTTGTCTTATTTTGATCTTTCTTACTTAACCATTTTTTTCATATCAGCCTGATTCCTATTCTGTGACCAGGATCCGAAATTCGGGCCGAACTCTGTCCTTACCAGAGTTCGGGCCGAATTCGGCCTGACTGTTCCAGAACCGGGAACAGTCTCAGCCGTTGATCAAAATTAAGATCCAATGGCCATTATTTGCTCCGACCACTTGAAACCCTTCCCATATTTTCGGGTTCTCCTCCCTCTTCTTCTTTATTACCACCTTTTCTACTTCTCAAACACCTTTCTCTCAAAACCTTAACCCTAATTTCTCCTTTCTAGAGCTCTTTTCTTCCCCAAACTCAAGGAGAAGGCCTCTTTTTCAATTCTCCTTCATTGTTCATCATTAGTTTGAGGTATAATTTCATACTTTTCTATATCTCAAATTTTCTTCATTGTCTTTATTGTGTTATGGCTCCACGTTTGTTCAACCGCGGAAAGAGACTTCGGACCAAGGGAGCATCCTCGTCGAATGCTCCTCCTCGCGTTGAACCGCCCGTTGCACTACCCGTTGCACCGGCCATTGAACAACAACCACCAATCCATCCGTTGTTCAATCCTCTACGTCCGCATGATCCAAACACTTTCGACGATCGAATTTTTGTATCACTAGACGCATAAATGATTGGTTTAGTGATTTTCGGACACGTCCGGTGTTTGCGGGACACCCCATCAACTTTACTATATTCTCACAATATGATGCACTTTTTCATGACCTTTGCCTTGATGAACTTGTTACCACAAAATCGGTCATTTATCGTAGTGCTATTCAAATGTTCTACTGCAACCTCACCCATGATGATACACATATTTGTTCACGGGTTGCGGGAATTGATCTCTTTTGATGATTTCGAATTGGCCGAATATCTTGAGCTCCAAGAGCCTAATTCTTGGGAAAAGCTTGTTGAAGCCCGATCTTTTCAATTTCCCGAAGGGATTTCACTTGAAAGTTTCAAGGACGACTTGTGTAGCCCTAACACACGTCATCGTAAGCTTTTGGCTAAATTCCTCAATCCTTATTTCTATGAACTTCATCGGATCATTTTCAACACCATTCTACCCAATGCGGGTTCTACCGATGAAGTCACTTATTTTGAAATCTCGGCCTTATACCATCTCCACTTTCATGTTCCCTTTAATCTTCCATGCACAATGATGGATTGGGTGATTAATTATAGGAAGAAAACAAGATCTTTGGTTTATGCATTATACCTTCCTATGATCTTTCGTGCGTTTCATGTACCCCTTGATGAGTGTCCATTCTTACCTTCCCCTGCCTTCCTCTCTAAGGCAAGGAGGCTTCAGGCGGCCGTTGGCTCACCAGTCGTGTCTGAGCATTCTGACGATGAGCCAGATGCCCCTCCTCTTGGACAGGATCCTCCTCCTCCTCCTGCCACTCTCGAGTCTCTTCAGACTATGCTCCGAGATCGCTTCACCTTGGAGGACGATCGTTGGACTCAGCTGGATTATCGAACTACCTTGCAGATGAGTGCCATCAGCAACTCGCTGCATGATCTTCGGTATTCCATGTCTCGTCATCCTTCCATGCCCATTCCTATGGAGCGAGATCCCGGTCGTGAGGGCTATCGTATCGATGACCCTTGGCTCATTCGCTACTTGGATCCAGATGCAGCCTTCGTGGACCCTCGTCGCTCCTTTACTGATCCATCGGACGACGCTGGGCCTTCACGTGCTCGATGATGGATATGGACTGCTCCCTGCTACTGCTACTGAGGATCATAGATTATGGTTTATGTATTTTGCTTTTAGTTGCTTTTATGTACTTGGTTTGTATTAGACGTATTATGGGTTGTGACTTTTAAGACTTTGGTAGTTCTATCAGTTTATGTCATTTCTATTATGACTCTTGAGACATTTGGTCGTTATATCAGTTTATATGCAGTTTCTTCTCTTATCTTTTGGTGTGTTTGCCAGCTATTACTTGTTTATCTTATATTGCTAAATGCCAAAAGGGGGAGATATGTATATTCTATATTCTTTTTGTCTATATGTGCTTTTGGAAGAATGTTCTTATCAGGCCAACAAGATGCATTATTTACGGGGGAGCTATTTTTAAGCTCGGCACTGATTATGGGGGAGCTATGCTTTTTGTCTTTACATGTGTCCAAGTATGAATATTGAATATACAATTATTATTTTGTCAATTATCAATATGGGGGAGATTGTTGACACAAAGTCATTGTCAACCAAATATTGATAACATTGACTAAATAATACTTGTAATAATTCAATACGACACACGACGACTACATCCAGCTCAAGTCAGACGACAGCTCAGTTTTGCAATTTCAAGTCATTTTTGAGTCTGTATTTTATATTTATTGAGTCTAGACTGATGTAAGCTGAGTTGTGATGAGCTCTTGAGACTTAACCTATAACCTACCCAAAATCCATAAGCTCCACACATCAAAATAAGCCCATTGGACCTTAAGACCCATTCTGTGCTCTGGAGACAGAGTTCGGGCCGAACTCTGCCTCCACACAGAGTTCGGGTCGAACTCTGTCCCCTAAAAATTAGCACCCTAATTTTTAGGGTTGGCTGGTTGCTTGTTGTCCAACGGCCAAATATTTGAAAAATCCTACCAGAATTCTGGCCGAATTCTGCCTGCTAATATCCTATAAATAGGCCATAAATTCTCTCATTTTCATTCATCCAATCTTCTCTTCTCTTCTCTCAAAAGCTCAATACAAGCCATACCCTTCTTTATCTACTAGCCACAAGCTTCCTAAGCCTCGAGTGCTCAGCATTTCTCAGTTAGGAGTCTTATGCAAGAGTTCAAGAAGTCGCTTGGAAAATTCCAAGCATCGCCACTGCGATCCTTTGTAAGAAGTTGACGTGCTCTTCTGAAGAAAAGGCACGGGATGTAACTACTATTTCACAAATATTGGATTTAATCCTGAGCTAGAGTTCTCAGGCCTAGACTAGTCCTCCACGAGGGAAACCAGGTTAAAATCGGCTGTGTTTGCGTAAGCTTTCTTGCTCCTTATTTATTTCCGTATTTACTCTGATTAGTTTTTCTTGTGAAAGAGTTTAAATTTTTAATTGACTATTATCGCTATAAACTCTATTCACCCCCCTCTAGAGTTGCCATCTGTTCTTCAGTGGGGACGTGGTGATGGCGACGGGAGATCGGGGATGGGTTCGGTGAAGGCGGGGCTGCCGCCGGTTTGGGCGATGAGAAGAGGAGGAGGTGCTGGCGTTGTACGGCCTGGCCAGGGGAAATTTGGGATCTCGATGTTGACGGGGTGGTGGTAATGGCTAGGTTAGGTTTTAGGGATTTGTAATGTATCGTGTCGGGATTGTCGACACGGAGAAGGAATATTGTATTTGTAAAATATGGAATAAGAGACTGGATGGTCACAGACACGATGCACGATCTGTGGATGGGAAATTTCTGGAGGAGTATCTCTCCTTTTATAGGAGGTGGAAATTCCCAGTTGGATCGGGATTAGGATAATTTAAATCCCAATTAGATAAATCCCCTATTAATTTAAATCGATTTAAATCCAAATCAATTTAGATAAACTTCTCTTTAAATTAAATGCCTATTTAAAATAAAATCTTTTCCACATTTAAATTATAAAAATAACTCAAATATTTGATAAACAAAATCTTAAATGTCATTTCCATAAATATTTAAAATATAGTATTAATAAATTTTGAAAATCAAGATAATTACTTAAATATTAAATCATAAACTAGGCTTTATAAATAACAAAATTTATTAATAAACAAATTTTATATTTCGCAAAATATTAAATCATAATTTTCAAATCACCATTTATTTGACGAATAAAATAACCTTTTTATATAAAATAAAAATATTTATCATCTTTATTTGAACATGTACTTTCCTATTAAAATAAAAAATATTTTTCTAACATATATACCTCGACACATATTCGCACTCGTCGAGTATTTACGAAACGCAAACACCGCACGTTACGCAAATACAACAATGAGAACTCGTATGCGACGTGCAGATACGAAATACAAAATGAATACAAAATTATATATAAAAAAATCGTAGTAGAAATTTAGGGGGTTTACATCCTACCCAACTTAAAAGAATTTCGTCCTCGAAATTTAGGAAAAATTAGGATAGGTAGGGCGAAGGGGATGGTAAGAGTTTGTTCGAATAGGTTTATGAGATCTTCTCGAGACGGGAATGCAAACAAATATTCGACGAGGAGGCGAACGACATTTCAATAGCAATATGTCATTTGAGCGACTAGAACAAAAATTTCGATGGTTTTCAATTTAGATTACGATCATGCATATGACAACCAATCAATGACTAAGCTTGATCAACCCTAACATTAACCTTAAAAAGGGCAACCTCATAAGTAGGTAATAAACTCCTTAATCCTTTGATATCATCAATATTTATGTAATCTCTCTTATCATAAATCATTCTTTCAAAAAAAAAAATTTACTTTCGTAGCACGTCCCCTTAATCATTTAACAAAACCCAATATGTTTATAAATATACTCTAACTTCCTCTATCTTGTCGTAGAATTTCAATTAGTCTCAAATTTTGAATTCCATAATCTCCATTTATACTAGCTCACTTATATATATCTTTCCAAGTTATGATTTCCTCTAGAATTAAAATTCCAAAATCTCCAACCAATTTGGCCCAAGTAAAAGCTATAATCTTCTTACTACAAATTTGTAATTATTGGTCAATGTACGATGCATCCATAGGTATCAAAAAAAGTTCGTCTTCAATGATAAATCTCGAAAACTAACAGTATACCTTCATAACTCAATCTTTTATCATCATAATTGAAAATTTCTAAAATACTTATTAGTCTTTCTCTCGAAATTTTAAATTCAACAATCTCATCTTCTTGATGGAAGAAATGTAACTCATCTTAACTTCTTATTCATAGTCATCTTACAACTTAATTCTCCATGCATCAAAAATGTAAAGGTTTCTTTCTTCAACAATTGGTTATCCTTGAAAATATCATCATAACACTATATGTCATCGAAGGCAATGTCAACATTTTTCTTTATCAAAATTTGCATCCATAAATTTAATATATAACCTTGGTTCTTAAACCACCAACACTTTTAGGAAATTTTTTTTACTCGATAGTTAGTTACCTCAAACAAGCCTTTGAAATTCGAGAAGTCTATTTACTCTTGAGTGTTTCATCAAACACCGTATATCATTCCTTATTTCATATATTTGGATTTATCGCACATTTTCATTTATGTCCCATCTATACCTCATAATCTCATAATTATCTTTAACCAACTACATCATTTATCCATATTGTGGGGCTCTCTAATCTAACCTCTACTAACCCAAGATTGTCATGATCACATTTTATTTCGCATAAGGGAATCAAACAGGGAACAAGGTTGCATAAGCTATTGAGGAATCATAGTGAAATATAAGTAAAGCAGTTTAATTGGAAGAGAGAAAAGTAAGTGTTGCTAATATTGCATGAAGAATAAAAGGTGTTATGGGTCTAAGTAAATCAAGATAATACAAGAAAATAAATTGACAAGGGTTAAGCAGGCAAGATAAATGCAAGTTAAGCATTTAATAGATCACCATCACATATTAGGTTGAAAAAAAAAAATTTGAATCGAGGTGGAGTCCATATTGGTACGATGGTAAGGGTTATAGTTGAGTCTTTTTGGCTCGAAAGTCTACCATAAAAATAGAGTACAAGGGGACGTGTTTTAGTGGGACATGATATACCTACATGAAGGTCAGCTCGTCTAGGTCTTGTATGTGAAATTTGTTGGAAGGAAAAGTCTAGTGTTGTGCTCCAAATATTGAAGTCACGATAGGGAACGCCAAATGATCAAAATAGAAAGTGGGTTTTTCATAAGGTACTAATTAATGCACCAAAAATAAAAGGTTAAAGCACAAAATAAAGATAATTATGAATCTCGTAGGTCAAGGTAAAATAAGTTAGAGACACGGTTTCTAGAGGGAAGATAGTCTCATAGATAAGGGTATGGTCAAGGGAATGATTCCAATCATTTCTAAGTTTCAAACAATTAGATGGTCACAAATAATGATCTAGATTTGGGGGAAGATCGAGTAAGTCAAAGATATGTTTTATCGGTTTGGTCGATGACTAACTATACTTGTGCATATGCAATATCATAGTCATAGGTGGCATGTCAATCTAATGTGGAATACTTCTATCTCACTAGGGTGACCTTACTTGCTTCTTGGCCCTCTACTAATATATGATCTAATCTAAAATTTCAAGTCCTCGTAAGTTTCTCAATAAACTTTCCAAGATATTCCCCCAAGATTTTCCAATTATCTTAGGCCGTCGACTTTAATCAAAATTTAAATCTCTAGTCAATCTCGAAACAACCCTTGTATATTGCAACTGGAATAATAACCTCCCCCTTTTTTTCTTTTTTTTCCAAATCTTAAACTCAACATTTAATAAGTTTATCCGTCGAAATTCATACTACAAAATATAATGTTTAAATAACTCCCGAATTTAATTCTATATCCTTCAAATGTGTATATCTAGCTTCCAATAAGTCACAACTACTCTACAAAAGTAATTTCTTCTTCTCTCTCTCTTTTTTTTCCAAAATTTAAATATCCATAATCAAGGTTTTAAACTTGAAATCTAAATAGCCTTATAAATAATAGATCATATGACGTAATTTACTTCAAAAATATTTACCAAAATTTATCAATCATCCTCAAATTTTGGTTAATCATAAATCATACTTCCACATTTAAAATTCTATGATCCTTTTTCAATTTAAATTTATATCCCTCCAAAAGTTGTATAGCTATAACTCAAATAATCATAAATGTTCAAAGACCTTCAAAAAAATCAAAACGCAAAATCGAATCAATTTATTTTCTCGATCTAGCTATCCTTTTGTATATATCACCTTGTAATATCAAATTAAAATTACAACTATCTTTTGGAAGCGGTAATATGCTACTACCCAACTTGGAATTAACTAATCCTTAAGGTCATATTTCTAGGAAAATAACTGCCTTTATAACTCAAATAAAATTCTCAATGCATATTAATTGTCAATGCAATCTATCTAGCCATGTGTTTAACCTATGGGCATATACTAGTGTAGTCATCTTTACTAAACACGAAACTAAGAATTTACGGTAGAAGGAGTCAAGCAAGATGCAAATCAAGGAGGTCGAACGAGAGTTCGGAATTTGAAGTCAAGAAAGGAAGTCAAGTAGGTGGATGAGATTCTAAACTCTAATCCTATATTGCAGGCCCGTTCGGTACAGTCATGTAATCGAAATGGCAAACTAGACCTCCATGGGCCACCACAAAATATGTAACGCCCCAGTCCCAAAATACGTAGGACTAACACGTAGTCATGCCAGCTGTATACATACGAAGCATAGAGTCCTCGTATATATACATAAGCTATAAAATGCAGTAACCAAGGTACTAAATCTCATCCACAAAGATAAATATGATATAAAAGCAACTTTGAAATGGTCATGTATACAGTCGTTGGGCGGAGACAAATCCACTACCAACAAGGAAGGAAAAATACATGGAAAATACAATGTGTTTGGCGGGCGAAGCGAAGACGATCAAAGCGCAATCATCCTCGAAGAAATAGTGACAATCATGGCCATGGCTAGAACACCTGCGAAAGATAAGAGCACACACCAGGCGAGATAACCAGGTCCTCAGAGGGACATAACAAGATACAATAAACATGCCATATAAATACTGAATATAAAATATGCCACAATCAAAGAAAGTGACAAGACATAAATAAGGTAAACTAACCGTACTAAAGTGAACATGCAGTTGAGAAACAATCCTTCGACGCATGAGCCCTGGCTGTAAATGGGATCTGGTATAGTCCCCACTTGGGCACCAGTGACCTAAGCGCATGACGTTCAAAAATGATAGTGGCCAACCTGAGAGGCTCATACCCGTATCTCCAGCGGAGCTTCCGGGTTACAAGGGAAGTGCAATCGAAGCCCATACGTCAGGTATTGTCCTCTCCACCCAAATGTCCCTACCAAGTCGTATCCACGACCATGTTTCTCTATTAACTGCTAAGTCTCCTAAGTTGTCTCTATTAGCAGTTAGTCCTAACGCATGCACATGGGAGATCAGCCCACACGCAAGAACCTCTATATGATACTCATCTCACGTATCCTCGTGGTACAACTGTGTCAAGGTATGCAAAACACTACAGACGGTAGTCCCTTAACTCTAGGTCCATATGCAATCAAAGGATAATAACAATTTAGCTAATATCAGAACATGTAGTAAATCTAGAACTGTAAGAACAGAAAATAAATGAACAGTGATATGTAAATAAAATGCAGACAAACTATAAACAGTAAATAATGGCAAGGTATCTTGCCTGGTAGCGTGCCTGGTGTGGTGCGATGTTGCGACAAGTTCAATCTTGTCCAATAGCCGAAGTCGATGCATAAGGGTCCGAAATTCACAAGAAGATAGAAAGGCATGATTTAGTCACGATTGGTGATGATAATGAAAGAGAGTTGGTAGTGTAGTATACTAGATTTTTATTAATCATAGTATGTTTTTAGGAAAATACAAAAATCAAAAATTATTTTTAGGCAAAATACTCTAAATTGGAAAATAAGATTTTAGGTAGAATACTAAAACATGTTTTTAGATAAATAAATTATTTAGGCAAAAACAATATCTTTGTCAAAAATATATTATTTTTAGATACCACACATAAGCTAGAAGAATATTTTTAAATTTAAAACTAACTTTGAAATTTTTGCATTTCTCAAACCTATTTTTTTTACCAATAGTATTTACATATAACAATTAATAAAACAAGACTAATAATAATAATAATAATAATAATAATAATAATAAGAAGAATCAGTACAGGATATAATAATAATAATATATTTAACAATTTTAACAGCTCCTGGCTATTTTTTTAAAAATGAAAAAGAATTGGGGGCGGAGAGAGAGAGGGAAATGGGAAGGGGGTCTCACCGTGGGGTTTCGACGGCACGCGACCTCGACGGAGTCCGGGCGGCGAGCGGCGAGGGGGGTCCACGCTGGGGGTCCTACGTGCGGTGGAGCGCACGGCGGGGCGGATCCGCGGCGGAGAGCTGCTCCGGTGGTGGAGCCGAGGAAGCGGGACGGACGGTTTACCGACGTCGGCGGCGCGAAGCCGGTGGCGGAGGACAGACAGGTACGCGCGGAGGGGAACGATCTGGGGTGGCGCGGTCTGCGGCCGACCGGAGATGGGTGGAGGCGCACCGGAGGCCTCATGCGGTGGCGCCACGACTGGCGTCGGTTGGTCATGCCGGGCGGCGCGTCAGGCGCTCACGGCGGTGGTGGAGGTAGGTTCCGATGGTGGAGGAGGCGGATTCGGAGGTGACGTATGGGACCGGCTCAACAGGGGGTTGCTGCGGTGGCGCAGCGGAGTCGGGGCTTCTCCTGGATCTGGCCGGCGGAGGCGAGAGGCAGACGTGATCGGCCAGGCACGCGATGATCGCGGCTTGCCGAGGCTTGCCGCTCGACGGAGGTGCCCGACTGCAGTGGACGCGGTGATCCACGAGCACCGCCACGCGATTTAGGGCACGCCGATGGGGCATGCGATGCGACGAAGGTCGAGACGGGCGACGGGCTGCTCCGGCACGGACGACGGTAATTTTTTTTTAGGTTTTGATTTATAACTGGAGTGGGTGATGATGATGAACGAGGACACAGACAGGGACACGATTTGGTGTTGGAGTGGCGATGGACGTGGTGGGGACGTGGTGATGGCGACGGGAGATCGGGGATGGGTTCGGTGAAGGCGGGGCTGCCGCCGGTTTGGGCGATGAGAAGAGGAGGAGGTGCTGGCGTTGTACGGCCTGGCCGGGGGAAATTTGGGATCTCGATGGTGACGGGGTGGTGGTAATGGCTATGTTAGGTTTTAGGGATTTGTAATGTATCGTGTCGGGGTTGTCGACACGGTGAAAGAATATTATATTTGTAAAATATGGAATAAGAGACTGGATGGTCACAGACACGATGCACAATCTGTGGATGGGAAATTTCTGGAGGAGTATCTCTCCTTTTATAGGAGGTGGGAATTCCCAATTGGATCAGAATTAGGATGATTTAAATCCCAATTAGATAAATCTCCTATTAATTTAAATCGATTTAAATCCAAATCAATTTAGATAAACTTCTCTTTAAATTAAATGCATATTTAAAATAAAATCTTTTTCACATTTAAATTATAAAAATAACTCAAATATTTGATAAACAAAATCTTAAATGTCATTTCCATAAATATTTAAAATATAGTATTAATTAATTTCAAAAATCAAGATAATTACTTAAATATTAAATCATAAACTAGGCTTTATAAATAACAAAATTTATTAATAAGCAAATTTTATATTTTGCAAAATATTAAATCATAATTTTCAAATCACCATTTATTTGACGAATAAAATAACCTTTTATATAAAATAAAAATATTTATCATCTTTATTTGAACATGTACTTTCCTATTAAAATAAAAAATATTTTTCTAACATATGTACCTCGACACATGTTCGCACTCGTCGAGTATTTACGAAACGCAAACACCGCACGTTACGCAAATACAACAATGAGAACTCGTATGCGACGTGCAGATACGAAATACAAAATGAATACAAAATTATATATAAAAAAATCGTAGTAGAAATTTAGGGGGTTTACACTGATCCTATTAAAGTTCCACCCGCTCCCCTCCGTCTAGACGCTCTTCACCGGAGTGTTAGACGGAACAAGTCTCGACTGGTTCACAAATCCCCTATTGAGCCATCTCTCCTTTGTAATGTCACAATCATCCTTCCCGACTTGCATGTAGATGTGGGACTCGCCTTTGGTTCTGCCCACGACAAGTCTTTTCCACACTTGAGAAGCATTATTCACCCGAGCAATCGAAGGGTGCTTATGCTTGAAGTACCCAGCTTTCAAAAATTTACTCCACAACAACTTTTGAAGCCGCAGCTTCCACCACAGCTTTATAGAGAAAGCCCCTACGACCTCGCTAAGACGACAAATGCCCAGACCCCCTTCCTTGTAAGGTTTAGCAAGGGAAACCCAGCTAGCCCAATTCTGTTTCGCTCTCCCGTCCATGCTGCCCCCTAAAAAGGATGAGAATTATCTTTCCATCTGTTTAAGCACCATATGCGGCGGGTTGCACGCGGCAAGAGTGTACATTGGGAGGGAACATAGCACATGTTTGAGCAAAACAAGCTTACCTCCAGTCGATAAGATGCTATTGTGCCAACCCGAGATTTTTGTCTTGATCCGGTCCATGAACGGAATGAAGTGAGCAGCTCATTTCTGTCCATATGCAAGGGGGCAACCCAAGTACGTGAAGGAAGGGTGATCCACCCCCAATCCTGTCAAAGCCTTCAGACCCACAATCTTCTCCTCTTTAGTTTGTGATGAACCAGAATCTTGCTCTTCCCTTTATTGATTTTCTGACCCGACCTAGCTTTGTACTTGGTGACCACGTCCAAAATCGCCTCGACAGACATCACCTCCCCCGAGCAAAATAAAAGGACGTCATCTGCAAAAGCCAAATAGGAGATGAAGGGGCATCCGCTAGATTTAGCAAAACTCATGAAGCAAGCCCTACTCTGAAGGCCATTCAAGCTCCTACTCAATGCCTCTGCCGACAAGATAAATATGAAAGGAGAAAGAGGGTCCCTTGCCAAATGCCCCGATGAGATTTGAAATATCCAATGGCCACTCTGTTCATAATTGGTGTGAACCAACAGTTCGAAACCGCCCTCCATATAATATTGATCTACTTTTCTGAGAAGCCAAATTCCCTTTGAATCCTATTCAGGAAGCTCCAGTCAACCCTGTCATACGCCTTCTCCATGTCAAGCTTGATCGCAATGTTACCCCCTATACTTTTTCCCCATATAGTGAAACATCTCTTGAGCCAGAATGATGTTATCCCTGATCTTCCTCCCCCTCACTAAAGCACTCTGCTCTTCTGATATGATGCTAGGTAAAAACAAAGCCAATATGTTTGCAGCCAACTTGGTGATGATCTTGTTCATGAAATTACATAGGCTTATCGGTCTGAAGTGTCCAAACTTGCTCGGATTCTTAATTTTAGGAATAAGAACCAATAGGGTACTCGATAATGCCCTAGGGAGCCTCAGCCCCTGGAAGACCGCCACTGAAGCCTCAACGAGGTCCTCTCCCACAATCGCCCAGCAGGATTGGAAGAACATACCCGAGAATCCATCGGGACCCGCCGCACTCTCTGCACTCAGATCGAATACAATACACTTGACTTCTTCCATAGTCGGATCCTTCGTCAGTAATAGGTTGTCCTCTTCCGATATGATTCGAGGGATATCCGACAGCTCTGACTGGTCCAACCTGACATTCTCCTGGGATTGCGCCGCTGTAAAAAAAACCTTACAGCCTTCCTTTGGATATTAGCCTGATCCTGGATGAGTCTCCCCTCGTTGTCCAATATCCGGTTGATATTGAGTTGGTGGCACTTGCTGCGGACACATCCATGGAAATACTTATTATTCTTGTCCCCATCTTTGTCCTACTTCGCCCGAGCTTTCTGCCTCCAGAAGGACTCTTCTCTCGCAATACGCAATTTCAGGAGAGCGCGGGCCTTATTGATAGTCGCTCTCTCAATTGCACCCTCCAACCCTCAGCTCCTTCCACCCGTGCTTTCGCCCGCAGAATATCATCTTTCGCCATTTTAACCGTCTGGAATATGTCTCCAAAGGCGCTCCTACTCCATATGTTCATAAGCCCGTCTCACCCTCTTCAGTCTGATCGCCATCTGAGTGAGGGGGTTGCGATGCGAGATCCCATTCCAAGCACCAGCCACAACCTCCAAGAAATCTTGGTGAGACGTCCAGAAATGTAGGAAGCAAAATGGCTTGATCACCTTAGGCGTCGAGGGGTTAATCGTCATCAACAAAGGACAGTGGTCTAATTCGAGGTCATTGAGGTGCTCGATCGAGGTACTGTAGATGCCATCAAACCATCTAGCATCACTGAAAAAACTGTCCAGCCTTGATCTCTAGCTTCTATCCGCTGCTTGTTTATTGCACCACGCAAACTCTGACCCAGAGAATTGGAATTTTGCATTGTATATTTATATACATATATATATAACTATATATATATAAACAAAGCCAAGTTTTATTGAGAAAATGAGGAGCCAAGGCTCAAGGGTGGCACCGGGAGATAGCCCGGACGACCTACAAAAATGTCAACATCAGGGGGAGGCCCGAGCGGACACGGACAAAAGTGACTGGGCCATGAGCAGGCCCAGGCGGCAAAAGTGGAAGAGAAAGGTGAGGCGGAACACTGTTCTAAAGAGAGTGTCCGAGCGCCGAAAGCTACGGGGTCTGTCGGGATTGGACAATTTCTGCTGAAGCCGACCATTGTTGGAGCGAAAATAATGAGGCCTCGTCGTCTCCTTTTCCTTCTCGAGTTTGGATGCCAGGTAAGCCACAATGTCGGAATAGGCACAATTCTGAATACCTTATGCAACGTCGATGGCCTCTTCAATCTCCAGCATTCTGGCCGGCATCGTTTCACGGTGATTCAGTTGCTCGGCCAGTTTTTTAATGACTTTGTACTCCTTGACTACCTCGTCCGGTGAACGGAAAGTAGCAATCCGATCAAAGTAATCCCGAGGAAAGGCGAGGTGTCTCTGATCAGAGCTAAGACAGCCGTGGCGCGAGTAGCGTCTGGAGTGCCATCGGGATCGGAGGGAGGCTCCTTCTGTCGGGGGGTCAAGTGAAATACGTTTGCAGCAACTGGTTCCTTCAAGGCGTCATCTTCTGTATTGGCCTCAGTATAATTATCATCTTCCTCCTCCTCCTCTACATCAGAGGCCTCCGAGGTAGAAAGATGTGTCTCCTATGTGTCATTGGGGGAACCCTGACAAGGAGATCAAATTTATTGGAAGATTTTATGGTACCATGTGTCTTGGGGACATCTGAGCTCCCTAAGGGTGAAGATTGAAGGGGTAGAGTATCTGCCTCCCGGTTGGAAAGGTTTCCACTTCCCGGTACCTCGATGTTGTTGATGAGCCCCGGGTCGCCAATCGGGAGGAAGGCCTCTTGAGAGTGCTCGTGGTGCCCTAAGTCAAAAGCGTCGGATTCGTTGGTTAGTTTTGGTCCCTGTAATGGGGGGTAGAGGAGTCTCCACCCAAATGTTTGGTTTGCTGGGGTTGTCCTCTGCTTCGGGGGTTGCCATCACTGGCTTCAAAGCGCAGGTGGGTGTTCGGCAAAGGGAGTAGAGGTGTCTGGTCATTGTTCCGTAGATAATTGTAGACAGCTTTCTGATTCACCTTCTTCTTCAGAACCGGGTGGGAAAGCTCGGTAGAGTGGCCGCACATGTGGCAGTGCTTGCAAAAGATGATGCTGTTGTCATAGATGATTTGTTGCATGTGCTTCTTACTGCCAAGCAAAATTTGAATGAAGTTGGGGAGCTCCTTAGTGAGATCTACTTCCATACATACTTTCGCATAATTCACTTTGGAGATGGAGCGGGTTTCCTCTGCTAGTGCTACAAAATTCCTAAGAGAGTTGACAATTCGTTTCAAGGCGGTAGGAACGAACAGATCAGGGGAGGGTTCTATTGACACAAAGTCACAGTCAACCAAATATTGATAAAATTGACTAAATAATATTTGTGATAATTCAATACGACACACGACGACTACATCCAGCTCAAGCCCGACGACAGCTCAGTTTTGCAGATGCAAGTCGTTTTTCGAGTCTGTACTTTTATATTTATTGAGTCTAGAATGATTGTAAGTTGAGTTATGCTGGGCTCTTGAGACTCAACCCATAACCTATCCAAATTCATAAAGCTCCACATCTAAAATTAGTCCACTAGACCCTTGGACCCATTCTGTGCTCTGGAGACAGAGTTCGGGCCGAACTCTGCCTCCACACAGAGTTCGGGCCGAACTCTGTCCCCTAAAAATCAGTACCCTAATTTTTAGGGTTGGCTGGTTGCTAGTTATCCAACGGCCAAATTTTTGAAAATTCCTACCAGAATTCTGGCCGAATTCTGTCTGATAAAACCCTATAAATAGGCCAAGAATTCTCTCATTTTCAATCATCCAATCTTCTCTTCTCTTCTCTCTTAAGCTCAATATAAGCCATACCCTTCTTCATCTACTAGCCACAAGTTTCCTAAGTCTCGAGTGCTCAGCATCTCTCAGTTAGGAGTCTTGTGCAAGAGTTCAAGAAGTAGCTTGGAAAATTCTAAGCATCGCAACTGCGATCCATTGTAAGAAGTTGACGTGCTCTTCTGAAGAAAAGGCACGGGATGTAACTACTATTTCACAAATAGTAGATTTAATCCTGAGCTAGAGTTCTCAGGCCTGGACTAGTCCTCCACGAGGGAAACCAAGTTAAAATCGGCTGTGTTTGTGCATGCTCACTTGCTCCTTATTTATTTTTCGCATTTACTCTGATTAATTTTAGATTGTGAAAGAGTTGATTTTTTAATTGGTTATTATTGCTATAACTCTATTCACCCCCCCTCTAGAGTTGCCATCTGTTCTTCAATTGGTATCAGAGCTCTGTTCTCTTTACAAGGACTTACATCCTAGAGCTGATCCATGGCAACCACATAATCCTTGATTTCCAATCACGGTGAAGGACAGTCCACTCATAGGCCTCCCCTATTTGATGGAACTAACTACACGTATTGGAAAACAAGGATGAGTTTTTATCTCAAGTCGCTAGACTTTGACCTGTGGACTATCGTCACTGACGGTTACAAAAAGCCCGCCAGAATAGTTGTCAATGGCGATCTCGTTGAGAAATCGCATGACAAATATTCTGACGAGGAGAAGAAACAGGCAAGTCTAGACGCGAGAGCTATTAATGCTTTATTCTGTGCTATAGACAGGAATGAGTTCAACAGGATATCTACATGCACCACATCTCACGAAGTATGGAGACTTCTAGAAGTGACGCATTGAGGAACCACCCAAGTCAAGGAATCAAAGATAAGCCGTCTCACTTAAGAATACGAGGCTTTCAAGATGAAGCCAAATGAGACGATCACGCAAATGTTCACAAGATTCCTCGACATCATCAACCCCCTGTCTTCACTTGGCAAGCAATATTCAAATCACGAGAAGATTCGCAAGCTACTTAGGGGGCTACCAAAAATTTGGAACCCTAAGGTGACAGCCATCATAGAAGGAAATGATCTCATAATCATGTCCATGGAGACCTTGATGGAAAAGCTAATGACTCATGAGCTTGACCTCAAGGACTTCGAAGAGCCTGCTCCTAAGGCTAAGGAGATCGCACTCAAAGCTCACCGACGGAGGGCTGAACCCGAAGAGACGGATGACGACAACTCAGAAGATGATGATCAAGCTCTCATGGTCCACAACTTCAAGAGATTCCTTCGCTTCAATCAAAGAAAGAAGGAACCACAAGAAGATGGAGAAGAAGAGCCAACCTGCTACGGTTGTAAGAAGACTGGACACGTCCGAAAAGACTGTCCATTCTTGAAGAAGAGCAACCGCTATGAGAAGCCATACAAGAAGACCTCCTCAAAGAAATATGCCAACACAAGCATTTGGCATGAAAGCGAAGCTAGTGACTCCGAGGAAGAAAAGAACTCTCCTCAAGATACGGCTAATGTGTACCTAATGGCGACGTCCGACAAGGTATCAAACGAAACTCTTGACGACTTCACTTTTGATGAACTTGGCGATGCTTTTACCGATTTACTTAGTGATCACAAAAAGGTCATTGGTAAATACAAACATGCCAAGGACAAAATCAAAAGTCATGAAGTCGAAATACAAAGACTTTATCTATTACTTGATAACATTAGAGACACTACACCCACGGATGTCACTGATGAGGTATCCAAGCTTAAAATAAGCTTACATGATATCGAGGCACGTATTGAGCAACAAACACAAGAAATCACAGCACTCAACACGGAGCTTGCAGAAGAAAAGAGCAGACACAAGATTTCTATTACTAAGATGCATGGTTTGAATGCTAAGATTACTGAATTGCAAGCTGTCTCTAAGAAACTAGAGACTAAATTGGGAAAACAGGTTGCTCAACCTCAAACCCAATCACATGAGACACACACAAAGCATGACATCACTCATACTAGTCAACCACGTCATCCTCATACTGCTTATAATCATGCTTACATGTACACACACTTTCACAAAGGATACAAACCACATGCACGTAGAAATAATCATCATATGTCACAAAATCATCATGCTACACATAGATATAATCATCACCATGTTGCACAAAGACACAATCAATATCACTCTACATATAGAAATCATCATGTCATGCCATATAGACAATATCATCATACCATACCATATAGACAATATCACCATGCCACTCCACATAATCATCATCACCATGCTGAATCTATATATCATCACACGTCTCCTCATTATTCTGCTTATAGACATCATCAGCATGCTCCTAATGTAAATAGGAATGCTACATGTACTTATTATGGTTTACATGGACATATTTCACCACAATGTAGAATTAGAAGATTAGTAGATAGAAAGATATATGCATGGTTTCCAAAAACTAACTCTTCAGGACCATCAAGAACTTGGGTACCAAAGGTCACATCTACTCTTGATGTAGGTGGACCTTCCCTCCTCAACTAAGAGTAAGTGGATTCTCGATAGTGGATGCTCGCGGCATATGACGGGAGACGCAAATCTTTTCGCATCACTATCGATGAAGAGAGAAGGATATGTATCCTTCGGCAATAACCTAAAGGGCTATATTATAGGTAATGGCATTATTGGTTATCCTCCCTCTCCCGTAATAAAGGATGTCTGCCTAGTGACCGAGTTAAAGCATAACCTGCTCAGCATCAGTCATCTTGCTGACCATGGATATGACATTAACTTTGGACAAAATAAATGTCTTATTTATGATAGGTCAACAGGAGACATTGCTTTTGAAGGGGTAAGAGAGGACAATATTTATATTTTCTATTTGTCTATAGATACTAACAATGCAGGTAGATGCCTATATGCTCATAAAGATGAACGGTTACTATGGCACCAGCGTCTTGGTCATGCCAATATGGATACTATATCCAGGCTATCGACCAAGAAGCTAGTTAGAGGCTTGCCCGACATCACATTCAAAAAGGACACCGTATGTGCCGAATGTGAGTTGAATAAGGCAACCAAGTCATCTTTTCATTCCATAAACTCTGTAAGCACTACTAGACCCCTGCAACTACTCCATATGGATTTATTTGGCCCTAGTAGAGTAGCCAGTCTTGGTGGAAAACTCTATGCCTTCGTTATTGTTGATGACTTTTCAAGATTTACTTGGATTTTCTTTCTTACTTATAAAAGTGATGCTATTTCGGTTTTCAAGATCTTTGTTAAGAAAGTTCAAAATGAAAAAGGCTACATGATTACTCGAATCCAAAGTGATCATGGAGGCGAATTCGAAAATTCTGATTTTGAAAAGTTTTGTGATTCCAATGGTTTTGATCATGAGTTCTCTTGTCCAAGAACTCCTCAACAAAATGGTGTTGTGGAGCGGAAGAATAGGACTCTTGGCGATATGGCTAGAGTCATGTTGAACAAGTTTTCACTTCCGAAATACTTTTGGGCTGAAGCTGTCAGTACAGCATGCCACATTTTAAATAGGGTACTTATTCGTCCTATTACGAAGAAAATATCCTATGAGCTTTGGTTTGGAAGAACCCCAAATGTTTCCTATTTTAGAGTTTTTGGATGTAGATGTTTTATCCTTAACACCAAAGACAACTTAGGCAAATTTGATGCCAAAGCTGACGATGGTATTTTCCTTGGCTATGCTGCCAAGAGTAAGGGATATAGAGTTTTTAACAAACGCTCATTAATTGTAGAAGAGTCTACAAATGTGTCTTTTGATGAAGATAACAGTACAGCAGCTACTCTTGATGATTATGTTGAGCCATCAACTTCTACTCCAATGAATACCACAACCGAAACCAATTCTCTGGAGGGCTTGCCAAAGAAATTCTCTTTCAAGCCATCACATCCAGAAAATTTGGTAATCGACGAGGTTTCACGTGGAGTAACTACTAGATCATCATTAAGAGACTCTATTACTAGCACTGCCTTTATTTCACAAATTGAGCCTAAAAATATTTTAGAAGCTTTCAATGATGAATTTTGGATTTCTGCTATGCAAGAGGAACTCAACCAATTCGAGAGGAGCCAAGTATGGGAACTCGTTCCTAGACCGGCTAATCACTCGATTATTGGTACTAAATGGGTTTTTAGAAACAAAGTGAATGAAGATGGTTCAGTCACACGCAACAAAGCTCGTCTAGTAGCCCAAGGATACAACCAAGAGGAAGGTATCGACTACGATGAGACTTATGCTCCTGTTGCTAGATTAGAATCCATTCGGATGCTTTGTGCATTTGCAAACTTTCAAAATTTCAAACTATTTCAAATGGATGTTAAAAGTGCTTTCTTGAATGGTTTTATTAAGGAGGAAGTTTATGTAAAACAACCCTCTGGCTTTGAAAATCACAAATTTCTCGACCACGTGTTCAAGCTAAAGAAAGTGCTGTATGGCCTCAAACAAGCCCCTAGAGCTTGGTATGAACGGCTAAGCAATTTCTTGCTTGAGAAAGGTTATTCAAAAGGGAAAATTGACACTACACTTTTCATAAAAACTTTTAAAGACACTATTCTTTTAGTACAAATATATGTAGATGATATTATTTTTGGTTCTACTGATGAAACTCTTTGTCAAGATTTTTTCAAGTGTATGCAGACCGAGTTTGAGATGAGCATGATGGAGGAGCTCAACTACTTTCTTGGGCTGCAAGTCAAACAAATGTCAAATGGAACCTTCATCTGTCAGTCGAAGTATACAAAGGATATGCTAAAGAAATTCGATCTTGACAACATCAAACCAATCAGCACTCTTATGGCTACTTCAACCAAACTTGAACCAGATGATAGTGGCAAACCCGTAGATCAACATAAGTATCGAGGTATGATAGGCAGTCTACTCTATCTTACTGCAAGTCGCCCTGATATTATGTTTAGCGTTTGCCTGTGTGCTAGATATCAAGCAAATCCTAAGGAATCACACATGACCGCGGTTAAGCGTATCTTTCGATACCTTAAGGGTACGGTTACAGTGGGCCTATGGTATCCCAAGTCAACATCATTTGACCTCATTGGTTACTCTGATGCTGATTTTGCTGGATGCAAGGTCGACCGTAAAAGTACAAGTGGTACGTGTTATTTATTAGGAAAGGCTTTAGTCTCTTGGTTTAGCAAGAAGCAGAACTCTGTCGTACTATCCACAACAGAAGCTGAATACATAGCAGCTGGGCGTTGTTGTGCACAAATTCTGTAGATGAAGCAAATCCTGGAAGACTACAACTTATCTTTCATGCACATTCCAATCTTTTGTGACAACACTAGTGCTATAAATCTCACTAAGAATCCCATTTGTCACTCACGCACGAAGCACATTGAAATTCGTCATCACTTTTTGCGTGATCATCAGCAAAATGGCACGATTAACTTAGAATTTATTGACACTGATCATCAGTTAGCAGACTTCTTTACAAAATTATTATCCGAAGAGCGCTTCAATTTTCTTTGTCGTGAACTTGGAATTTTAGATGAAGCTGTTATAAATTAAAATCAACCTGCATAAATATCGAATATATCGTGATTCTCTTATGATGAACTTGCTATAGGTACAAGCCGAAAGGGCCCTTCTGACAACAAGGCGTAAAAGCCTAAGCGATACGGTGCACTAGTCCTCAGGACTACCGCTAGCTGGGATCCGGCCCCTGCAGCTAACCCATGGCAGCTTCAAAATATTAAATTATGATATAATTCCTTGTTTATTATATGGTTCATTTTCATTTATCACATGCTGAAATACTATGATTTCAACTTCATATTGCTGCTTCAAACTCACTATATGTTATTCTTTTGTTTACAAATTTGATCTTTCCTATCTTTATACTCATATCTTATATTGGTTTGTCTATTACTTAACCAATATTTTGCCTGTTTCTGCCTGATTCCCATTCTGTGACCAAGATCCGGAATTCAGACCGAACTCTGCCCCTACCAGAGTTTGGGCCGAATTCGGCCTCACTGTTCCAGAATCGGGAACAGCCCCAGCCGTTGATCAAAATATTGATCCAATGGTCATTAATTGACCCGACCAAGAGAAACCCTTCCCCTATATTCGGTTTCTCTTCCCTCTCCTTCCTTCTTACCACCTTTCTACCTTCTCAAACACAATTCTCTCAAAACCCTAACCCTACTTTCTCCTATTTTGTGCTCCATTCTTCCCCAAAATCAAGGAGAAGGCTTATTTTTTAATTCTCTTCCATAGTTCATTACTAGTTTGAGGTATAATTTCTTACTTTTCTATATCTCAATTTCTTTCATTATCTATTGTGTTATGGCTCCGCATCTGTTCAACCGCAGAAAGAGACTTCGGACAGAGGGAGCATCCTCGTCGAATGCTCCTCCACGCGTTGAGCCGTCCGTTGCACCACCCGTTGCACCGGCCATTGAACAACAAATCCATCCGTTGTTCAATCCTCCACGTCCCAATGATCCAAACACTTACGACGACCGAATTTTTGTATCACTAGACGCCTTAAATGATTGGTTTAGTAATTTTCGGACACGTCCAGTATTTGCGAGACACCCCATCAACTTTACCATATTCTCACAATATGATGCACTATTTCATGACCTTTGTCTTGATGAACTCGTTACCTCTAATTCGGTCATCTATCGTAGTGCCATTCAAATGTTTTACTGCAACTTGACCCATGATGACACTCATATTTATTCACGAGTTGCGGGAATTGATATCTCCTTTGATGATTTTGAATTGGCCGAATATCTTGAACTTCAAGAGCCTAATTCTTGGGAAAAGCTTGTAGAAGCTAGATCCTTTATCTTTCCCGAAAGGATTTTACTAGAAAGCTTCAAGGACGACATGTGTAGCCCTAACACACGTCCTCGTAAGCTTTTGGCAAAATTCCTCAATCCCTATTTCTATGAGCTTCATCGGATCATTTTCAACACCATTCTACCCAAAGCGGGTTCTACCGATGAAGTCACTTATTTTAAGATCTCAGCTTTGTACCATCTCCACTTCCATGTTCCCTTTAACCTTCTACGCACAATGATGGATTGGATGATCAACTGTAGGAAGAAACCAAGATCTTTGGTTTATGCATTATATCTTCCTATGATCTTTCGTGCGTTCCATGTACCCCTTGATGAGTGTCCATTCTTACCTGCCCCTGCCTTTCTCTCTAAGGCAAGGAGGCTTCAGGCGGCCATCGGCTCACCAGTAGTGTCTGAGCATTCTGATGATGAGCCAGATGCCCCTCCTCTCGGACAGGATCCTCCTCCTCCTCCTGCCACTCTTGAGTCTCTTCAGCCATGCTCCGAGATCGCTTCACTTTGGAGGACGATCGATGGACTCAGCTGGATTATCGGACTACTTTGCAAATGAGTGCTATCAGCAACTCGCTGCATGATATTCGGTATTCCATGTCTCGTCATCCTTTTATGCCCATTCCTATGGAGCGAGACCCAGGTCGTAAGGGATTCCGTATTGATGACCCTTGGGTTCGTCGCTATATGGATCCGGATGCGGCTTTTGTGGACCCACGTCGCTCCTTTACTGATGCTTCGGACGACGCCGGATGGATATGCACTACTTGTGATGCTGCTACTGAGGATCTTAGATTATGTTTATGCATTTTGCTTTAGTTACTTTTTTGTACTTGATTTGTAGTAGACTTATTATGAGTTGTGCTTTTGAGACTTTGGCAGTACTATTATCAGTTTCTATGTTATTATGACTCTTGGTTATTATCTTAGTTTATATGCAGTTTCTTCTCTTTTTGGTGTGTTTGCCAGTTATTATCTATATATCTCATATTGCTAAATGCCAAAAGGGGAAGATATGTGTATATTCTGTTCTGTTTGGTTTATATGTGCTTTTGGAAGAATATTATTAACAGGCCAACAAGATTCACAGCATTGTTTATGGGGGAGCTATTCTTAAGCTTGGCACTTATTATGGGGAAGCTATGTCGTTATATGTGTCCAGATATGGATATTGAATATACAATTATTATTTTGTCAATTATCAATATGGGGGAGATTGTTGACACAAAGTCACAGTCAACCAAATATTGATAACATTGACTAAATAATACTTGTGATAATTCAATATGACACACTACGACTACATCCAGCTCAAGCCCGACGACAGCTCAGTTTTGCAGATGCAAGTCATTTTTTGAGTCTGTACTTTTATATTTATTGAGTCTAGAATGATTGTAAGCTGAGTTATACTGGGCTCTTGAGACTCAACCCATAACCTATCCAAATTCATAAAGCTCCATGTCCAAAATCAGCCCACTAGACCCTTGGACCCATTCTGTGCTCTGGAGACAGAGTTCGGGCCGAACTCTGCCTCCACACAGAGTTCGGGCCGAACTCTGTCCCCTAAAGATCAGCACCCTAATTTTTAGGGTTGGCTGGTTGCTAGTTGTCCAACGGCCAAATTTTTGAAAATTCCTACCAGAATTCTGGCCGAATTCTGTCTGATAAAACCCTATAAATAGGCCAAGAATTCTCTCATTTTAAATCATCCAATCTTCTCTTCTCTTCTCTTTTAAGTTCAATATAAGCCATACCCATCTTTATCTACTAGCCACAAGTTTCCTAAGTCTCGAGTGCTCAGCATCTCTCAGTTAGGAGTCTTGTGCAAGAGTTCAAGAAGTAACTTGGAAAATTCCAAGCATCGCCACTGCGATCCATTGTAAGAAGTTGACGTGCTCTTCTGAAGAAAAGGCACGGGGTGTAACTACTATTTCACAAATAGTGGATTTAATCCTGAGCTAGAGTTCTCAGGCCTGGACTAGTCCTCCACGAGGAAAACCAGGTTAAAATTGGCTGTGTTTGCGTATGCTCTCTTGCTCCTTATTTATTTTTCGCATTTACTCTGATTAATTTTAGATTGTGAAAGAGTTGATTTTTTAATTTGTTATTATTGCTATAACTCTATTCACCCCCCCCTCCTCTAGAGTTGCCATTTGTTCTTCAGGTTCGGTAAAGTGACCCAGACCAAAACGATAGCCAAGTCTTCCTTCGTGGAGAAGTCCTATGACCATTTGACAATTTGTATAAGTTGAGCATCGACCCGACCATAGCCTCTAGCCCAGACGTTATTGTGGTCAATCTCCGACGATAGAAATAAGAGGATGTGCTTGGAGTCCAGGGGAGCGACTCTGTGTTCGGTAGTAAGACCCCAGGAAGTTATCACTTCTTGGACATGCGAGATCTTCGGGCACCCTGAAGCGAATTTAAGAATGAATGTGCGGCCGAATTGCACCGCGAGGGATGTTAATTCCTGTTACGAGAACGGAACATTAATGTCTTGCTCTTCAGAGAAGGGGGATGTTCGAGGGCCGGGAGTTCTACTTCGGAGAAGAAAATAGGGTTCTTCTAGATCCGGTCATGTCTCACGATGTCGACAAAAGAACTGGGGAGGGGGCCACGGCCTGGAGACATCTTCGCAGGCGCAACTAGCGCAGGAGCGCCTGCAACAACAGTTCCCGAGGAATGGGGTGGTGCCTGCGTTGGAGAACCCGTAGATAAGAGTCCTGATGTCGCAAAGGACGCCGTGCCCACCACCGGATCGCCCAGGCTGCCACTAATCAAGGTGGCGCTAGCTGATACGAGCTCCTGTAACGCCTGCCCTGGACGGAGAGGGGGAAGAGGTCATCTAGGGACGATGGTGCACCCACGAGGGACGCGGGAGGGGTCGGCACAATGTCGTAGGAAAGTTCGCCAAGTGCGGGCAGGGCAGGGTGTCACCCCCAGTTTTCATGAACAGGGGTATTTTGGTAATTTTCTACTTTAAAATTTATTTTGGAATTATTTATTTATTGTATTATTTTGGGGTTATTTGAGTCGAGTTCGAATTTCAACTCATTCCGACTTGTTTTGACTTGTTTCGGGGACCCGGGGTAGTTTTGACCTTACCGGGCCCACACACTAGTTAGCCATGGCCCACATGTTAGATATTTTAGTTAGTGACTAGACTAAATATTGTGGTTAGTATTATTTAAGGTTAGTGATTTAGGATTGACTAAACTATCCCCGACTTAACCCCTTACCAATAAAATAGCAAGTAGACTAGAGAGGGGCTTTTGGACCTTTCCATATAGGACAAAATAGCCTTTATTGGCCGCCCACCTCTAGGTGGATAAGCCCCCATCACTTCATCATTTTTCCTATTCCATTCTCTCTCTTGTTCTTCCCCAAATTGATTTGAGACCAAACCCTAATCAAATCATCCCCAAATCCTTCCATTTCTTCACCAAACCTTCATCCTTCCTTCTCCATTCTATCCAAGGAAGGGGCTCCTCAAGTTTGAGAGGATTCGGAGCTTGTTCGTGTCCGTTTGGGATTCCTACGTGTCGGTGGCGTTTCGCGATCGAATCGAATCACCGGGAGGTATAAATCATTTCCCTCTCTCATTTCTCTCATGCATTAGATTTATTTTGACATATAGGAATGACCCCCTTGGTTTGGTGCCCATTGGTGTCCATTTCGTGTCCATTTGGACATTTGTAGAGGTGTCCTAGGAGTAGAATCGTGTCCTAATGGAGAAAACCCTCCTTGGACACTTATAGAATCTTTTGTGTATTGTTTTGTTGTTGTTCTAATTTGTATTCCAAATTTTTACATGTGTTAGGAATGATTTCCCTTAATGTATTTTTCCTATAATCTATATGTATATATAGTTATATATATATCATTCTCTCTCTCTCTCTCTCTCTCTCTCTCTCTCTCTCTCTCTCTCTCTCTCTCTCTCTATATATATATATATATATATATATATATATATATATATATCTTATATATATTAGTGTATATCTATGTGGTGTGTTGTGTTTGTGTAAGATGGGTGAGACAGCACAGTGGTTCGGCCAAGAGGGCCTGGGAGTATGAGATTTGTGTGTATGTGTGTATGTTAGTGTAGGTGTTGTGTTTGGTTAAATGTGGAGAAGGGAATGTGAGAGGATATAGAGAGTTTGAGGTGAGTTTTTGAATGATTAAGAGAAGGAGGAGGATACCCATACAGCTGCTGTCTACAGGACAGCAGCTTGTGACAGTCCCATGGCTGTCAATAAGCCCATGTTTCAGCCCAGGTTTAGCTCCTTTGAGCTGTCCTATATGACCAACAATCAGCCCCACATTCAACCCTTGACAGCCCAGGTTTTACCCCAATTTCCTGTCCCAAAACAGTCCAGGATTCAGCCACTTGGCTGTCCTGTTTTAGCCTTCATGGCTGTCCCCACATTGGCCTAAAACCAGTCCACTTCTTCCCCACATTTCCTTCACATCAGCCCAGTTTTCTCCCCCTTGATTGTTGTCCTAATTTAGCCTCAATGGCTGTCCTTCCACCGCTAAAACAGCCTTTAAAAACCTGTCATTGCACCCCATCTAACACCCCTCCATTTCAGTCCAAGTACCACTTAAATTTCAGTCCACACATGCCACATATCATTCCATATATTAGCCTTGTGTGTGTGTGTGTATTTGTGAGAGCTTGTGAGTGTGTGTGAGGGTTATGAGTGAAACTAGTATCCTATAGTACATCCTATAGCTAAACTAATAGGAAACCTATAGGAGAGCCTATGAGAGTGATTAATATGAGTGTGTATCATGAGAGTGAGTGGTGTAGATGAGTGTGGTGGAGAAGAGGGTGAATTCATGATATGGTAAGTAGGTAATAGGGTAAATCAATACCCCGTATCCTAACATAGCCTAGATACCTAGAATACCCATTTTCTTTGGTAGGTAAACCCTAGATAGGTTGATATCTAGCTACCCTAAGGAGCCTAGGTTAGTACCATGGGTATTTGCGGGGTTTCCTTGGTATTGGGCAAGGTATCGGAATTTACTTTAGAAGGGTAAATACTAGTTTTGCCTAGAAATATGATATTGGTGTTAGAAGTCTAAGATAGAGTTAGAACTTGATTCCCGTGATTGGTAATGATCAAATACGGTACTCATAGACTAGTTTTGACGTCGGTTGACCTTGTTGACCAAAAGTCAACAAAAGTCAACCGAGAGTCAAACTTAGTCTTTAAGCGACCCGATTTGACCGAAACCAATCCAGAGTTGACCAGTTGACTGAAAGTCAACAGTTGGTCAACATTAGACTAGTTTGACCTACGGTTGACCTAGAGTTGACCAGAGTTGACCATAGTTGACCATAGTTGACTTTTTGACCAAAAGTCAACTGCAAGTCAACCTTTGACCCCGTTCGACCTAGTTTGACTTGGATTGACTCCCAGTGACCTAGTATGACCTAGTATGAACCAGTATGACCTAGTATGACTCAGTTTGACCTAGATTGACTTAGTTTTGACTTAGACTTGCATTCATGGATTATATTAGTTTTCTTTTTCAGTTTTAAGCCCTGTTTGACTCATAGTATCTTATTTAGGTCTGTGATCACTCTGAGCGTCTGTTCACCTTATCAGCTCAGGACCACAGGCGAGTACATTCACTGATAGTTTTTATTGTCCTGATATCTACTATATCCGATTCAGTTGTAGTATTTTACTTGATTCCCGACACGACGGTTCACGGACTAGTATACGTCGGATCCTGTCATGAGATGTTATTCCTAGACTCTCTTGGTATATGAGTATGTGATATTCCTGTGTTCCTGTACTTATATAGACACTGATTTGGGAGTGGACTGGCCCCCTGCTCTTGAACCCCGTGTCATGACGTGCCATGTCCGAATCCGTGATACTATTCGGGGATGGGAGAATTATTAGGGGTTATGTTATCAAGCCTTCCTGTAACTATATTTTGCTAGCGTCACCCTCACCTCACGTAGGGTGTAGCAGACACCCCATTACCAGTTATCCATGTTGGACGGCATGACTCTCCGTTGAGTACACCACGAATTGCCGGGCCAAGTGGATAACCATCTCTTGCTTCCCTAGCCGATCACATATCGCTCTAATAGTTCAAATCACCTTTTACATTTATTGTCATAACTTATATTTCCAGTTCACCTTTACTTACTGTACTTTCACCATGCTATGATTCATTTCTCATATGCTCTATCTGTCTTTTATACTGTACCATGATTTGAGACCAAGTTCTGTTTGGAAGAAGGGTTACAACTCCGGTCCTTGTTTGGTTCAAGGGTTGTAACTCGGCTTTCAAATGGTTTCCAGTTGCCTATATCTTTTGTCTTGTATTTCATTATTATTGTCTCTTATAGTATTTCTTAATTCATATAGAACTGCTGTTGGTGTTTTGTACTTGCTCATTTTTCTGACAGGATACCGTTGACAAATTTTACAGATGACTCTGAGACTGACTGCCCGACCTACAATGGGATTGAGTCTGATGGACTAGATTTAGACCGTGGCTTATTGGTAGAGCCACTGGACTTTGCTCACCCTGAGTAGCATAGTTTAGTTAGGGTTTGCCTGGCCTGCGAGCCAGCTAGTACTTTTCAATTTGTAGTATCTTTATACTTATACTATCTGAGACTCTGGATGTTGTGTTAGCTCTGACTTGTGGATTTTGGACTCGTTTCCTGTTTTATCTATCATATCACTTTTCATGCTATCTACCTTAGTTTTGATTATGTGATTGAGACTGTATTGCTATGTCACCTCCATTCGGAGTCTATATACTGTACAGGTACATTTATCTGTTTTAGTCGTAGTATTTACAGACCCTATATACAGCGTTTACTGCCGATTCTGGCGTAGGCTGGACGTAACCACATGCTCGTGCCCCTCTTCAGGGTGCGGGTCGTGACATTTTGTGGTGGCCCATACAGGTCGGTGTCGCAACTAGTGCGAACTCGTAATGGTGCCGACTTAGAGTGCTAATTACGAGCCTGCAATTAGGACGTAGGATTAGGGTATGATAGGAGTTACTCAATCACATGCTAGGAAATTTCTGATCTTTTGATTACCATGACAGCTCTTTTGCATTGAATTTAATTGTCCTTCTTTGATATTCCTATCATGTGCCATATTGATTCTTGTTTCAACCTATCCTCAGGATGACGATCACTCGCTCTCAGGCGGTTCTAGCGCTGTACCAGAGAGGCCCGATCCGACAGGTCTTCACCTCCGGCTGCGGGAGTAGCAGTGGCAGATCCGGCAGGTCTTCCACCACCGGCTGGGAGTAGCAGTGGCAGTCCCAGGAGGACTTCCACCTCCGGCAGCGGGAGCTACAGCTGAGGGAGCTGCTATCTCAGTTCCTGTCCTTCCGGTGGGAGCAGCAGCAGCGACGGTTCCAGGAGGTCTTCACCTCCAGCAGCGGGACCGTCAATGGTTATTCCTGATGTTCTTCCACCGCCGCCTCCGATACCGGCAGATGCTCAGGGTATGATGACCCTTCTGCAGCAGATGCTGCAGACACAGAGAGCACAGGCAGAGGCAGCACCGTCAGGCAGAGGTACTGCGACAGACGATGGAGAACTCACATCAGTTAGCTATGGCAACAGTGGAGAGAGGTGCACCGGCTACAGTTCAGGGAGCACCAGCACAGCAGCAGGGCCAGGGGAGGCCCGGTACGCATCTCGACTTCAGGAAGATGAACCCGCAGGATTTAAGGGTACCGAGGGTATCCTATGTGGACGACTGGCTAGAGGATGTCCAGCGGAGTCTGGAGTTGGCGGAGGTCCGAGAGGTCTGTGGGTGACTTCTGCAGCGAGCCAGTTCTTTGACATAGCTTTGACTTGGTACCGCACGGATCCGTATGCGTCAGTGAGAGGTATATCTTGGAAGGACTTCAGAAAACTCTTTAAGGAGAAGTTCTACCCAGATGTAGCCTTGACAGCTTTGGAGGGGCAGTTTGCCAGTCTGGTGCAGGGGAACTCGTCGGTGGACGAGTACGCAGTGGAGTTCTTCCGCCTGAGCAGGTTTGCACCCAGTTTGGTTCAGGATGAGGGGTGCAAGGCCCGAAGTTCAGGAGGGGTCTCATTCATGCAGTGCGCACTCGCACATCTGGCGACGAGACGCGACCTTTGAGCAGATCTTGATGGAGGCTCAATTGTAGAGGAGGACTTCGGCCTCAAGCCGAAGAGGAACAGTGACGTTCTGGGAGCCAGTTGAGTGCAGGACCAGCGAAGCGCCCACATTTCCAGCAGAGGCAGTTCCAGCAAGCAGCCTCAGTTGCAGATCAGCAGGCACCGGCGTGTGTCAGCAGCATCAGGGTCAGGGTCAGGGTCAGGGACAGAGGCCAGCTACACAGTACAACTTCTGCGGGAAGCCAGGGCACACAGAGAGGTGTGCAGGAAGAGATTGGGCTTTGCTTATACTGTAGGGCGTCCGATCACCAGCTGAAGGACTGCCATATTCGAGGAGTCAGAGGAGTCCAGGACAGAGCACAGCCGGCCAGAGGACCAGCGGTTCAGCAGAGAGGTCCTCCATTTCAGACGCAGCAGCAGCGTTTCCAGCAGCACCAGAGGGGAGCCCCTGCGGGCAGAGTGTTTACCCTGACAGCAAGGAGGAGGCAGAGCCAGTAGGCGATGTAGTGGCAGGTCATGTTCTTCTCGATTCATTTCCTGCATTTACCTTATTTGATTCCGGTGCCTCGCATAGCTTTGTGTCGTCTCCTTTGCTCTGAGACACAATATTATTGCTGAACCCTTGGGTAGGACTTGCAAGATATTGACCGGGGAGGCATCATCCTGGTCAACAATATCTGCAAGGGGCAGAGAGTTACTGTAGGAGGCCGAGTTTTGGGTGCGTGCTTGCTCGTAATGCCCCTTCCGAGGTACGATGGTACTCGGAATGGATTATTTGAGCATGCACCATGCTACTATAGATTGTAGAGGTGGTAGGATTTTGTTTAGGCCACCGGGAGAGCCAGAGGTTGTGTTTTCCAGAGGAGCAGCTGAGCCGGTAGATGGGTTCTGCGGAGCTTTACTGGCGGGGCAGGCATTGCCGCACCCATTGATTGCTGATTTATGGATGTTTTTCCGAGGAGTTGCCTGGGATGCCGCCGGATAGAGACGTTGAGTTCTCTATAGACCTAGTGCCAGGTGCTGAGCCCATTTCACAGTACGTCTATAGAGTCAACAACAGCGAGTTGGCGGAGCTGAAGAAGCAGGTCGACGAGCTGCAGGACAAGGGATTCATTAGATCCAGTTCATCGCCTTGGGGAGCACCATCTGTTTGTGCCGAAGAAGGATGGTACGATACGTATGTGTATCGATTACAGGGCGCTCAACAACCTTACTATCAATAATAAGTACCCATTGCCGAGGATCGACGACTTGTTCGATCAGTGAGCGGCGCCAAGGTGTTTTCGAAGATAGATCTGAGATCAGGCTATCATCAGCTGAAGGTGAAGAAGGAAGACGTTCCGAAGACAGCTTTTCGGACTCGGTACGGCCAGTGAGTTCACAGTGATGCCATTTGGGTTGACCAACGCCCCAGCTGTGTTCATGAACTTGATGAACAAGGTATTCCATCAGTACCTTGACAAGTTCATGGTGGTCTTCATAGACGACATCCTGGTTTACTCGAAGACGCCGGAGGAGCACGAGGAGCATCTGAGGATTGTGCTCGAGACTTTGAGAAATGAGCAGTTGTATGGAAAGTTGTCGAAGTGTGAGTTTTTCCTGGACCAGGTCGAGTTCCTGGGTCATGTTGTGACCGAGCACGGGATCTCAGTAGACCAGAGGAAGATTGCTGCGGTAGAGTCTTGGTCTACGCCCAGTACAGTTGCCGAGATTCGGAGCTTTCTGGGATTGGCGGGCTACTATCGGAAGTTCGTCCAGGATTTCTCGCGGATCGCGGAGTCGATGACTGACTCACCAGAAGGACGTGGAGTTCGTCTGGACTGAGGAGTGTCAGGCCGCCTTCGATGAGCTGAAGAAGAGGTTGACATCAGCTCCTATCTTGACATTTCCGTCTGGGACCGTGGTTTCTCGATTTACAGCGACGCTTCTGGCCGGGGTCTGGGTTGTGTACTTCAGCAGCAGGAAGGTGATTGCCTATGCATTGGCAGTTACGTCCTCATGAGAAGAACTACCCGACTACGATCTGGAGTTAGCCGCTGTCATCTTTGCCCTGAAGTTGTGGAAACACTATCTGTACGGAGAGCGGGTTGAGATCTTTACTGACCACAAGAGCTTGAAGTACGTGTTCACTCAGAAGGAGCTGAACATGAGGCAGAGATGATGGCTCGAGCTGATGAAGAAATTTGATATCGCCTTGCAGTACCATCCAGGAAAGGCCAACGTAGTCGCAGATGCCTTGAGCAGGTATCCAGTGGCTATGTATCTGACATCAGACCGTCATCTTTTGGCCGACCTGGACAGTTTGGGAATCGAGGTAATTATTCCAGGCATGGAGGTACAGATGTGGGGTTTGCAGATTCAGTCTGAGTTGATGGACAGGGTCAGATAGCACAGTTTGATGATATTGCCTGAGGTACATCAGGGAGCAGGTGCAGGGATTGCTTGATGATTTCTCCATTACCGAAGATGGGTCGCTGGCACGGTGCTAGACTGTACGTTCCGAGTAGAGAGCTTCGGGAGGAGGTTCTTCAGGAGGCTCATCGCTTAGTACTCTATGCATCCTGGTGCCAACAAGATGTACAGAGATCTGAGAGAGCACGTTTGGTGGTACGGCATGAAGCGCGAGGTGGCTCAGTTCGTATCTCGCTGCTTGGTTTGTCAGCAGGTGAAGGCCGAGAGGCAGAGGCCTGGTGGATTGCTACAGCCATTACCCATTCCAGAGTGGAAGTGGGAGCACATCACCATGGACTTTGTGTCCGGACTTCCCCGATCTCCAGGAGGGAAAGACGCGATTTGGGTCATAGTTGATAGATTGACCAAATCGACCCACTTTTTGCCTTTCAAGGGGTTTGTCTACGGAGAGGTTGGCAGAGCTGTATGTTCGTCAGATCGTACGGTTGCAGGGTTCCTGTGAGCATAGTTTCAGATCGAGATAGCCATTTTACTTCCCACTTCTGGAGGAGTTTGCAGGCTAGCTTGGGCACCTCGCTCAAGTTCAGTACTGCTTACCACTCCCAGACAGACGGCAGTCGGAGAGGACTATCCAGACTTTGGAGGATATGCTTCGCACGTGTGTGCTAGATCTCGGGGGTTCTTGGGAGGATCATCTTCACCTGGTAGAGTTTGCTTACAACAACAGCTACCAGGCCAGTATAGAGATGTCGCCATTCGAGGCTTATACGGACGGAGATGCCGTACTCCCTTATCATGGACGATGTTGGCAGAGGGTGCTGCTTGGGCCAGAGATGGTGGTGGATGCTGAGAAGGTCCGGCTTATTAGAGACAGACTTCGGGTGGCTCAGGTAGGTAGCGGTATTGGGCCGATAGCCACCGGAGACCGTTAGAGTTCGAGGTTAGTTTCAGTTCCTGTTTGTGATTGTTTGTGATTTGTTTGTCCTGTGTGCTGAGTTTGTTTTATGTCTAGGCTGGCGCTTTGGTGTTCCTGAAGATTTTCCGACATGGGGCACGATTCGCTTTGGGGGGGGGAAGCTTAGTCCACGCTACATCGGACCTTTCACCATTCTTGAGAGGGTCGGTGCAGTGGCTTACCGGCTAGACTTGCCGCCTACGCTAGAGGGGTACACAACGTGTTCCATGTGTCGCAGCTGAGACGGTACGTGGCGGACCCCAGCCATGTATTGGATCATTCAACGATCGAGGTGGGGCCTACTCTTCACTATCCAGAGCAGCCAGTTGAGATTCTGGATCGTAGGGAGAAGGTGCTCCAGAACCAGGTTATACCCTTGGTTCGCGTTGCATGGAGGCATCACTCTCCAGGTGAGTCTACCTGGGAGAGAGAGGACGACATGCGGGAGCGTTTCCCTATCTCTTCGAGCCCTGAGGTATAATTTCTGTTTCTGCATTGTGATTCATTGTATGTTTGTTTTAATTTTGAGGACAAATTTTTTTTAAGGTGGATAGATTTGTCACCCCCAGTTTTCATGAACAGGGTATTTTGGTAATTTTCCACTTTAAAAATTATTTTGGAATTATTTATTATTGTATTATTTTGGGGTTATTTGAGTCGGGTTCGAATTTTAACTCATTCCGATTTTTTGACTTGTTTCGGGGACCCGAGATAGTTTTGACCTTAGCGGGCCCACACACTAGTTAGCCATGGCCCACATGTCAGATATTTTAGTTAGTGACTAGACTAAATATTGTGGTTAGTATTATTTAAGGTTAGTGATTTAGGATTGACTAAACTACCCCCGACTTAACCCCTTACCAATAAAATAGCAAGTAGACTAGAGAGGGGCTTTTGGACCTTTCCCATATAGGACAAAATAGCCTTTATTGGCCGGCCACCTCCCCATCACTTCATCATTTTTCCTATTCCACTCTCTCTTTTTCTTCCCCAAATTGATTTGAGACCAAACCCTAATCAAATCATACCCAAATCCTTCCATTTCTTCACCAAACCTTCATCCTTCCTTCTCCATTCTATCCAAGGAAGGGGCTCCTCAAGTTTGAGAGGATTCGGAACTTGTTCGTGTCCGTTTGGATTCCTACGTGTCTGTGGCATTTTGGGATCGAATCGAATCACCGGGAGGTATAAATCCTTTTCCTCTCTCATTTCTCTCATGCATTAGATTCATTTTGACATATAGGAATGACCCCCTTGGTTTGGTGCCCATTGGTGTCCATTTCGTGTCCATTTGGACATTTGTAGAGGTGTCCTAGGAGTAGAATCGTGTCCTAATAGAGAAAACCCTCCTTGGACACTTATAGAATCTTTTGTGTATGTTTTGTTGTTGTTCTAATTTGTATTCCAGATTTTTACATGTGTTAGGAATGATTTCCCTTAATGTTTTTCCTATAATCTATATGTATATATA
>JANAVB010037735.1:0-59574 GCA_029216955.1 Iris pallida
AAATTCCATCCCCTTTACATCCCATTCTACATTATGTATAATTCCAATAGGTACCATATGAGTTCCGTCAAATATACGACTCTTCATTTCCTTCTAAATATGTCAAACCGCAGATGCCAATCTGGTACAAGTTTTTCGAAACCAATCATGTCCTTTGCTTCTGGCCTCCCTAATCTCCAGGATCACATCATGAAAGCCTAGCCATCCTCTCATCTGCATATTCAGAGCAGCCTTCTGCCTGCTCCACACCAAGTCAGCAATCGTGCATCGAAAAAAAAAACGCGACATAGACTATGCATCCTGTCCACATAAAACACGTCTTGTCTCCTTCTCGAATCCCAAAACGCGTCAACCTGTCCATTGTCAATATATAATCTTTCCATTGCCAGTTTGTATACACACAGTTGCATTTTGAGGGCCACCCCTTTCATCCAAATAATGTCCTCGTTGACTCGAGTCGGCTGGATCCGATTATATGTCAAGAGAACACAAAATCACCATGTTGAAAATCATCCCAGATCCATGTATATCTATGTAATGAACGATCAATCCCGGCCCTTCGAATGATATCTCCAACTCGGTTGACATGTGGGTGGCAATCTACTTGCCCTCTGATAATAGAGCTGACCTTCTACCCCTTGAAGGTCATATAAAAAAATTAACACAAAAAATAATATATGAAAAGAAACTAAATAAAAGTTGACCTTCTACCCCTTGAAGGTCATATAAAAAAATTAACACAAAAAATAATATATGAAAAGAAACTGAATAAAAAAATTTAGAGGGGGGGGGGGGGGGGCGATTTGTGCTATAGACCACCTCATATATGTATATAAAAAACTATTTTACCCGCAGACGGGCTGGCCATCCTGTCGCATGGCCGTACCCCATTGCCCCTGTAAACACGGGTCCTACGTCGGTTGACCTGACAATGGGACCGCAACACGTGACAGGCGAACTGGCCCGCATACGGGTAACCTAGCATATATATATATATATATATATATATATATATATCCCGCATACGGGTAACCTAGCATATATATATATATATATATATATATATATATATATATATATATCACGATGACCTTGACATATATAGTAAAATATGTGAGGCTAGACTGTTTTTCATGAATTCATGATTCCAAACCAATTTTGAGGTTGAAAAGGCAGTAACCATTCAATAGTATTATGTCAATTCACTTCAATCTTTTTTTGGATATATAGTTTTCGGAAGCTTTAGGGTTTGTTTTGTTGTTGCCGGAGCACAATTTTTCGATGGAAAACTGAGAATATGAAACAATTGTAAAAACAATGTTCCAACGCAACACTTCTAGGAAGGTTGCGCAAGGATAACGAAGATCTAAAAAGATATCGTTATGATATTACGAGAATTTAAAAAGATTTCGTAATCACAGCAATCAGATCGTAGTACTTCTAAAAAGAAGATACAATCAGAGTTACTGGCAGTAGAAGGTGACTGGCGAAAGATGGAAGAACGCCTGCTGGGGTGAATGATCACCGTTGCTCAAAGCTTTATTCGCCCTACACGAACAGCTTCCAGGAACCAGCAAGTTCGTCGGAGAACTTGGAACACTCCTGCTCTTCTGACTCCTCGGACGGACACGAACTCCCGTGCAAAAGCAACGCTGGTGCGGCGCCTTTCCTCTCTCTCTCGAAGGCTACAGATCAGAACTGTGTTAAAGAACACGTCTGAAAATCTCTGTTTACTTGTGCTAAAGAGCACTTCGTAAACTCTCTGGTGGCTTCTCTTTCTGTTCTGTCCTGTAACCTGTGAGAGAGGAGGAGGAGGCCAAGTTCCTGCAACAACTGCCCGGTTAGCACAATGTTAGGGACGTGGTAGTAACCACCCCGAACATGGAGCAACCGCTCAGAACATGCAAGGACACGTTCTGCTGGAAGTTTTGCCACCAGCGTAATTTACACTTTACGCACACAGCCCCTTCTACGCACACTACGCACTCTACGCACACTGCGTACGCTGCGCACTCTACGCACGCTGCGTACGCTGCGCACACTGCGCGTACTGGGCATACTAGGCTGCGTACTGGGCTGCGTAACTGGGCCAGCGTAACTGGGCTTGCATAACGGGCCGTGCAACGTGGTCGCGCAAGTGGCTCCGCAACGAGCGCACTATGCGCCTAGCGACGATGCTGACGTGCTAAGTGCAAAGTGCGCCAACAAAACGCCACATTACGTCTCATGAGCCCTTGAGCCCGAGTCCGAGTCGCTAAGCCCCAACGGGGCTTAGCTCCTATGGAAATAAATTTCCCAAGAGCAAAAAGCATGAATGCTTTAATTGTTGATTTTAGCCTTTTTCCCATTAGAAAAATAATCCACATGGCAAACCCATGTGCACCTCCACACCACATGTGCATCTCCAATAATAGCAAAGCTAATATATAGAGATACAAACCACTTGTTTTTTCGATGTGGGACTAAACCTTTCTAAAGGAAAAACCAAAAACCCAACAATCCCCCACATATCTCTATATATGGATATAAGTGTTCCCCACAGTAACTGTCCATCATGTATTAGGAGAGATATCGCTTACGACTTGAATCTTCTCGCATGGGTCAAAAATTAAACTATAATACAAGAATGGACTAAGCCTTGAATTCTGCATCATAGCTAAAATTCTTTACACTCACATAATGTAGTTACATGTGCTTCTGGCTACACATTAAAGGTCCTGTGCCAGCCTGGTTTCAGTGTATAATTTTGGGTGTCTACAAGTTTACCCTCAAGAGATGGCCTGATATCTCTGTCATACACTATAGGTGAGTTCATTATAAAGAGACATGGCATGAAGCGCTTTGCGCTTCCCTTGCGGTGCTACGCCGCTATGACATGGCTTAAAGCCGAGGCCTTATCCCGTACCGGAAACCTCATCGTAGTGTCATACTACAGTAGCATGAGGCAACCGCCTCTTTGTAGTGCCAAACTACCCAGCATGAAGCCTTAGGCTCCCTTGCGGTGTTACGCCGCAACGACATGGCTTGCAAGGCTGAGACTTTATCCCTAACCGGGTACCTCATGGTGGTATCGTGCCACTGTAACATGAGGAACTCCTCCTCTTTGTAGTGCTGACTACACCCCTCTTTATATTTAACATACAGTATTAGGCTAACTGCCTATTTGCGGTGCTACGCCGTTGTGACTTGGCCTGCAAAGTCGAGGCTTTATCCTATTCCTGGGCAGCACCCCATATATAGGAACCTCATTGTGGAGTCACCCCACTGTAGCATGGAGTTTCACTCCTTGTAGTGCTGCTCTACCGTGCTTCCTGTAAAGCACTCCAGGCATTCACTCTGCCTGAGAACTCATTAAGGCAATTAAGCCAACCTTCCCACAGGAACCGTTTTCTGCAGAAAACAATAGTAGACAATAGTGGTTATAGGTTCGTAACCTCTCCATGCCCAATAGAACATGTACCCACCGTTCCTGATATTCTTCCGATTAGTAGTCCTCCCTTGAACCAAAAGCTAGATGCCTAGTAGATAAATCTTTGAACTATTAGCATAAAACTTTATGGTAGAAATACAATAATCCAATATCAGAATGCCTTCAAGCCTATTTTACAAGTTGTGTCATTGACCAGCTGGCGCTTGAGGCCCTTGGTGAACGGATCCGCCAGGTTCTCCTGACTCCGAACATCAATCACTGCAATAACACCTCTCTTGATAAGATCATGTACTGCCCTGTGCTTCAACCGCACAGTCCTTTTCTTCCCGTTGAAAAGGTCATTTGATGCCACCGTCGCAGTCGTCTGGTTGTCGCAGTATATCGGTATCGCCGGTATTTGTGCCCCAACCAATGGAAGATCATACATGAGCTCCCGAAGCCATTCTGCTTCATCGGCTGCGGTATCTAGTGCAAAAAACTCAGATTCCATGGATGACTGCGAGAGCATAGTCTGCTTCTTCGACTTCCACGATATAGCAGCTCCATCCATTGTGAAAATGTATCCACCTGTGGACCTCTCGCTCTCCACCTCTGAGCACCAACTGGCATCACTGAAGCCTTCCACTACATGCGGATCTCCGCTGTAGTACAGTGCATATGTCTGAGTCTTCTTGAGATATCTCATAACCCGTTTCACAACTTTTCAGTGTTCAGCACCTGGGTTGCTCGTGAAACGACTCAGCATTCCCACGGCGAAAGCTATGTCAGGCCTTGTGGCAGTAGTAGCATACATCAAACTTCCCATTACGCTTACATACTCCAGCTGTCTGATGCTTTCCCCTGAATTAGGCTTCAGCTTCAGATCATACCTGTTCGGCGTATCGATCCCTGGAAGATCCCGATACCCATAACGAGTGATCATTTTCTCAATATAATGAGACTGTGACAGCGCTAGTCCAGTGTCTGTCCAGATGATCTTGATCCCTAAGATCACATTAGCTTCCCCCAAGTCCTTCATACTGAACTTGCTAGAGATGAACTTCTTTTTCTCAGTGACACAGCTAATATCCGTACCTAGGATAAGCATATCGTCCACGTACAGACAAACGATCATACCTCTTCCATCAGCGAACTTTGTGTAAACACACTTGTCCGTATCGCTGACCATGTAGCCATTTGACCTTATAACTTTGTCAAATTTCTCATGCCACATCTTGGGAGCTTGTTTAAGACCGTACAAAGATTTCACCAACTTGCAGACTTTGTCTTCAAGACCCCTGATGATAAATCCCTCTGGTTGTTGCATGTAAATCTCTTCGGTCAGCTCGCCATTTAGGAAAGCCGTATTTACATCCATCTGATGTATCACCATCTTATGTATTGCTGCGAGAGCAATCAACATTCTGATGGTGGTCATGTGGGCTACTGGAGCATACATGTCAAAATAGTCAATCCCCTGCTTCTGAAAAAACCCCTTGGCTACCAACCTAGCCTTGAACTTGTCAATAGTTCCGTCTGCTTTCATCTTCTGTCACGACCCGATCTCAACTAATTGGGTCGAACCGGATCATGCCCAGCCTGCACCGTTGTTGAGACGGCGGCAGTAAGCTGTTCAGTAGCAGGTAACCATACAACAACACTATATTTGTCACAACTCAACATCAGGAAATAAACTTTATTAAACTTTGAAATTTAAATACAAAATGGAAACATTGTTCTGAAAAGAAATAACAGAATTTGGAAATAACAAAAATGTAGGAAAGGAAATCTATCTATCGGCCGGATCATCGGCCTTAGTCCTAACGTCCTCCTGTGGGGACTCTGGCAGCACAACTGGGTACAACACAGGGTCGTAGTAGCTGCTGATTAACAGCTCAGCATCCTCAATGTCCCCTAAAAATGTATCTCCAGTCAGGAGAGAGCAAAGTACAATTCATGCTAATTTAACAGTTAAATTAAATAATAGAATCATGCAGTTCTAAACAGTTTTAAATATGAAACAGTTTGTAACAGTAAAACAGTGTGAATTGAACAGGCAATGAAATATGACCAGCTTAGGTTTGTTACAGTAAGGATAGGGGTTTTTGTTACAGTATGGTCATATTCATTACGCTATTCCCCCAGTCCCCAGTAGTTACAGTGCTCTCAGAGAGGGAAAAAGATCGTTTTAAACTTTTGAATTCGGAAAACTCGTCGATGCCAGATTAATTAATGAAAACTTGGCATATTTATAGTTTATAAATATAAAGCTAATTTTTCTTATTTAGTGAGAAATACATGATTTTTAATTAATAATAAACTTGTCAATTTTAGGTGAGAAAATATTAATTAATTTTATACGAAAATAATTTTTAGCCAATTTAATCGTTAAAATAGAAAAACTCGCAAAACCAGAAATGACAAGAAAATCTAAGCTATCCATCACAGTTACAGACCACAGCCAGCTGGGCTTATGCCCATTACAATTTATTTACATAAATTAAAATAAGACAAAACCGTCGTTAGTCCTAAACTGAAATATTAAATAAAATTTAAACAGAAATTAATAGTAAAAATAAAGATAATTAATAAGTCTCAGATATGGTCCAATCCTCAACTTGGCTAATGCCTCAACGTCCGGACGGGGCAGGTTTCGTTTGCACTTAGCCGGGTCCATTGACCGATACGGTCGTCACCCAAAACCAAATATCAAATAAAATTCCGAAATTTATTTTAAATTCATTTTTAAAATAATCCAGGATTTACGAAAAAATCCGGCAGCATCTCCTCTATTTTTGGTCAACCCAAAAACTGGGAAATGGCGACGATAATTTCCTGCAAGTCCCAAACCAGGGAAAAACCCGAGTTTATATATATAAAATCCACAACCAATCCACAGAATAATCGGGACGACCCGAAATAATTTTGGAAGTCCGATTCCAATTCCACAAATCACAGAACGCTGCCGAAAAAATCCGGAAAGCCAAAACATACCAAAAATCAATTTCCGAAATATTCCGGGAATCCAAAATAATTCACAGGATCTTTCCGAAAGTCCCAAAAAATTACGACGTCGCTAAAACCGAATTCCCAAAAGGGAATCGGGGACCATTTCTCATCATCGACTAAAACAAAAATGAGCGGGACAGGGGTTATACCTCGGGTTGCTCGGCTGGAGCTCTCAGATGTAAAAATAAGAAAGAAATGAGCTCCGACAGCGAAAGTATTCCCGAAACAGCGCTGGAACAGCAGCGTCGTCGAAGAACGCTGAAAAACGCAGAAGCTAGGGCACGGCCAGGGGTCGCCGAAGCTCTGGCAGTCGGCCGAGGAGCTCGGCGGAGTCGCGAAGGGGGCGCGCGCGAGGGGACGGGCGGCCGTCGGCGGGGGCGCCGGCGGGTTTGGGCACGGCTGCGCCGGCCAGAAGCTCGCGGGGAGCGGTCGGCCGAGGAGAGGGGCGCGGCTCCGCTGGGCGTCGGGCCTGGAGGAGGCCGGCCGGACGGGGGCTGTCGGGCAGCCGCGCGAGGGGTCAGCCACGCAAGGGGGTGGCGCGGCTGGCCGAGGGGAGCTCGGCGGGGCACGCTGGAGTGGGTCGCGACATGGAGGGGAGCTCGGCGTCGGCCTCCGGGAAAAGGAGAGGGTTTGTGAGAAGTTGGGGAGTGAGAGAGAGAAAAGAATTTTCTTCTCTGAACGTGAGAAGAAGAGTGGGGGTATGAGTGTTAAAAAGAAGTGGGTGATATTTGTTCTCTGTGAGCAGAGAAGAGTGGGGGAAAGGAGTTATTAAGGAGAGAGTGGGGTTGGTCGTGTGTGGAGGAGAGTAAGAGTAGGGAGGAAGAATAGGAATGGTAAGAATGAGTTGGGAGGGGGTGCTGGTCCTACGGGACCAGCTAAAACAAATTTTATTATATTTTTTTTAATAATAACCAAGCCAAATCAGATTGTAAGAATGGGATTTGGTTCGGGCTCAGGCCTGGGTCTGGGTTCGGACTCGGGTCTGGGTCTGAACTCAAAAATCCTTGTTGTTTATTTTAAAATCATTTGCACTCAAAAATATATAATAATAGTAATAATATTAGAAATACTAATAATTAATACAAAAACACTAATATTAATTAATCAAAAAATATGGGTTTCACAATCTTCCCTCCTTAGAAAATTTCGTCCTCGAAATTTAATAGCAAGGTTAGGGATTACCTCAGGTCTCAAACAGGTACGAGTACTGCTCCCGCATCTGGTCTTCTCGCTCCCAGGTCGACTCGCCTGGTGAGTTGTGCCGCCACATCACTCTGACTATTGGCGTCACGGTGTTCCTGGTCCACTTCTCGCCTCGGTCCAAAATTGCCACTGGCTTCTCCGGCACTGTGAGGCTGGGTCCAATCTCCAGCTCTGAATGGTCCAAGATATGGCTCGGGTCCGAGATGTAGCGTCTCAGCTGCGAGACGTGGAAGACGTTGTGGATGCCTTCGAGACTTGGGGGTAGAGCCACCCGATAAGCCACTTCTCCAATCCTGCTAAGTACTTCAAATGGACCAATGTACCTGGGGCTCAACTTTCCTGCTCTGCCGAAACGGATTGTTCCTCTGGTAGGCGAGATCTTAACAAACACACTGTCGCCTTCTTCAAACTCCAAAGGCCGTCTGCTGCAATCGGCCCAATGCTTCTGTCTGTCTTGGGCTATCCTGAGCTTGTCTCTGATCATTCTCACTTTCTCTGCTGCGTCGGTCACCATCTCAGGTCCAAGCAATACTCGTTCTCCGACGTCGTCCCAGGCAAGTGGAGTGCGGCAATGACGTCCATAGAGTGCCTCGAACGGTGTCATCCCGATGCTAGCTTGGTAGCTGTTGTTGTAAGAGAACTCTACCAAGTGCAAATGGTCTTCCCAAGACCCTCCAAATTCCAGGACGCAGGATCTCAGCATATCTTCTAGCATCTGGATTGTTCTCTCCGATTGCCCGTCAGTCTGAGGGTGGTAGGCGGTGCTGAACTTCAGTTGGGTTCCCAAGCTGTTATGCAAACTCTTCCAAAAGTGAGATGTAAATCTAGTATCTCTGTCAGATACGATACTTACCGGAACTCCATGAATCCGGTAGATGTGCCGCATGTACAGTGCTGCCAACTTCTCGGTGGATAAACCAACCTTGAAGGGGATAAAGTGAGCTGACTTCGTCAGTCGGTCCACAATAACCCAAATGGCATCCTTCCCTCCTTGGGATCGAGGCAGTCCCGATACAAAATCCATCGTTATATGCTCCCATTTCCACTCCGGAATGTCAAGCGGCTGCAATAATCCTACTGGTCTCTGTCTGCTGGCTTTAACTTGCTGATAAATCAAACATCTTGCCACATACCTGGATACATCATTCTTCATTCTGTACCACCATACTATAGTTCGCATATCCCGGTACATTTTGTTGGATCCAGGGTGTATGGAATACTGCGACTGGTGCGCTTCTTGCATCAGCTCGTTCTCAGTTCGCCAGTTGGTACGCAAAGCCTCGTACCATTCTTCAATGCTCCGTCGCTGGCGATTGAGAATCCTTCAAGTGTTCCTGCTTGTGAAACCCATAATTTGTATTTAATAATTAAATAGAGTTTAGTAGTATTATTATTAGAATTTTCTAAAATTATTATTATTAATATTACTATTAAATATTTTTGGATGAAAAAGGATTTTGAAAATATTAATAACTTGGACTTTTGATTTTCGGACCCAAACCCGAGTCCGAGCCCAGACCCAGGCCCGAGCCCTATTTTCTTCTTAATCTGATTATTTGGACTTGGTTCTTATTAAAAAAAAATAATAATAATAAATACTAGCTGGTCCCGTAGGACCAGCAAACCTCAACCCACGAATTGGTAAAAACAACTACCTAATCTCTCTCCCCTAAACCTCTATGCTCCACACACGCACAACCCATCACAAACGTTCATTTTTTTTCCAACTTCTTTATTATCTCCCACTCCTCCCTTGTTTCTCTCACGAAGTCAAGAGAATAGTAACATTTTCTCCCTCTCTGTTCTCATCAAATACTCTCCTCCTCTTTCCATCAGAAAACCCACTTCACTCAAACCCTAACTCCTCCACCTACCCCGAGCCAAACCCCAACTCCTCCACCAGAAACCCTCCTCCGCCGACCATCTTCGGCCGGCCAACTCTCCGGCGAACCCCCGCCGTTCTCGGCCACCGCCTCCGCGTGCTCCCCGCACGCCCTAGCCCGACCGGCGCGCCACCCTCCGGCCGACAGCGCTCCGCCGACCACCGGAGACCCGCGCTCCCTCTGCGCCTTCGTGGCCGAGCTCCGGCCCCCTCGACGCCACCCGCCGGCTCCCCGCGGGTCCGTCTCCGCGAGCGCCCCTCCGGTGCACGCTGCTAACTCCGGCGCGTCCCCTCGCGCTTCTCCGCGAGCCTATCTCCCCTGTCAGCGTCCCCCCGACGCCGACAGCGCTGTTGTCCGTCGACAGCGCTTCCCTCTGGCCGCGTTTCCCCGACGATGTTGCCCTTTGGCACTCCCTGCCGTCGTACCCTAGCCTCGGTTCTCTTCGACATTTCTTCGGCGTCGCTGATTTCGGAACGTCGCTGTGCTGGATTATTTTATTCTTTCTATTTTATTATCTGAGAGCTCTAGCCGAGCAACCCGAGGTATAACCCCCTTGTCCCGCTATTTTACTATTTTTGTCGATGATGAAATGGTCCCCGGTTTCCTTTGGGAATTCGGTATTAGCGACGTCGTATTTTTCCGGGACTTTCGGAAAGGTCCCGTGAATTGTTTTGCTTTCCCGGAATATTTTCGGGAATGGATTTTGGTATGATTTAGTTTCTGGAAAATTTCCGGAAACATTCTGTGATTTGTGGATGGGAATCGGACTTCCGAAACTATTTCGGGTCGTCCCGATTATTCTGTGGATTGTTGTGGATATTTTTATATATATAAAATGTGGGTTTTTTCCTGGTTTGGGACTTGCAGGAATTATCGGCGCCAATTTCTCAGTTTTTGGGTTGACCAAAAACAGAGGAGATGCTGCCCGATTTTTCCGTAAATCCCGAATTATTTTCAAAATGAATTTAAAATGATTTTTCGGAATTTATTTGATATTTATTTTTGTGTGACGACCGTACCGGTCAATGGACCCGGCTAAGTGCAAACGATACCGGCCCCGCCCGGACGTTGAGACAATTAGCCAAAATAAGGTCGGACCATATCTGAGACTTATGATTTATCATTATTTTATTATTTAATTATGTTTATATTTAAATTCTATTTTCAGTTAGGACTAACGTCAGTCTTATTCTTATTTCAATTTATGTAAATAAATTGTAATGGGCATAAGCCCAGCTAGCTGGTCTGTGACTGTAATAGCTTAGATTTACTGTCATTTTCTGGTTTTTCGTGTTTTTATTTATTTAACGATTAAAACGATTAAAATGTATTTTTCGTATAAAAATTAATTAGTATTTTCTCGCCTAAAATTGACAAGTTTATTAATAAATAAAAATCACGTATTTCTCACTAAATAAAAAAAATTAGTTTTATATTATATTTTATAAAAACTACCAAGTTTTCGTAATATTCTAGCAACGACGAGTTTTTTTTCCAATTCAAAAGTTAAAATAATCATTTTTCCTCGTATTAAATCAACGCACATAAAAAACGTGTTTTTCTGTGTTTAGTTAATTAAATAACTAAAATTGGATTAGGACGCAAATAGAGATTACAACTAGTATAGTTAAGTTGGTTAACCTGAAAGCTGAGTCTATCTCTCGAATGTAGGAATTCGAGGACAACTCTAAACTTTCCGTCTCGGAGTCGTCCACCTCTCCAGTCATTTTACATTGAGGCAAGTATGGTTTATGTCAATTTACAGTTATTTACTTAATCGTTTTACTGCATGTCTAAACCACGATGCAAACACGAAACTCTCTCCGAGAGTACTGTACTGTAACTACTGTAACTATTGGGGACTGGGGGAGTAGTGTAATGAGTATGACCACATCCAAAACTACTGTAACTACTGTAACTATTGGCTTACCCCTCATACACACGGGGATAAGCTGTACCCTCCTGTAACAAACCCAAGCCGGTCATATGTCATTACCTGTTCAAATCACTATTTTCTACTGTAACAAACCTGTTTTAAAACTGTTTAGAACTGCATGATTCTATTTCTTATTTAACTGTTTAATTAGCATGAATTGTACTTTGCTCCCTCCTGACTGGAGATAACATTTTTAGGGGATGATGCTGAGCTGTGTTACAACAGCTATTACGACCCGGAGTTGTACCCGGTCGTGCTGCCAGAGTCCCCACCGGAGGACGATGGAACTGAGGCTGATAGATTTTTCATTTTCTGCATTTTATTTCATTTCAAATTCTGTATTTCCTTTCAGAACAATTTCATTGTATTAAATTTTAGTTTAAATAAAGTTTATTTCTGAAGTTGAAGTTGTGATAAATTATAGTGTTGTTGTATGGTTACCTGCTACTGAACAGCTTACTGCCGCCGTCTCAACAACGGTGCAGGCTGGGCATGATCCGACTAGACCCAGAATATTGGGATCGGGTCGTGACACTGCTAGCACTTGGTCTCTGAGTTTGCAAAGCGTCTCGTCTTGAAATTTTGTCTCCTTGATCCTGTCCATAAGACTCGAACGCACTTGCAACTGCATCAATGATGATTCCTCTCCTGGTACGATGGCTTCTCTTCCAAGTTTCTTCATCTCCTCCTCGGGCAGTACAATTTCCAATCCAAGCTTCTTCATGTCCTCCAGCAAATGACGCTCCTTGGTCAAGAACATCGCCATTGGGTATCGACTAAGTGCATCTGCAACAACATTAGTCTTACCCGGATGATTCTGCAAGTTGATATCAAAATCCTTCATCAGCTCCAGCCATCGTCTTTGTCTCATGTTCAGCTCCTTCTGAGTGAAAACATATTTCAGACTTTTGTGGTCCGTAAATATTTCCACTCTCTCTCCATACAGGTAGTGCTTCCATAGCTTCAAAGCAAAAATCACCGCTGCAAGCTCCAAATCATGTGTGGGGTAGTTCTTCTCATGAGTCCGTAATTGTCTAGATGCATAGGCAATTACTTTCCCGTGTTGTTGAAGAACGCAGCCCAGTCCTTTCCCGGAAGCATTACTATAGATTGAGAAACCGCCGGTACCTGCGGATAGCGCAAGTATCGGCGCCGTTGTAAGCCTCTTCTTCAGTTCCTCAAAAGCTGACTGGCACGCTTCAGACCATATGAACTCTTCGTTCTTCCTGGTAAGCTTCGTCATTGGCTCCGCAATCTTGGAAAAATTCTTCACGAACTTCCGGTAGTAGCCAGCTAGTCCCAAAAAGCTTCTGATCTCTGCAACCGAGCTTGGTGCAGTCCACTTCTCAATAGCAGCTATCTTCTTTGGGTCCACCGAAATTCCTTTTTCTGTGACAACATGGCCCAAAAACTCCACTTTGTCTAAAAAGAATTCGCATTTGGATAGCTTACCATAGAGCTTCTCCTTCCTCAAGGTACTCAGCACTTTCCTCAAGTGCTCTTCATGCTCTTCCTCCGTCTTCGAATAAATCAGTATGTCATCGATGAAGACAACAACAAACTGATCCAGATATTCATGAAAAACCTTGTTCATGAGGTTTATGAATACCGCAGTAGCATTTGTCAGTCCAAACGGCATGACCAAGAATTCAAATTGTCCATACTTGGTGTTGAACGCCGTATTGGAAATATCCTCCTTCCTGACCTTGATTTGATGGTAGCCTGATCTGAGATCTATCTTTGAAAATATCTTGGCTCCACTCAGTTGATCAAACAGGTCATCGATCCGGGGCAGGGGTACTTGTTCTTGATAGTGATGTTGTTCAGCGCCCGATAGTCGATGCATATCCGCACAGTTCCATCCTTCTTGGGCACGAACAATACTGGTGCTCCCCAGGGTGAAGCTCCGTCTCTGATAAATCCTTGCGACTTCAGCTCGTCGATCTGATCCTTCATCTCTTTGTCCTCCTTGGGGTTGACTCTGTAGCATCCCCGGGAAATAGGGGAAGAGCCGGGTACTAGATCGATGTTGAATTCCACATCTCAATCTGGCGACAATCCTGGAAGACTATCTGGAAAGACGTCCATAAATTCCGCAATGATAGGGTGAGGAGGCCCGGGTTCTTTGGTGATTGAGGAGTAGGAAATAATCTTCATATCTTTCGGAGCCCGAGAGATTTCAAACTCCGGTTCTCCTGGTGGGCTGAAGATTACACATCCTCGGTGACAATCTATCAGCGCATGCTGTTCACTTAACCAGTCCATCCCTAGGACTATATCATAGTTGGGCAGGGGCATCACTAGTAAAGGTGTTGAGAACTGATGGCCAGAGATGGTTATGGGACAATTACAAGCTTCGGTGATGGGTATAGGTCCACCACCGGTCATAACTCTACTAATCACCTTGCTAAGTCCCGAATCTATGTGGTGTGCAGATATAAACTTTGATGATATAAAACTATGTGATGCATCCGAATCAAATAATGCTAGAGCAGGATGTGAAAACACATAAATGGAACCTGTGATGACATCTGCGGTGGGTTCCTGCTCTGGCTCCTGCTTATCAGCTGCTAGGGCAAAAGCTCGCCCAGTCTTCTGCTGGTGCTGTCCAAACTGTTGTTATTGAGTAGGTAGGGGAGCTCTCTGTTGGTTGGTTCCGGGCCGGTGGGCTGACATGGGACAGTCCTTCACTTGGTGGGTGGCAGACCCACAGACTAGGCAATGTCCTAGCCTCTTCCTGCAGATGTTCGACTGATGCCCTGGCCTCTTGCAATAGTCACAGACAGGGTTCTGCTTATGGTGTGCTCTGTCATTGGTTCTCGCCGGATGATGATGCGGCTGGTGGTGCGGGGGCCTGTTGCTGTTGTTGTTGGGCCTCTTCTGACTACCCTGGAAGTTGCTAGTTCCAGGATACTCCCTCTTGGATCGAGAAGGCTGGCTCTTCTCTACGTCCTGAGCTCGGATCAGGATCCTCTCATAAGTCTTAGCGCCACCTGCGATCACAGGGGTGCGAATCTCTTCTCGTAAGCCATACCTGAATCGCTCAGCACGATCCTTGGGGTCAGCTACCAGGTTCTGGGCAAAGCGGCTTAGTCGGCCGAACTCTGTTGCATATTCGCTGACCGTCATGTTTCCCTGCTTCAAGTTCTGGAATTGCCTCTCCATTTCCCGCATCTCCGATGTCGGGAAGAACTTCCTGCGGAACAGCTTCTTGAAGGTGTCCCAATCGAGCTGCTTGTCCTAGAGTCGAGGTTCATTCCGATACCAGGTGCTCGCCACATCCTGTAGTTGGAGTCCTACAGCTTCAGTCTTGAGGTCCTCCGGGAGTCGAGCGACGCTCAAGAGACGCTCCATATGGTCTAGCCATTCATCGGCGTAGATGATACCCTCGGTTCCTTTGAAAGGTCGAGGATCTTGCTTCTTAAAGCTTTCTATATCTCCAACCTTCATGCAATAATACGCCTCTGATCAAAAGAATGGCCTTAAAGAAATATAACTTAACTCCGGAATCATGCTTACCTTGGCAGGTCGTGGCTCTGATGAAGTGGTTCTTCCTCTCTCGAGGGCAGCCATGGCCACGTTGTGGGCATTCTCCATGCCTTCTCTCATAATCGCGGTCTGCTTACGATGGGCTTCAACTTGGGCAGCAATCTGCTCTCTGTGGGCTTCTGCTTGAGCTCTCTGTGCTTCAAGCACTCCTCGTAGCATTTCCACTAGGTCAGTAGGATCCACGGGTACTGGTGGGGCAGCTGGTGCGGCCACTATCGCAGGGGTCTTTGGCTCAGCCTGGGATTGTGCAGGTTCCATCGTTTGCGCTGTAGTAGCGTAAACGAGCCGTGGAGCTGGTGCAGCATGAGGACAGTCTGTCAGCTGCAAGGGAGGTAGGTCCCGGTGTGCTTGAGAAGGGGAGTGATCGATTGATGACACCTCATCGTCAGCAGGGCCGGATCGGGTAGTCTTTCCTTTGGCCATGATCTGGAAGGTTTAGGGTACAAACATAAGCAAGGTATCCTACCAGTCTATAATCAAACAAAAATATTTATTTATATAATTCGGTCCTATGTCGTGACAAATGTTCTAGTGTTCTAATTGTTTCTAGGTATGTTTTCCTAAGTTGTTGTATGACGGACCTGCATGGGCCACCACTGAAAATATGTCACGACCCGATCCCAACTAATTGGGTCGAACCGGATCATGCCCAGCCTGTACCGTTGTTGAGACGGCGGCAGTACGCTGTTCAGTAGCAGGTAACCATACAACAACACTATATTTGTCACAACTCAACATCGGAAAATAAACTTTATTAAACTTTGAAATTTAAATACAAAATGGAAACATTGTTCTGAAAAGAAATAACAGAATTTGGAAATAACAAAAATGCAGGAAAGGAAATCTATCTATCGGCCGGATCATCGGCCTCAGTCCTAACGTCCTCCTGTGGGAACTCTGGCAGCACAACTGGGTACAACACAGGGTCGTAGTAGCTGCTGATTAACAGCTCAGCATCCTCAATGTCCCCTAAAAATGTATCTCCAGTCAGGAGGGAGCAAAGTACAATTCATGCTAATTTAATAGTTAAATTAAATAATAGAATCATGCAGTTCTAAACAGTTTTAAATATGAAACAGTTTGCAACAGTAAAACAGTGTGAATTGAACAGGCAATAAAATATGACCGGCTTAGGTTTGTTACAGTAAGGATAGGGGTTTTTGTTACAGTATAGTCATATTCATTATGCTATTCTCCCAGTCCCCAGTAGTTACAGTGCTCTCAGAGAGAGTTTCGTGTTTGCATCGTGATTTAGACTTGCAGTAAAGCGATTAAATAAATAACTGTAAACTAACATAAACTATACTTGCCTCAAGGGAAAAGACTGGAGAGGTAGAAGACTTCGAGACAGGTAATTAGAGTCGTCCTCGAATTCCTACATTCGAGAAATAGACTCAGATTTTAGGTTTACCAATCTAGCTACGCTAGTTGAAATCTCTATTTGCGTCCTAATCCAATTTCAATTCTTTAATTAACCAAACACAGAAAATACGGTTATTAGTGCGTTGATTTAATACGAGGGAAAAAGATCGTTTTAAACTTTTGAATTCGGAAAACTCGTCGATGCCAGATTAATTAATGAAAACTTGGCATATTTATAGTTTATAAATATAAAACTAATTTTTCTTATTTAGTGAGAAATACATGATTTTTAATTAATAATAAACTTGTCAATTTTAGGTGAGAAAATATTAATTAATTTTATACGAAAATACTTTTTAGCCAATTTAATTGTTAAAATAGAAAAACTCGTAAAACCAGAAATGACAAGAAAATCTAAGCTATCCATCACAGTTACAGACCACAGCCAGCTGGGCTTATGCCTATTACAATTTATTTACATAAATTGAAATAAGACAAAATCGCCGTTAGTCCTAAACTGAAATATTAAATAAAATTTAAACAGAAATTAATAGTAAAAATAAAGATAATTAATAAGTCTCAGATATGGTCCAATCCTCAACTTGGCTAATGCCTCAACGTCCGGGCGGGGCCGGTTTCGTTTGCACTTAGCCGGGTCCATTGACCGATACGGTCGTCACCCAAAACCAAATATCAAATAAAATTCCGAAATTTATTTTAAATTCATTTTTAAAATAATCCAGGATTTACGGAAAAATCCGGCAGCATCTCTGTTTTTGGTCAACCCAAAAACTGGGAAATGGCGCCGATAATTTTCTACAAGTCCCAAACCAGGAAAAAACCCGAGTTTATATATATAAAATCCACAACCAATCCACGAAATAATCGGGACGACCCGAAATAATTTCGGAAGTCCGATTCCAATTTCACAAATCACATAACGCTACCGAAAAAATCCGGAAAGCCAAAACATACCAAAAATCAATTCCCGAAATATTCCGGGAATCCAAAATAATTCATTGGACCTTTCCGAAAGTCCCGAAAAATTACGACGTCGCTAAAACCGAATTCCCAAAAGGGAATCGGGGACCATTTCTCATCATCGACTAAAACAAAAATGAGCGGGACAGGGGTTATACCTTGGGTTGCTCGGCTAGAGCTCTCAGATGTAAAAATAAGAAAGAAATGAGCTCCGACAGCGAAAGTATTCCCGAAACAGCGCTGGAACAGCAGCGTCGTAGAACGCTAAAAAATGTAGAAGCTAGGGCACGGCCAGGGGTCGCCGAAGCTCTGGCAGTCGGCCGAGGAGCTCGGCGGAGTCGCGATGGGCGCGCGCGCGAGGGGACGGGCGGCCGTCGGCGGGGGCGCCGACGGGTTTGGGCACGGCTGCGCCGGCCAGAAGCTCGCGGGGAGCGGTCGGCCGAGGAGAGGGGCGCGGCTCCGCTGGGCGTCGGGCCTGGAGGAAGCCGGCCGAACGGGGGTTGTCGGGCGGCCGCGCGAGGGGTCGGCCGCACAAGGGGGTGGCGCAGCTGGCCGAGGGGAGCTCGGCGTCGGCCTCGGGGAAAAGGAGAGGGTTTGTGAGAAGTTGGGGAGTGAGAGAGAGAGAAAAGAATTTGCTTCTCTGAACGTGAGAAGAAGAGTGGGGGTGTGAGTGTTAAAAAGAAGTGGGTGATATTTGTTCTCTGTGAGCAGAGAAGAGTGGGGGAAAGGAGTTATTAAGGAGATAGTGGGGTTGGTCGTGTGTGGAGGAGAGTAAGAGTAGGGAGGAAGAATAGGAATGGTAAGAATGAGTTGGGAGGGGGTGCTGGTCCTACGGGACCAGCTAAAACAAATTTTATTATATTTTTTTTTAATAATAACCAAGCCAAATCAGATTGTAAGAATGGGATTGGGTTCGGGCTCAGGCCTGGGTCTGGGTTCGGACTCGGGTTTGGGTCTGAACTCAAAAATCTTTGTTGTTTATTTTGAAATCATTTGCACTCAAAAATATATAATAATAATATTAGAAATACTAATAATTAATACAAAAACACTAATATTAATTAATCACAAAATGTGGGTTTCACATCTTCTTCTTGAAGATCCATTTGCATCCGATGGATTTCGCTCCTTCAGGAAGATCAACCGACACCCAAGTATTATTTGAGGTGATGGAATCAATTTCATTCTCAATCGCCTCCTTCCAGAAAACTGCGTCTCTGGTCTTCATCGCCTCATCATAGGTAAGCGGATCAGGTTCCACATGATAGGTGACAAAGTCACTTCCGAAGTCCTTCGGCCTCCTCATACGCTTAGCTGACGGCTCAGCTTGTTCTGGTTCAACCGTTGTTTCAACAACAACATCTTCTTGGACCACATCTTCATTGAAGACTTCAGTTTCTTGCGCACCCTCATTGTTCTCCGGAATATCGGCAAGAACAATATTCTTGTGCCATACAAATTTGTCTTCAAAATATTCTGCGTCGCGAGATTCAATGATATGATTTGACTCTATATCAAGAAATCTCCGAGCATCACTCTTCTCGACATACCCCAAAAAGATCGTCTTAGTAGTCCTTGTCCCAAGCTTCTGAATCTTCAGATCTGGAAGCTTGACATATGCCAGACACCCCCACACTCGAATGATATTCAAGTTTGGTCTGACCTTGAACCAGAGTTCATGAGGAGTAATGTCAGAAGTTGCATGAGGCACCCTATTTAGAATAAAAGTGGCTGTCAATGCAGCTTCTCCCCAGTAGCACTTAGGAAGACCAGCAGTCAACAACATTGAGTTAATCATTTCTGTTAACGTTCTGTTCTTCCTCTCTGCTACTCCGTTTGATTGAGGAGAGTACGGAGCCGTAGTCTCATTGACAATTCTATGTTCTTTGCAGAATGATACGAATTCATGAGACCTGTACTCCCCACCTCGATCACTTCTTATCCTTTTGAGTTGTTGTCCAGTCTGCCGCTCAGCTTCGGCTCTGAACTCCTTGAACTTCTCGAATGCTTCGTCTTTAGCCTTCAGCAAGTAGACGAACGCATACTTTGATAAGTCATCGATGAAGGTTATGAAATACTTCATCCCGGCCTTTGTAGAGAACTGTTTGAAGTCACAGATATCGGAGTGAACCAACTCCAGAAGATCTGTACTTCGATTAACCCAAGGAAAGGCTTTCCTTGTGATCTTCGTTTGAGCACAAACTTCACATTTCTCTACCTTACCCCCATATTTGGAGATAAGTCCTAGACTAGACATTCTGTTTATTCGTTTACAATGAACATGTCCTAGCCTATTATGCCACAACTCAAGAGTATAAGCAGAATGAGTGACTTCATTAATTACATTAATTACATTGGACTGATTTACAACCTGAATCTTGAACATTCCTTCGGTATAAAAAGCTTTCCCGAAAAATGTTCCCTTGATAGACATCACCATCTGGCTAGCATTGATGTCCATCCTGAGGCCTGCATTGTAGAGTAGGCCTCCCGAGACCAGGTTCTTGGCGATAGCAGGTACGTGCTTCACGCCTTGAAGCGTCAGAGACTTCCCCGAAGTCAGCTTCAACACCACCGTCCCGATCCGGAGCACTTCAGCTTGTGTCTGGTTCGCCATCATAACCACTTCAGAAGTGGGGGTGTAGGTGGTGAACCACTCCTTACTGGAGCAGACATGGCAGGAGGCTCCAGTGTCTACCCACCAGTCAGAATCAGTCCTTACCGCATCAACCTGTGCAATCATAGCAACAATATCAGTGATCATAGATATCTTACTAGGCTCTCCTTGCTCTGATTGCTTGGTTTTTGCTTTGCACTCATTCTTAAAGTGGCCCTTCTTGCCACACTTGAAGCAAGACATTTCAGACTTCGGCTTCTTTTTCTTCATAGAAGTTTTCTTGACTTTTAGATTGTCAGGGTTCTTCTTCTTGCTGTGGAAAGCCGCCTGCTTTCCCTTTGGTTCCTTGGTCTGAACCAGATTGGCGTTAGCCAATTGCTTGGACAGTGTGTCCACCTTCAGTTGAGCCCGCATTTGGTCCTCAACATAGATTTCCTGTAGGAGATCTTCAAGGGTGATCTCTAACTTCTTCCTATGCATGTTTGCATAGAGCTTGCTCCACCCAGTGGGGAGCTTTGAGACAATCCCTCCAACAACAAACTTGTCGGGGAGGGGCATCGCCTCGTCTTCCAGCTTCTGTCGCAGTTTCAGGAACTCCTTTACCTGCGACAGCATAGACTTTTCGTCCTCAAAGAACCACTTGTGATATTTTTCAACCACAAATATTTTACTGCGGTTCTTGTCTTCTTCGTAGAGTTTTTCTAGAGACTCCCATATGTCTCTAGCGATATTCTTCTTAGAATAGGATTCTGCTAGGGAATCCTCCATAGCATTCAGGATAAGCAGCCTGCAAAGGCTATTTTCTCTTCTCCACTTGGCATGAAGTTTAGTAGCCGCAGAGATTGCGGCAGCAGATCCAATATCTGGAACGGTAGGTTCCTCTTCAAGCAGCACGTGATCAATGTCTCTGAGTTGAAGAGTGAGACAAACCTTCCTCTTTCAGACTTGATAATGCTCTCCATCAAACTTCTCTAATTTACAGAAGTCAGTGTTTAGGAGTGAAGCATTAATATTTTCCATCGTAGCAATAAAGCTTTGAGATTGTTGTTGCCGGGACACAATTTTTCGATGGAAAACTGAGAATACGAAACAATTGTAAAAACAATGTTCCAACGCAACACTTCTAGGAAGGTTGCGCAAGGATAACGAAAATCTAAAAAGATATCGTTATGATATTACGAGAATCTAAAAAGATTTCGTAATCACAGCAATCAGATCGTAGTACTTCTAAAAAGAAGATACAATCAGAGTTACTGGCAGTAACGAAGAAGGTGACTGGCGAAAGATGGAAGAACGCCTGCTGGGGTGAATGATCACCGTTGCTCAAAGCTTTATTCGTCCTACACGAACAGCTTCCAGGAACCAGCAAGTTCGTCGGAGAACTTGGAACACTCCTGCTCTTCTTACTCCTCGGACGGACACGAACTCCCGTACAAAAGCAACGCTGGTGCGACGCCTTTCCTCTCTCTCTCGAAGGCTGCATATCAGAACTGTGTTAAAGAACACGTCTGAAAATCTCTGTTTACTTGTGCTAAAGTGCACTTCGTAAACTCTCTGGTGGCTTCTCTTTCTGTTTTGTCCTGTAACCTGTGAGAGAGGAGGAGGAGGCCAAGCCCCTGCAACAACTGTCCGGTTAGCACAATGTTAGGGACGTGGTAGTAACCACCCCGAACATGGAGCAACCGCTCAGAACATGCAAGGACACGTTCTGCTGGAAGTTGTGCCACCAGCGTAATTTACACTTTACGCACACAGCCCCTTTTACGCACCCTACGCACTCTACGCACACTGCGTACGCTGCGCACACTGCGCACTCTATGCACTCTACGCACGCTGCGCACGCTGCGCGTACTGGGCTGCGTAACTGGGCCAGCGTAATTGGGCTCGCGTAACGATGCTGACGATGCTAAGTGCGCCAACAAAACGCCTCATGAGCCCGAGCCCGAGTCCTAGTCGCTAAGCCCCAACGGGGCTTAGCTCCTATGGAAATAAATTTCCCAAGAGCAAAAAGCATGAATGCTTTAATTGTTGATTTTAGCCTTTTTTCCATTAGAAAAATAATCCCACATGGCAAACCCATGTGCACCTCCACACCACATGTGCATCTCCAATAATAGCAAAGCTAATATATGGAGATACAAACCACTTGTTTTTTCCGATGTTGGACTAAACCTTTCTAAAGGAAAAACCAAAAACCCAACATGTTTATATAGGTGATTTAATTAGAAGCATCTCATCACAATGCTGGAATAATAATGAAATTAAGTTCATCAATCAGCTTATACTACTATTCACTATTTAGGTTATGTTTCATGTTAGGTTTGATGAGTGTATCTGGGTTTTTCGAAATGTAATTTTTCTAGACAGTTCTAGTTCTCTATACTTAATTATAAATTTAGGGTTAACCGATCCGATCACTCAACATAACTAATCACTAAACATAACTAATCACTAAATCCATCTAGTCAGAAATACAAAAAGGAGAGTGGATCCATGCCCACAACATATTTCAGCTTCCTTAAAAGTTTGATGACAAATTAAATGTTGTTTACACAAGTCTGAGTCACGTTGTGGGCTCTTGGTCTCAATTTCAATAGTAATGTCTACATTAGATCTTTCACTCAAAATACGAGAAAACCCAATTCAATTCTCAATGGAAATAGAGTTTTTGTAATAATAAAAAAAATCTAATATAAAGTTCCAATTTCTGAAATATACCAACTTCAACATGTAACTTATATATGCAAAATTTAAATGGAAAGTGTTGTTCATGTTCTTCGTGGCTCTTTGAACATATGGATATGTCATCTATGAAGACAACCACAAATTGATCCAAGTACTAATGGAAGATCTTATTCATCAAGTTCATAAAGACATATGAAGCGTTAGTGAAACCAAATGGCATGACCAGAAATTCATAGTGTCCGTATCTGAGGAGGAATCCTGAATGCATTCTTCTGAATATCTTCCTTCAGAACTTTCACCTGATGATATCATAGTCTCAAGTCGATCTTCGAAAACACCCTGGTTCTAGTCAATTGATCAAATAAATCATCAATACATGGCAGAGGATACTTATTCATCTTTCAGCCTCAATTGTACTAAATTAACGGAGTACTCTATGGCTATCATAATTAACAAAAGAAAAAGAAAACAATGTTGAGCCCTTGTTTTACTTTGCATGAAGCTTACTGCTTATAGAATGACTGTCTGTCCGAAGGAAATGCACGTAGAAGTTTAAATTTATCCATGCATATTACATCGGTGGTCTAGCTAATAGATATTTGAGCCATGAACTATAAATATGTTTCTTAGCTATAAATTTTTGGGTTATTTAGTTTTAGGATCTCATATATATATGAATATTAGAATTTTGGTTTCGAAATTGACCGATATTAAAATTTGAATATCAAAATTACTGTTTATTAACCTATATGAACAGTAATTTCGAAACCAAAACTCTAATATTCATGTATACGTGAGACTCTAAAACTAAATATTTGTAAAGTTTTCCGTACCAAATGTCTGGTATAGTGTCATCTTTCTTTTTTGATTCTTTCATCCAGCGGCCATTCCTTTTGGAGTGCCTTTGATTATATACTTTGTTAACAGACCTTAATTAGCATTATTGCTTTTATAATGTGCTAGTTTATATCATCCGACAGTGATTCAACGGTGATGAATTAAAAGAGAGTGCAGCTTTGCCATGGTGGTGGTAGTTATAGCTAAGCTAGCTAGGACCATACTAGCATAATTTTATAATATATGGTAAAGAAGATTGCATTATCTTTTTCTAATTATTACATGAACAATTAGAAAACCTTTGACTGATTAATTTAGGGCTAACTGGTGGTGCTTATTAAGATCTTTAGGTATCAAACATATTCACAAGAAGTCCTTCAATCCCTCTTGTCTAGTTTTTTTTTTTTTTTTTTTTTTTTGAAATCCCACTCACACACACAATTGGGGGACTCGAATCCTGCAGGACCTCCTGGTGTCCGCTCTAATACCACTAGACTAGAGAGCTCGGACTCCCTCTTGGCTAGTTGATTACAACTGTATATATATTTAGTTACTAAATGCCTTCGTCCTAGCTTATATCCGGTGGCTTGAGCCTGTCAAACATCGTCGGTACTAGCATTATGCGCACAATATCCATACGAAAAAGATAATTGGTACGCAAATGTGCTCGCATCCGACGGAAGAGAGCGTAGAGGGTGGGGAGAACGGTGCAAGCGCGTGTGCCAAATAGTACGTTGATAACCATAACCATAAAACATATTTTCTTGGGTTTTATTGGTCCATAATACCACTAGAAGTCCAAACTAGTGTTGTAAGAACCGGATCGGACCGACAGTTGGATCGGGTCCAACCGGTTTAGACCAAAAAAATCGGTACGGTCTGACTAAAATCTATTCTTTTAAAGAACCGTCGATTTTTTCCAAAACCGGAGTTCAAACGGTGAACCGACCGAACCGGTTCACAATTGAACCAGCCAATTTTAGTTTTTTTAATTCAAAAAATATTATCATGTGAAATAATTTGGACCATTTGATTCTTGGTTTGATTTTGATAGACCTTATATAGGTAAGAAATAAACTAAGAAATAAATATGGATATCTTACCTATTTGAACCAAACCAAACCAAGTCTATTTGAACTCCGGTCCGACCTATACCAAAAAATTCGATTCGGTCAGTCCGATTTTTAAAACATTGGTCCAAACTCTTGCCTTGGGTTTTATTGGTCCTAGTATATGAAATATCATTCCTGCGCAGCAGTAAACTTCCGGCTACAAAATTTTGGGGGGGAGAGGGGGGATCGGAAATGATAAATGGTCTCCGATTTCTGTCCGCTGACGTGACCGCGGACCTACATGTTCGAATCCCATTCGTCTCTCCCATTTGTGTGAGGACCACCGTCGATAGATCTGTCAATAGAAGACTGCCACGTTGACTGCGGGCCGAAACTGCAGGCCAGCGCGTCCTTAAAAAAATAAAAATTAGAGGCTCAAAGTAGTCCATCCAATTAACAATGCTCCTGCACTTGAGGAGCCAACCAGCTTTGCACTTCCTACTTCCTAAGCCTATCATTGCTAAGATTCTAAAAGTCCCTCGCCCGCAGCTTTTCATCCCACGACAAACAATAGTGGCATTAGGTTTTATTATGTAATGGCAGCCGTACGTTCGTGCCTGCCACAGATCTCCAGATTGTCAATTGAACCTAAGATTCCATATGGCTAATATATTTTTCTCTGCTGAAGGAACCTCTGGAATTCTGAGAAGCCAAGTTATATACTTATATCGATGAAACAAATATTATTAGAACAACAGAGACAAGTGAAAGAACAGTACTAAAACTTACATAGTACACTTTGAGAGGGATATTCCCATGGCACTTTGGGTTGGTCCACACGTGCTTGCATGTGTACAAAGGACAGGCTGGTGATATACCAATATACTAGGATCAGCACAGAGGTCCAGTTGCAGTTCTTAAACCAGCTGCTAAACTGAGTTCACATTTCTTTTAAAAATCAATAAAAGTTCTTGTGTTTCAATTAATTACTTTAGTTTCTACAGGTATTTTTTTTTATAAATAATATAGTCCAAGTTCCAAGGTAACTTTTTATGGCCGGTCGGCTCGGACCGACCTCAAACCGGACTCAACCTGGGTTAGTCCGGACCGACCCGGACCGGTTTTGGAGGTAATCTGGATTTGGGGTTTTCATTAACTCCGTCCCGGTCTGGATTGATGCACAAGACAGGGCTAGTCCAGTCCACCCAAATCCGATCAAATTTGACCAAACCTGAATCTAGATTGGCCCAACCCGAATCGGTACACAAGAGATTGTAGCCTGAGCTGATCCAGCCCTACCTGAATCTAAATACGTCGCTAATATGTAAATAAACGTCGGTAAAAATTTTAGGAACGCGTATTACATGGTCGTTAACGAAAGATGTCTTATTAGTCGCTATAGCGACATTATCTAGCGACGAGAACAAGTCGCAGATTGTTATGTAAATGGTGATGTTTAGCGGCACGACAACTTAGTCGCTAAATCAGCAATGTCTCACTTTGTTGCTAAATGTTGCCAAATTTGCGACCAAATGTGCAACGTTTTGCTTCAACAATACTGACATGACAAAATTAGCGACGTTTAAGATACATAATAGTGACGTCATGATACAAGGTAGCGACGCATTTCTGCGTCGCTGACCATCGCTAATCTGCAAAAAAAAAAAAAAAGATTATGCGATTTGTAAAATAGTTTCCAAAATAATCTGCATGCAGTTTATTGATCCACAGTTTGTATAAATATATCCGGAGCAACCGTCCGTTGAATTTTCTGGGTTCGCCGACCCCTTCAGTGGAACACTCAACAACGATAAATTTTCATGCATTTAATATGAATAATAATGTAAAATTTTAAAAAAAATCATTGATATTACAAACTGAGTCTAAAGAATTAGTTACATAAAATCTGAAATAAATATCCATGAAGCATCACAACAATCTCAATATATAAGTATATGAAACAAGTACATAAAATCATTGGGACAATACACAAACAAACAAATAAATTGTGATCATAACTAGGGCTACTGTTGATATGGAGGAGGATGAGGAGCACGACGGCACGTTTGGAATTTGAGCATGTCATACTCCTGTGAAATCGTACGTCACCGATGCCGATAAGCTGGAGTCGAAAAAGGTAGTGTCATCGGGGGAGTCGGCGTCCATGCAGACCCACCATGAGTGTATCTGCTCCAACAATGTCAGACGTGTGTTGTATGACCCCACGGTAGATATCATCCTCGAAGTGCTCTCGTGTAAGAAGATGGTGGTGGTGGTAGTGGCGTTGGGCTGTTGTGGTAGCGTTTAGGCGGTCAGGTGGAGGTGGAAGGGAAGGAGAGGAGTACCTGCCGGAGAGGAGAAGTGCTAGTGGACGTGGTCGGAGGAGCGGTGTAGCGCCCCGCTTTCGATAGGCGACGGAACTTCATAATATGCTAGCGCCGAGTCAGATCGGCCGGGAACTCAGATGGCTATCTGACTCGATCGCTAAGCTTGGTAAACGTTAACGCCTTGCGGCATCGATTCAATTCGATTTGGACGGAAGATACGAGAATCGATCCAACTAATGGAACGACTTCTGTTGGAACAAGTCCTAGATGCAGCGGGCTGCGTCTCGGCACGCGAGCTCTCTATAAGAGTCCCTTCGACGGGACCGGACCGCTGTATGGTTTTCTTGGAGCTTTGTCGCTGGGCTTGATTGAAGTGCTTTCGCGTCGTTTTCAAGGATGCAATTACAATTTCGATGCAGGGGGAAAGAAGGAAATCTAACAAAGTGTTGATGCATTGCAGGAGCTCGCGTAACTGAGGATTGACGTTGCGTAGCGCTTCGACGACCTGCACGAAGCCAAGTAATCGGTGGGTGATTCGGCCTTCTTTTCTATTCTGTCCCGCAAACTTATTCCTTGCTTCGAATCCATTCAAATCGAACGATGCCAAGTTAATTGCATGCCAATCCACTAAGTCAAGAACTCGGAAAAAAACGTATCTATTTACAAATACAAGTTTTTCACATAAACCAAAAAGTTTAAGGTTTACAGAAAAAGATAGACTATTTCAAGTGCTGTAAAATATTATGAAATGTTGAACATGGGTTTTGATGCCTCGGACAATTTGGTGCCTACGGGACACTAAATCGAGTGTATGGCTTCGGGGAAAATGAATCGATGCATGAGTTGCCATAAATGATAATGTCGTTGAATACTGTCTGCGCTATACAAAACGGTTTACATGCATTAAACTGTTTGCACATAGGCATGGTCATGGACAGCTTGTGCACAAGTTCGATTCCTCGAAACGGTATCCGGGGCATCGGAACCGATTCGACCTAGGGGGAATAATTTATCGTGCTTCGGCGCGATGCATGCGGGACCTTCAGTAAGGCTTGCAACCTAGGCTGAAAGGGTAGCGTCGCATGCCAACTTCGATTAAGTTCCTCGTGGTGCGTAGCACCAATGACCGCATATAAGATAGTTTCATGCTCATCTATTGTCTTATGCAGGGTAAATATTATCTATGTTTTCATGCAGGGACGAGCACGGCCGTGGTAAGAAATATGAAAACTGCGATGTTATACTGTATGCTTTATTACTCAAAGACGGCTATCGAATATGAACTGAATTCATTTAGTTCTAATAGAAAGACAACTCTAAAGCATGCCTATCCTAACAAATCAGAGTCGGTTTAGACGAGTTGGTTCGTCTCGTCCACTTAGCAAGTGTGCTAATCCCCTTCCCCAATTTCCCCAGGTGCGGCGGGCGCTCCAACCTAAAACGAAGCTGAAGTGCGGAGAGGCGTTTTGAAGCTCTTCCTATGCTGAAGTATTTTGAAGCCAATTCAAATCGACGGCTTATATATAAAGGGGCGAATGTATGGGACGGCAAGCGTAGTTCAGGCAACTTGTCGAATGTATTTTCTTTCTGTTTTCAATCAATGTAGCCGCAACGGCATCCAATGTAAATTACGACTTGCACTTCGTTGCAAGCTATGAATGAAAAGCATTTCTATCTTCCTATACTGCGTCTTATATTCTGATATGATTTGTGAAGTTTCGACTTGGCGTATTAATATCAAAAACCAAAAGATAACCGTTTGAGAACTTGTCATCTTGCCTTGCACGAGCGCAACTCCAGGCTCGTGCGGCATCACGCCTTAGCGAGGACGATCGAATCGGCAAAGTTAACATCGAAAACGAACGTTGCCGACTCGGGGCGTGACAAATTGGTATCAGAGCTCAGTTATGTTTCCTCGGATTTTCGAAATATGTTTCATTGTTGGAATGTTCGTTGAGATGGCTTGATTGAATGCTTGTCGGCATGCTGCGTGAAATACAAGTTCCATATAGGTAAGCCCGTAGATATTTTTGAAAAATACTAACGGATTTACACTGTTTGTAGGAATGACTAAGCGAGATAAGAAAATCGCCGGCCCAACAATCCAAACTGTAGATAGTACGTCGAGCACAAAAAGCACCGAGCCTAGCGAGACGACTATGCAGAAGATGCTAAAGTTGATGGAACTGCAGCAGCAGCAGCTTCAGACACAATTCAAAGCTCAATTTGAGGCGCAACAAAGACAGATGAATGCCCTGACTCAGATAGTGAGCAGAATGGCGGGCAATAGCAAGACGACGGACGAAGAGCCCGAAAAAAAGCAAGGTGATCAAGAAGAAGACGAGGAGGAAGATGGCTCCCCGCAAATGATGAACTCTCCTTCCATGTTCAAAGTGAAGGAGTTTCGCAAAATGAACCCGCCAAAGTTCAACGGCCGAGCAGAGCCCGACGTGATAGTAGGATGGCTCGCAGAGATGGAGGACTTGTTCGATCTCCTCTGCATCGAAGGGTCCCAGAGGGTGGCCTGTGCGGCGCTGCAGTTACAACTACGAGCACATGACTGGTGGGCGGCGAAGAAACAAGGGATCTGTGAAACCGATTCAAACAAAAAGATTTCTTGGGAAATGCTCAAGACAGCCTTCCTTGAGCAGTACGTTCCTCGCGCCATCCGCCGACAGAAGGCGGATGAGTTCATGATGTTGAGACAGGAAAATATGAGTGTCGAAGATTATAATGCAAGCTTCTCGAAACTTGCAAAATTTGCTGGCGCCTTCCTGCCCAACAAAGAAGAATGGTGCGAGCGTTTTCAGCAAGGCCTCAACGAAGAACTGCGTAGGGACGTCATGAACCAACGGTGCCAAACTTATCGTGAATCCTACGAAGCCGCACTTGATAGCGAGCGAATCTTTGGCCGTATGTCACAAAGGGCCGTGCCTGTCGTTCGCAACTGTCACGACCCGGTCCCAATTTCTTGGGTCGAATCGGATCATGCCCAGCCTGCACCGTTGTTGAGACGGCGACAGTAAGTTGTATCACTCATGCAGGTAATATCAACAACACAATAATTGCCACAAATTTATTATTCCGAATTTAAAAAAACTTTTTTATAATAAAATGAAAGATACATCTGAAATACAATATTTTCCACAAACATCATGATTTATAAAAGAAGAAGAAAATCTAGGCAACCAGCTCATCAGTCTCGAGATCATCGTCCTCTAGTTGGGACCTCGGAAAATATAGCGGAACAAAGCCTCATCAGTGATACCTAAAATGTTGGATCTCCAGTCAGGAGGGAGCAAAGTACAATTACGAATATCCAATAATTCAAATAATAATTTGAAATTTGCAATGTTAAACAATTTGAAATACTTTAACAATATTTTCCAACAATTTAAAAACGATGTGATTTGAGTAGGCAACGAACTATGACCGGCTTGGGATGATTCAATTATATCCTAATGATACGGTCCGGCCTATCCTCGTGTATAGGAGGAATCAGCTCGCACAATCAATGATGCAATATAGGGTATTGGTCATAGACGCTACACTACTCCCCCAATATCCCGAGTCAATCAGATTCAATCAATGAGTCAATATTCGAACTCTAGGAGAGAGTTCCGTGTAGCAATGTGGTTTAAAATTACAATAAAATAATTACTAGATAAATTACCAAATAGACATAACTGCACTTGCCTTTGTATTAGAATGACTGGAAAGACGAGTCGGTACCGAGGAGGAACGTCAGGTGTAACTTCGAGTTCCTACAGTTGAGAACTCGACTTAGATTCCTGAATAACCAGACTAAGTGTGCTAGTTGCAATCTCTAGTAGTCATGTCCTAGTCAGGTTTTATGTTGTATTAATTTACAGCTAACGATTATGTCGCAACTACGTGCGTTGATTAAGCCGGTTAATTGGTTTATTTGGAAATACACGAGAATCAATTACAATTGGAAAACTTTGTGTTTTGTAATATATTTATAAAAATACAATTTCTTTTAGTGATAAACCGTGAACTAATTATTTAATAATATTTTATCCATTTTAACTAGATTCGTAAATAATCAGTAAATCGCGCTCTAATCTACGATTACGCGACTAATCAAAACCACCCAAATTCACATCCACCAGAAAAAGAAAAATAAAATAAACTACGCTACACAATACAGTGGCACAGCTAATGGTCCTAGGGTGGGCTTATGCCCGGTACAATTTTCTTTTACATCAAATAAGAGGAAAATGATTTAATTATTAAATAAAGTGCAGTAAATAAATAACTATATTAAATAGCCTAAATATTAAATAAAATAATTTAAAATAAATGCTGAGAGTCTCAGACTCGGTCCATCATCAAAATCCAGCTAATACCACAACGCCCGGTCGGACCGGTGCGTTTGCATTTCGCCGGGGCTCACAGACCGGTACGGTCGTCGCCCGAAAAATTCACTTTAGAAATTCATTTTCGAAAGCCAATTTGAAATCAATATAAATATAGTTTTGTAAAAATTTGGGCAGCACTTCCTCTATTTCGGGACAAACCCAAAACTGGGAAATGCGCCACGGAAAACCTGCAAATATTTCCAATCCAAAATAATCCCACAGAATAAATCCACCAAAATAATCCCAAGCCACAGAAAATAATTCCAATCCACCGAATTTCTCGAAATGTCCGGGAATCCCATAATCCAACCAATTCACACCAAACCAGCAGATAAAACACAGGAACATACGCTAACGTAGCTAATCGAAAATATAACGCAGCTAACCGGATTTCCCAAAGGGAAACCGGGGACCGATTCTCATCATGGACTCTACACGGGAGGGACGAACTACTCTGATTATCAAGAAATTTATCGAGAGGCTCGATGACGGAGTCCGAAGGGTGGCCTCGGACTCGGGACGTGCCGTCATGGACTCGAGAGTCTCCGGACAGCGGATCAGGGAGCCGTCGAGCCGCGGAAAACGGGGACAGCCAATGGGCACCGCGGAGGGCACCGCGAAACTTGACGACGCTGGAGGCTCGGGGTCGGCCGGGGACGGATCTGAACAGCGGGGAAGCGAGGGTGCCGGAGCTCGGGACAGCGCTGCACGGAGGCGGCATGGCCTCACGGGAAACGACGGTCGGCCGGGGAAGCCGCGGATCAGCGGGGCTCGTTGCGCGAGGAGCGCGCCGGGTCGGCGGGGCTGGCGGACACGGGGCTGCTGCGGAGTGACGGCGTCCGGCGGGGCGCGTCCGGTCGGGGAAGTCTGCCGGGGAAGAACCGCGCGGAGGCGCGAGGAACTGCTCGGCCGGACGGCGGAGAGCCGCGCTCGCCGGAGCTCAAGGTGCTCGCAGATCGGGGCGGCGCTCAGGAGAGGGCGCCGGAGACCTTGCCAGGGGAGGTCGCACGCATGGACGGCCGGAGGGAGGGGCCGCTCGGGCTGCGGTCGGGGCGGACGGCGGAGGTGCGCCACTCGGGGTCGGCGGCTAGCGCTAGGGCTCGGTAGGGGAGAAAGGGTTGGGGAAAAATGGGTTCTCCATGACAGTGAGTGAGAGAGAGAGATTTGTTTATGAGAGGGAAAAGAGATGAGAGGAAGAGAATTAATTTGTTTCTCCACTGTGAGAATTAAGGGGAGATCGAGAGAGAGGAGTGGGAGAGAAAAACTTTTCCTGTGAAGTGTCGTGAGAGAGTGGGGTGGGGTGTGAGTTAAAAGAGTGGTGCATGAGTTATGGGTTTATTAAGGAGAAGGAGAGGAAGAGTCTCCTTCCAGAACGTGGGGAGCAAAGTGAATGAGTGGAGAGGAAATAGGGGAGGGAGTTATTGAACGTGGGAAGGGGAAGAGGTGCTCGTGGGGTTGGTAGTGGGTTCTGTGTGTGGTGGAGTGTGAGGTCAGGGAGAGAAAATAGGTAGGCAAAGAATGGGTGTGTGAGTGTGGGTTTTGGTCCTACGGGACCAGCTAAATAATTATTATTATTATTATTATTTTTTAACCAAGTCAATAATCAGAATTAAGAAGGAAATGAAAGGATATGGGTTTGGCTCAGGCCTGGGTCTGGGTTCGGACTCGGGTCTGGGTCTGAAATCCAAAAGTCCATGTTATTATTATTTTTAAAATCATTTGCACTCCAAAAATATTTAATAATAATAATAATAATTTTAGAAATACTAATAATAACACTAAAACACTATTTAATAATTAATTACGAGAATATGGGTTTCACAATCTTCCCTCCTTAGAAAATTTCGTCCTCGAAATTTAAAGTAAGGTAGGAAAGACAAACATGTACGGGTACTGCGTCCGTAACTCAGGTCCAACCATAAGGATTTTCAAGGCAGTCATGGATGAGACGGTTTAGGGGCAAGTTTCATTTATGGTGACATCCATGCAGAAAGAATACAAAAGCGAACCAAAATACACGAGGTTGATCAGACCATCATGCACCGGTCCTGATTAGACAATATATTAGTGGGTGCACCCAATAAAATACTGTCATGATCAAGCTTGATAAAGAGATAGCTTGCAAAACTAGGCTAACTTCGTCAGCATCAGTCAAGTTTAGAACGAAAAGATAAGAAAATAGGAGTTTAAGTGATGGCTCAAATTCTGATCTTCTTCTTAACTCTGACTAGGCTTGCAACTGGTTTCTCTGGCACTGAAAGGTTGAGTCCAAACTTCATCTCTGAATTATCCAAAATGTGACTCGGATCCGAAATGTAACGTCTGAGCTGTGACGTAGAAGACGTTGCACACCCTCAAGATTAGCTGGTAGAGCTAACTGGTACGCTACTTCCAACTCGTCTTAAACTTCAAATGGCCTGATGTACCTGGCCTCAATTTCCAGCTTCGTCAAAACTGATTGTTCCTCTGGTAGGAGAAAACTTCACCAAATGCAATTTGGTCTTCCCAAGACCTACCAAATTCCAAGACGCAAAATCCCAATACATCTTCAAGCATCTGGATTGACCTCTCTGCTTGCTCGTCCCGCGGTATTCCATGAATCCGGTAGATGTGCTTCTCGTACAATGCTGCCCACTTCTTAGTGGATAACCAACTTTGAAGGAAAATAAAGTGTGCTAACTTAGTCAGTCGGTTTATAATAATCCCATTGGTGCCCTTCCCTCCTTGGGAACAAGGCAATCCTTACTCAAAGTTCATTGTTATATGCTTCTACTTCCACTCCGAATTGTCCAGCGGCTGCAACAAACTTGTTGTTCTCTTGCTAAATTCCTCATGTTGACAAATTCACATCTAATCCCATACCTGGAATTGTCCTTCTTCATTCCATAGCACCAATCAATGGAGGCATATTCCGATACATCTTATTAGCTCCTGAATATATGGAATACTGCGACTGGTGCATTTCTTTCATCAACTCGTTCCTCCGTTTGTCAGCCGATACGCAAAGTCTCGTACCTTTCTTCAGAGTTCCACTGCTGATCAATTTAGAATCCCTCAAGTGTTCCTGCCAACACTTGATCTCTAAACCTGCAAAGTGCCTCGTTTTGAAACTACGTTCTCTTGATTTTTGTCCCTCAGCCTCGAACTTCATCAATACTGAATTAGCATCCAGCTCCGTCCTTCTATCTCCAGGTAGTATAACCTCCAGTCCAAACTTCTCGATGCAGGTCGATGTCGAAAACCTTCATCTGCTTCAACCATCTTCTTAGTCTAATATTCAGCCCTTCCTGAGTGAAGACATATTTCAGACTTTGGTAGTCCGTATATATTTTCACTCCCTTTCCATAAAATCATGCTTCCATAGCTTCAAAGTAAAGATAATTGCAGCAATTCAAATTAGGTGTAGGATAATTCTTCTCATGAGTCTGTAGTTGCCTATATGTGTAAGCAATTATTTTCCCATGTTGTTGAAGAACGCAACCTAGTCCTCTTCCAGAGGCATTACTGTAAATTGAGAACCCACCGGTTCCTGCGGGTAGCGCAAGGATTGGTGTAGTGGTAAGTCTCTTCTTCAGCTCCTCAATGCCGTCTGGCAAACTTTTCGTTCAGATGAACTCTTCATTCTTCCAGGTGAGCTTCATCATTGGCTCTGCAATCTTGGCGAAATCCTTCATGAACTTCTGATAGTAGCCGGCCAAGTTCAAGAACCTTCCGAATTGAACTTGGGGTATATCACTCTTCAACAACAGCTATCTTCCATCGAAATTTCTTCTCCTGACAACATGGCCAAAAGTCTACCTTGTCAACAATCCACGTCCAGATAACTTACCATAAACTTCTTTTTCCTCAAAGTTTCCAAAATTTCCTCAGGTGTTCCTTATGCTCTTCTTCAGTCTTCAAGTATATCAGAATGTTTATCTATGGAGAAGATAAACTGATTCAAATACTCCTGAAAATCTCTGTTCATGAGATTCATGAACATAGCAGTAGTATTTGTCAGTCTAACGTCCTGACCAGAGAAAACTACCCATACTTGGTGTTTAAACGTCGTCTTGGAAATGTCCTCTTTCATGATTTTGATTTGCTGGTAGTCAAATCTTAAATCAGACTTCGAAACACCTTAACTCCACACAACCAGATTAAACAGATCCTCGATCCGGGCAAAAAGTACTTGTTCTTTAGTGTCTGGTAATCGATGCACATCCGTTGTTCCATCCTTCTGGGCACAAACAAGATAGGTACTCCCTAAAGTGAAGTTCCACTCTGAATAAATCCTAGAGTCTTCACTGATCTGATCCTTCATCTTCTTGGCCAACTTCGGGTTGACTCTGTAACATCCTTTAGAAATAGGAAAAGAGCCAGGGACTAAGTCAGGGGTGAATCCTATGTCTATATCTGGGATAATTCGGGGAGACTATCAGGGAAAACATCTGCCATAAGAGTGTAACTAAAATTTCTATTCATGGGGAGAATTACAGCAAAACTCTTATGATTGATCTAAGGACATCCTGTTACAACTTCCAAAAAGATGATGCTATTCTGCGGTTCTAGGTACTATTCTTCATGGTTCTGCATGAGCAGTCTCCAACTGCTTCCCTTTCTAAGAACCTCGAGTATACATCATGCCTTATTGTAAGGGGCAAGGTCTGCTGGATAGGAAGAGAGTCCCTAGGTTGTGGCCTAACAGGTGTTGCTGGGATAGGTATTCTGGTATGATGGAAAGATAAGGGGCAATCCTTTTCCCGATGTCCAGCAGATCCACATGCCAAACATTTCTCCAATCTCTTGCGACAAATATTGGTTTGGTGACCAAGCCTTTTATAGTAGCCACAAACCAATAGTTTCTTACGATATAACTGCCGGATAGGGCTCAAAATGTCTTCTAGATTTCAGGGGTACCCCTCCTAGGGTGAGGTTCCGCTCCAACTTGGTTTAAGATAGCTAAGGCTACATCATTGACGTTCTTCATGTCTTCTCTCGTGATATTCATCTGTTCCTGCTGGGCTTCATCTTGAGCTTTCTGGAACTCCAGGATTTCTTGAAATAGGACAACCATTTGGGAGGTGTTTGCTGGTACTAGTGGAGCAACAAAAATGAATACTCCACCAAGAAAATGCAACTTGGTTTGAGATGAGGTAGGAATCGCCAGTGTAGGGAAAACTTCACTGGATGCACTATGAGGACGGTCAAACAGCCGCGAGGGAAAGGACCCTGGGCTTGGTTGAGGAGATAGGGTATGATCCAGAGATGACACCTCATCGCCAGCAGGATTTGGTCAACGGTCATTTTCTGGAAGGTTTGGGACGCACACAAGCAAGGTAGCCTACCGGTCTATAATCAAGCAAAAATATTTATTTATATATAAATCGGACCTATGTTGTGACAAATCAATGTTCTAGTGTTCTAATTGTTTCTAGGTATGTTTTTCTAAGTTGTTGTTCGACCTGCATGGGCCACCACTAAAAATATGTCACGACCCGGTCCCAATTTCTTGGGTCGAATCGGATCATGCCCAGCCTGCACCGTTGTTGAGACGGCGGCAGTAAGCTGTATCACTCATGCAGGTAATATCAACAACACAATAATTGCCACAAATTTATTATTCCGAATTTAAAAAAAACTTTTTTACAATAAAATGAAAGATACATCTGAAATACACTGTTTTCTACAAACATCATGATTTATAAAAGAAGAAGAAAATCTAGGCAACCAGCTCATCAGTCTCGAGATCATCGTCCTCTAGTTGGGACCTCGAAAAATATAGCGGAACAAAGCCTCATCAGTGATACCTAAAATGTTGGGTCTCCAGTCAGGAGGGAGCAAAGTACAATTACGAATATCCAATAATTCAAATAATAATTTGAAATTTGCAATGTTAAACAATTTAAAATACTTTAACAATATTTTCCAACAATTTAAAAACGATGTAATTTGAGTAGGCAACGAACTATGACCGGCTTGGGATGATTCAATTATATCCTAGTGATACGGTCCGGCCTATCCTCGTGTATAGGAGGAATCAGCTCGCATAATCAATGATACAATATAGGGTATTGGTCATAGACGCTACACTACTCCCCCAATATCCCGAGTCAATCAGATTCAATCAATGAGTCAATATTCGAACTCTAGGAGAGAGTTCCGTGTAGCAATGTGGTTTAAAATTGCAATAAAATAATTACTAGATAAATTACCAAATAGACATAACTGTACTTGCCTTTGTATTAGAATGACTGGAAAGACGAGTCGGTACCGAGGAGGAACGTCAGGTGTAACTTCGAGTTCCTACAGTTGAGAACTCGACTTAGATTCCTGAATAACCAGACTAAGTGTGCTAGTTGCAATCTCTAGTAGTCATGTCCTAGTCAGGTTTTATGTTGTATTAATTTACAGCTAACGATTATGTCGCAACTACGTGCGTTGATTAAGCCGGTTAATTGGTTTATTTGGAAATACACGAGAATCAATTACAATTGGAAAACTTTGTGTTTTGTAATATATTTATAAAAATACAATTTCTTTTAGTGATAAACCGTGAACTAATTATTTAATAATATTTTATCCATTTTAACTAGATTCGTAAATAATCAGTAAATCGTGCTCTAATCTACGATTACGCGACTAATCAAAACCACCCAAATTCACATCCACCAGAAAAAGAAAAATAAAATAAACTACGCTACACAATACAGTGGCACAGCTAATGGTCCTAGGGTGGGCTTATACCCGGTACAATTTTCTTTTACATCAAATAAGAGGAAAATGATTTAATTATTAAATAAAGTGCAGTAAATAAATAACTATATTAAATAGCCTAAATATTAAATAAAATAATTTAAAATAAATGCTAAGAGTCTCAGACTCGGTCCATCATCAAAATCCAGCTAATACCACAACGCCCGGTCGGACCGGTGCGTTTGCATTTCGCCGGGGCTCACAGACCGGTACGGTCGTCGCCCGAAAAATTCAGTTTAGAAATTCATTTTCGAAAGCCAATTTGAAATCAATATAAATATAGTTTTGTAAAAATTTGGGCAGCACTTCCTCTATTTCGGGACAAACCCAAAACTGGGAAGTACGCCACGGAAAACCTGCAAATATTTCCAATCCAAAATAATCCCACAGAATAAATCCACCAAAATAATCCCAAGCCACAGAAAATAATTCCAATCCACCGAATTTCCCGAAATGTCCGGGAATCCCATAATCCAACCAATTCACACCAAATCAGCAGATAAAACACAGGAACATACGCTAACGTAGCTAATCGAAAATATAACGCAGCTAACCAGATTTCCTAAAGGGAAACCGGGGACCGATTCTCATCATGGACTCTACACGGGAGGGACGAACTACTCTGATTATCAAGAAATTTACCGAGAGGCTCGATGACGGAGTCCGAAGGGTGGCCTCGGACTCGGGACGTGCCGTCATGGACTCGAGAGTCTCCGGACAGCGGATCAGGGAGCCGTCGAGCCGCGGGAAACGGGGACAGCCAATGGGCACCGCGGAGGGCACCGCGGAACTTGACGACGCTGGAGGCTCGGGGTCGGCCGGGGACGGATCTGAACAGCGGGGAAGCGAGGGTGCCGGAGCTCGGGACAGCGCTGCACGGAGGCGGCCTGGCCTCACGGGAAACGACGGTCGGCCGGGGAAGCCGCGGATCAGCGGGGCTCGTTGCGCGAGGAGCGCGCCGGGTCGGCGGGGCTGGCGGACACGGGGCCGCTGCGGAGTGACGGTGTCCGGCGGGGTGCGTCCGGTCGAGGAAGTCCGCCGGGGAAGAACCGCGCGGAGGCGCGAGGAACTGCTCGGCCGGACGGCGGAGAGCCGCGCTCGCCGGAGCTCAAGGTGCTCGCAGATCGGGGCGGCGCTCAGGAGAGGGCGCCGGAGACCTTGCCAGGGGAGGTCGCGCGCACGGACGGCCGGAGGGAGGGGCCGCTCGGGCTGCGGTCGGGGCGGACGGCAGAGGTGCGCCACTCGGGGTCGGCGGCTAGGGCTAGGGCTCGGTAGGGGAGAAAGGGTTGGGGAAAATGGGTTCTCCATGACAGTGAGTGAGAGAGAGAGATTTGTTTATGAGAGGGAAAAGAGATGAGAGGAAGAGAATTAATTTGTTTCTCCACTGTGAGAATTAAGGGGAGATCGAGAGAGAGAAGTGGGAGAGAAAAACTTTTCCTGTGAAGTGTCGTGAGAGAGTGGGGTGGGGTGTGAGTTAAAAGAGTGGTGCATGAGTTGTGGGTTTATTAAGGAGAAGGAGAGGAAGAGTCTCCTTCCAGAACGTGGGGAACAAAGTGAATGAGTAGAGAGGAAATAGGGGAGGGAGTTATTGAACGTGGGAAGGGGAAGAGGTGCTCGTGGGGTTGGTAGTGGGTTCTGTGTGTGGTGGAGTGTGAGGTCAGGGAGAGAAAATAGGTAGGCAAAGAATGGGTGTGTGAGTGTGGGGTGCTGGTCCTACGGGACCAGCTAAATAATTATTATTATTATTATTTTTTTTAACCAAGTCAATAATCAGAATTAAGAAGGAAATGAAAGGATATGGGTTTGGCTCAGGCCTGGGTCTGGGTTCGGACTCGGGTCTGGGTCTGAAATCCAAAAGTCCATGTTATTATTATTTTTAAAATCATTTGCACTCCAAAAATATTTAATAATAATAATAATAATTTTAGAAATACTAATAATAACACTAAAACACTATTTAATAATTAATTACGAGAATATGGGTTTCACAGCAACAACTTCAACAAGCGTCCTAACGACGCCGGGGGATCGGGAGTATCAAAACGTCCAAACACAATTGATAACCGAGGCCATGGCGGACCACACTGCTATAGATGCGGTAAGCGCGGGCATCGAGATCCCGAGTGTAGACTGAGAACATGCTTCAAGTGTGGCGAGCTAGGCCACGTAGCAACGTTTTGCCCGCAGAGAGTCCAGAATCAACATAACCCACCAAGGAACATTCCGAATCCGCATAAAGCGCCGACACTGCATGGCACAAATACGGTGCCCGTCAACCAACAGAACCAACGCCATGGGGCTCAAGGCCGAGTTTATGCCTTAACTCGGGACGAGGCGTACGCGTTCGATACTGTTGTAACAGGTATATTACTCTACAAAAGTATACCTGTTCGAGTCCTATTCGATTCGGGTGCGACGCATAGCTTTATATCTGCTGATTTTGTGAAAGAAAATAAAATAACCATACAATCACTAGATATAAATATTAGCGTTAGCACTCCGTCGGGAGTCGATATGCCTGCAAACTTTATTTGTAGGGATGGCCACATTTACGTCGGGGGAAGATATCTATCCTTGGATGCCGTCGTGCTAGACATCAAAGATTACGACATAATCCTGGGCATGGAGTGGTTGGGCGCTTGTCGTGCAACGATCGAGTGCGCGGAGAAGAGAGTGGTGTTTCGCCTTCCTGGCGAGACAGAGTTCTCATATTCGTGCGGTACGGCCTCGAAGACGGCGATGATGGTATCGACAATCTCGGCAAGGCGTATGCTGCGTTCCGGCTGCGCGGGATACTTGGCATCAGTTCGAGACACGCGGACGGATAATACAAACACAATGCAGACTGATGTTGTGGCAGACTTTCCCGACGTTTTTTCTGACGAGATGCCCGGGATGCCGTCGGATCGAGAAATTGAATTCAGCATCGACACCTTTCCGGATACACGGCCGATATCAAAGGCGCCTTACCGAATGGCTCCAGCAGAACTGAAGGAACTGAAGGTACAATTACAAGAGTTGCTAGAACGCGGATTTATTTGCCCTGGCGTCTCTCCGTGGGGAGCTCCCGTACTGTTCGTGAAGAAGAAAGATGGGTCGTTGCGGCTATGCATCGACTATCGGGAACTCAACAAGGCGACCGTGCAGAACAAGTATCCTTTGCCGCGAATCGACGACTTGTTTGACCAACTGCAAGGCGCGTCAGTATTTTCAAAAATCGATCTTCGCTCAGACTATCATCAATTGAAGATCAAGTTCGACGACGTATCAAAGTCTGCCTTCCGCACTCGATATGGTCATTACGAATTCCTCGTCATGCCGTTCGGTTTGACGAATGCCCCGGCCGCTTTCATGGATCTGATGAACCGAGTCTTCCGACCTCAAATAGATAAATTTGTAGTCGTATTCATCGACGATATCCTTGTCTACTCAAAGAATTGGGAAGAGCACGCGGAACATTTGAAGACGGTACTGCAGATTCTGCGTGAAAATAAATTGTACGCCAAGCAGAGTAAGTACGAGTTCTGGATGAGTAGCGTGACATTCCTTGGGAACGTAATCTCTGTCGAAGGTGTCGCGGTGGACCCAAAGAAGATTGATGCGGTGGTGGATTAGAAACGACCTGCCTCGGCTAGCGACATTCGGAGCTTCCTGGGATTAGCGGGCTACTATCGTAGATTCGTACGAAGCTTCTCAAAACTAGCGTCGCCTCTGACTCGCCTCACCCAGAAGGGAGTAGTATTTGAATGGAGCGACGACTGTGAATCCAGCTTTCAAGAGTTGAAGCAACGGCTCGTCTCAGCTCCAATCCTTGCACTTCCAGACGGTCCCGAAGGCTTTCAGATATTCAGCGACGCGTCGGGAACTGGCCTCGGGTGCGTACTCATACAGAGGGACAAAGTCATCTCCTACGCTTCACGGCAGTTGAAGCAGCATGAGAAAAATTACCCGACGCACGATTTAGAATTGGCGGCGATCGTCTTTGCATTAAAGTTATGGCGGCACTATCTCTATGGTGTAGCATGCAGAATCTACACAGATCATAAAAGCCTGAAGTACTTGTTCACGCAACGGGAACTCAACCTATGACAGCGACGATGGCTCGAACTCATAAAAGATTACGAGCTAACGATCGAGTACACGCCGGGCAAGGAAAACGTGGTGGCCGACGCACTCAGCAGAATGTTTATGGAAACACTGGCCATAAACAAGAAAATACGGCGAGACCTTGAAGCGATGGGTATCGAACTCGGAATTGAGTATCGACACCTGCACCTAGCTCAACTGAAGTTAGGATCGAGCCTGCTTAGCAAGATAAAGACCGCACAGGAGGACGACTCATTCCTGAAGAAGATACGCGAGCTGATTTCAACGGGAAGGGCGACTGACTTTGCGGAAGACGGAGACGGGACGATGCGACTAAAAGGAAGGCTCTGTATTCCTGAAACTGTCGAACTCAGAAAAGAAATTCTGACGGAGGCGCATTATGCGAAGTACTCGTTACATCCTGGGAGCACCAAGATGTACAAGGACTTGCGCACAAACTTTTGGTGGCACGGCATGAAGAAGGACGTGGCTACGTTCGTGTCGCAATGTATGGCGTGTCAGCAAGTGAAGGCGGAACACCAAAGGCCAGGCGGCGAGCTGCAGAACATCCCCATTTCCGAGTGAAAGTGGGACAATATCTCGATGGATTTCATTGTAGGATTTCCGAAGACGCCGCGGGGGAATGACGCGATTTGGGTCATTGTTGATAGATTGACCAAGTCGGCTCACTTCATCGCAATTAAAGTAGGATGGAGCGTCGATCGGTTAGCGCAAATCTACGTCGATGAGATTGTTCGACTGCACGGGGTACCGGCCTCAATAATTTCGGACAGAGACGGGCGATTCCTATCGCATTTCTGGACGAGCCTCCAAGCGGCAATGGGGACCAAACTGAACTTTAGTTCGGCGTACCATCCCCAAACAGACGGCCAGACGGAGAGAGTCAACCAGATCTTAGAAGATATGTTGCGTCTGTGTGCGATCGACCTAAAGACTAGTTGGGATACGCATTTGCCGCTTGCGGAGTTTGCGTATAACAACAGCTATCAGTCGAGTATTCAGATGGCCCCATACGAAGCGCTCTACGGGAGGAAGTGCCGTTCGCCGATATGCTGGGATGAAGTCGGAGAGCGACAAGTGCTGGGACCGGAACTGGTTGAGCAGGCCGTCGAAAAGGTCCGCTTGATTCGAGATAGACTCCGCATCGCACAAAGTCGACAAAAGAGCTACATAGATCTTCGTCGACGACCACTAGAGTTCTTGGCTGGGGACCATGTGTTTCTGAAAGTAACGTCCATGCGCGGAGTGATGCGGTTCGGCGTTAAAGGCAAATTGAGCCCGAGATTTGTAGGCCCCTTCGAGATCATTGAGCGAGTTGCGACTGTTGCTTATCGGATCGCACTACCTCCTGCCTTAGCCGATGTGCACGATGTTTTTCACGTTTCACAACTTCGAAAATACGTGCACGATCCAAGTCATGTGGTTAGCTTCGATCAGTTGGAGCTACGTACTGACTTGTCTTACTCGGAGGAGCCTATTCAAATTTTGGACCGCAAGGAAAAGGTGCTACGGAATCGGTCGATGTCCTTGGTCCGCGTGCTTTGGCGGAACCATTCAGTTGAGGAGTCGACGTGAGAGATGGAGGCGTAGATGAAAGAGAAGTACCCTGCGTTGTTCGTCTAAATTAAGGTCCGACCTGTTCTTAAGTTTCGGGATGAAACTTTTTCTTAGTGGTATATTATGTAGCGCCCCGCTTTCGATAGGCGACGGAACTTCATAATATGCTAGCGCCGAGTCAGATCGGCCGGGAACTCAGATGGCTATCTGACTCGATCGCTAAGCTTGGTAAACGTTAACGCCTTACGGCATCGATTCAATTCGATTTGGACGGAAGATACGAGAATCGATCCAACTAATGGAACGACTTCTGTTGGAACAAGTCCTAGATGCAGCGGGCTGCGTCTCGGCGCGCGAGCTCTCTATAAGAGTCCCTTCGACGGGACCGGACCGCTGTATGGTTTTCTTGGAGCTTTGCCGCTGGGCTTGATTGAAGTGCTTTCGCATCGTTTTCAAGGATGCAATTACAATTTCGATGCAAGGGGGAAAGAAGGAAATCTAACAAAGTGTTGATGCATTGCAGGAGCTCGCGTAACTGAGGATTGACATTGCGTAGCGCTTCGACGACCTGCACGAAGCCAAGTAATCGGTGGGTGATTCGGCCTTCTTTTCTATTCTGTCCCGCAAACTTATTCCTTGCTTCGAATCCATTCAAATCGAACGATGCCAAGTTAATTGCATGCCAATCCACTAAGTCAAGAACTCGAAAAAAAATGTATCGATTTACAAATACAAGTTTTTCACATAAACCAAAAAGTTTAAGGTTTACAGAAAAAGATAGACTATTTCAAGTGCTGTAAAATATTATGAAACGTTGAACATGGGTTTTGATGCCTCGGACAATTTGGTGCCTACGGGATGCTAAATCGAGTGTATGGCTTCGGAGAAAATGAATCGATGCATGAGTTGCCATAAATGATAATGTCGTTGAATACTGTCTGCGCTATACAAAACGGTTTGCATGCATTAAACTGTTTGCATATAGGCATGGTCATGGACAGCTTGTGCACAAGTTCGATTCCTCGAAACGGTATCCGGGGCATCGGAACCGATTCGACCTAGGGGAAATAATTTATCGTGCTTCGGCGCGATGCATGCGGGACCTTCAGTAAGGCTTGCAACCTAGGCTGAAAGGGTAGCGTCGCATGCCAACTTCGATTAAGTCCCTCGTGGTGCGTAGCACCAATGACCGCATATAAGATAGTTTCATGCTCATCTATTGTCTTATGCAGGGTAAATATTATCTATATTTTCATGCAGGGACGAGCACGGCCGTGGTAAAAAATATGAAAACTGCGATGTTATACTGTATGCTTTATTACTCAAAGACGGCTATCGAATATGAACTGAATTCATTTAGTTCTAATAGAAAGACAACTCTAAAGCATGCCTATCCTAACAAATCAGAGTCGGTTTAGACAAGTTGGTTCGTCTCGTCCACTTAGCAAGTGTGCTAATCCCCTTCTCCAATTTCCCCAGGTGCGACGGACGCTCCAACCTAAAACGAAGCTAAAGTGCGGAGAGGCGTTTTGAAGCTCTTCCTATGCTGAAGTATTTTGAAGCCAATTCAAATCGACGGCTTATATATAAAGGGGCGAATGTATGGGACGGCAAGCGTAGTTCAGGCAACTTGTCGAATGTATTTTCTTTCTGTTTTCAATCAATGTAGCCGCAACGGCATCCAATGTAAATTACGACTTGCACTTCGTTGCAAGCTATGAATGAAAAGCATTTCTATCTTCCTATACTGCGTCTTATATTCTGATGTGATTTGTGAAGTTTCGACTTGGCGTATTAATATCAAAAACCAAAAGATAACCGTTTGAGAACTTGTCATCTTGCCTTGCACGAGCGCAACTCCAGGCTCGTGCGGCATCACGCCTTAACGAGGACGATCGAATCGGCAAAATTAACATCGGGGACGAACGTTGCCGACTCGGGGCGTGACAAGCGGCGGTGGTCGATGCCGAAGGGGAAGCGCAGAAAAGAGGATAACTCACTAGAGAGGAGGATCGGTGGTGGTGGTGGATCACTAGGTAGGGCCAGAGATCCATTTTGGGGGGGGGGGGGGGGGGGGGGGGAGAGAGAAAATTTAGAGAGAGAGAGAGAATGGGAGGAAGTGAAAGTTTGATCGACTTATATCAATTTATTAGCGACGTCACATGAACGTACGTTGCTAAACGCCGCTCGTATTAAAAAGTTGTCGGCATGTAGCGACTCATGGCAACGTATGTCTCCTTAGTAACTAACATTGGTCGCTATCGTCATAATTCTTCTCCATCAACGACGTTTCGCGACGTAGTTTTTGGTAGTTGGTAAAGTTAAGAAATACGGCGAGACGTTTGATATTGGAGTCCCTAAAAACGTCGCTAAATTGACTTGTTTTGATAATGCAGACCGGGTTGAATTTGACCGTACATAAATCCCAACCCGACCCGGCCCAATTACATCATGAGGTTCAGTATTTACATATTTGGACGGAATTCTCCGATCTTCCACAACTAGCTCCTTATGATACAGAGGGAATATATATTCCAAGAACTTTGGACAACCACATGAACCCTAGAAAGTGGGAGAGGGAAACCACTAGGAAGGCTGCCTGCATGGGACATGCATGCTCATCATGTCCACATTCACTGGGATCTATAAACCACTGTGGAGGTTGGCTAGCTAGCAGTACACTTCGTTGTCAGGAACATGCATGGACTTAGAAAGTTCATAAAGCATCAGCGTCGGAATCTTTCCGATTCTATAAATAGAGATCGAGTGCAGAGAGGGAAGTGTATCTCTCCTTCTTTTATTAGCATTGCTTAGTACTACTTCTCTCTCTTTCTCTCTCTCTCTCTCTCTCTCTCTCTCTCTCTCTCTCCTAGTTAGCATGGCTACTACCAACATGTCCATGTACATAATTAGCATACTTCTTGTTCTGCTGGTCCTTTCACATGACAATCTCTCCATGACCGAAGGACGGCTCTTGGCAGAAGCGGAAACCAACAGCGACATTGTCGATCACGAGAATGTAGCACTCGACGACGCTCGACCGACCAATCCCGGCCACAGCCCTGGCGTCGGCCATTTCCTTCAACAGAGGAAGACGAGCAAGGTGTAGGTCGACGACCAATTCGTGAATCCGTGCAGCTCGCTCGTTCCATGAATATCTGACTGTTTTCTTCGATTGTTTGTGTTTCTGTTTCAAAATTTCCATTGGCTGCGCCATGCATGCATGGCTTCATGATGTATTTGTTCTTTGCCATATTGTCAACTTTTTTGTGAAATCTCTCTCTCTCTCTCTCTCTCTCTCTCTCTCTCTCTCAGCAATGAATTTTTTACATAATTGTTATAAGGACAATGCTATATTGTCCTCGGGTTTGGACCGCAGTCCTAGCCCGCGGGCCATGTGTCATCCTTTAATTGGATGGGGGCTGGTGGGCCCCGAAGGCAGCAGGGGGTCTGTGGGATGGTGACACGCAGCGTGCGGGCACCCGCACAGTCACCTCCCGCGGGACATTTATTATTTTTCTTGTTATAATTATACGGTATACGTAGATAGGTAGACATGTAATACTCCGTCTTCGTATCGATATCACCACCACCGCAAGATCGATGTTAGCTGAACGTAGCCGCAAATTCTTCAACTATACTTTGTTTTGTGGATGTGAACTGCAGGATGCCTGCCATGACATGTTCAAGTGTTCGACTGCTGAAACTCAAATAAGAACTCGACATAAAAATCTACAATGTACATGTGGCGTGAATTTTACTACATTAAAAAGGGAAAATACTTTATGTATCTTCAAAATTTCATCCTTTCATGTTCATCTGCAACGTGGCCCTCTCCTATTCGTCCATGTCTTCCCCAACCCTCCTCTATTTGCTTGGATCAATAAGGGAGTGTCACGTAGCGGAGGAACATGGAGAGAGATGAGTTTTTGGAGGTACATATAGCATCACTCATTAAAAAGTGTAAATCTTTGAGTAATGCTATTCGTAACTCCAAATTGTCCCTCCAAACTATCCCTCCTTATGTGACAGCTGACATGGCATGTTAAATGATATTATGTATCATCTGATTTGGCAGACAATATGGCAAATTTTAACCAAAAAAATTAATTACCCAAATTTTTCCATGTTAATTTAATGTTAATGTTAATATTAATTAATACTAATGTTTATGTTAATATTAATTTTAATATTATTGTTAATGTTAATATTAATTTTAATTTTAATGTTAATATTAATATTATTGTTAATTTTAACTTTAATATTAATTTTAATGTTAATGTTAATATTAATGTTAACATTAATTAATTTAATTTTAATTTAATCTTAATTTTAAAATTTGCCAAGTCAGCTGCCACTTCAACATACCACATCAGCTGCCACGTAAGAAGGGACAGTTTGGAGGAACAAATAGTATTATTCAAATCTTTTAGGCCTTGAGATGCAGCTATGCATTTCGGTCTGTAATCAAAAAAAAAGGGAAGTTATTTAACATACCACATCAGCTGCCACGTAAGAAGGGACAGTTTGAAGTAAACATTTTTTTGAGGGGTTTAAGTCCCTTAATTTGTTTTCAGTTTTTAGTTAGGTATCATATGACTTCTCATTGCATGCAAAATTTCCATATACTAACCACGTCATTTAACTTGGTTCCTCAATTTGGAATGTTGTAAACCCATATGAGCCAATCCTACGTAATGTACGAAACTTTTGCACAGTATTATGTATGTCATTTTGGTCCATTATTCTCAATTTACATGCACACCAACGCGTTTCTTGCGGTTCAGTCGAGACCGTCCGTCTAGCCAAAAAGTTATATACCTTTTCTCGCTGACCATAAAAACCATTTGAATCCGGTAAATACTAGGGTTAAAATAAGAACTTCAAGCAAATTTTCCCAAAAAGAAAGTTTAAGGACAAAGTTGTGATTAAGTATTATAAATCCTGTCAGAAAAAGTCTCGGCTCACTGCAACGGCACAAATACTTCATGGTCTTAATTAGAGAACTGTAATTAAATTTAAGTATATGCTAATGAACAGCTAGCTAAGCTGTACACGGAGCTGCCTTTGGCTTCTCCTCCCCTACGGAAAATGTGGCCAGGTGCAGTGAACCTTTGGACGGACCGTCAAAATGTGGTGCAGTCCCTTGCGGCTTTGTCGTTCATGTAAATAAAGTTATAATATGAAGCACGAGATTTTGACTACAGAAAATATTATATATATATAAATAATTACACTCACAACAAAGCATACATGTAGGTTGTGAATTTTCTTTCTTTCTTTGAAGTAAGTTTTGGTGCGGAACATCTTTGTTGGAAGAGGCACCTTCACCCTTAGTTTGCAGAATCGGGACTTTGAATTTTCTTTCTGGACGTCAGAAAAAATAACCAGGAAAGAAAAGTAATTTTCAAGGGAAAAAAATATGGAGAAAAATGGTTCCCTCATTCATCATGGATTCACCTTTTCGACTCTAATTATTCTATTTTTTCCAAAATTTTGACCTTTTCAAACACCAAAAAAGAAAATAAATGTGAATTATAATTTTCCATAGGAAAGAAGAAGAAGAAAAATCAAGGAATTGAATCTTGTTAGCAATTCGGCAAACGAAAAATTTGTGACGACAAAAGTACGAGTATAAATCGGCTCAGTGCAAATAAAATACGTTCAAAAATTAGGTCAAATATTCGAAAAATGAAATATTGAGGTTAGAAACTTCACATTCTTAAATATGTTGTCAAATTTGGTTAATTAAACAGGTTCCTAGCACGTTTTTGTGCCAAATTTTTCGATAATTTATATAGAACACGTTTAAAACTTCGCATGCTTAAAATTTACGTACTGATTTGGATCTGTCAAAAGTACGCAAGTATTTTATGTTTATGAAAGATGCGAAAAAATTCGCGTATAATACGAGTTTTACTCGGGTGATTGCTAACAAGGGAATTGATTTTATTTCTTTCATTTCCTCCGCCGGATGTCACTTATTGTCCCAAGCAAATAGGGGGGAGTTGAAGGAAGATATGAGCGAATAGAAGAAGAACATGTGACGGAGGGACATGATTTTGGAGGTACATAAAGCATTTTTTTTCTTAAAAAATCGTGTTTGGAAATCCGAAAAATATTGAGAGAAAGTGAATAATTTGGAAATGGAAAAGTGAATCTAAAAGTGAGTGGGGAACTATTTTTTCTCTTATATTATTTTTTGGAATTTTTTTTATGCTCAATTACTTTAACATCTCAATACAGAAATTTTTTTTTCAAGATCATGATCATGCGAACCAAAGACCTCTATCATTTCTTACACTTCGTCTGTTCTCAAAAGAAGAAATTAAACTTCATCTAACACGTAAAGTTTATGTCAATATATGAAACATAAGGACCAGATACACTTAATAGATTTCCTAGCTATGACAATTTTCAAGATTGAAACATTACATAAGCTGTTATCACAAAGGACTTAGTAGCAACTTGGCACGTGACAACACAAATTAACTACCAACTTGGCACGTAACACACAAATTAACTATTTGTACCATGTTTCTTTGTGTCATTTTTGTTTTCTCTATTATTATACAATTTCTAGGGTGGTGTTTTTTTTTTCCTCCAATGTTTAGTTTCTCTGTCCTATATGTTATCTTACTCTCAACAACTTTAAATTAAACCAACAAGTCCTAAAATTTATAAAGAAAAAAAAAAGGTGTCCATCCAATATTTAACAAAGCTCCTGCAGTTGAGGAGCCAGCTGCTCCCATATAGTTTTTGTACTTCTCAGCCTATCATCGGCAAGATTCCATATTCCTAACCCGCACTATACAACATTTGTACAAATTAATTATATATGAAAGAGCTTTTCATCAGAAGACAAACAATAGTGGGTTTTTTTTCTTTCTTTATTATCTAAACTAACATGCGTTCATGACTGCCATAGATCTAAAAATCTCCGTATTGTTAAGAGTCTATGATTCCATTCCCATATGGTATCTATGAAAAACCTTCAGGCACTTTGAGAAGCCATAATATACATCAAGAATGAAATGATATTAGAGCAGTGGACAAATATGTATATATAATTATATATATAGAGTCCGGATCGAAAGTCCTGCAGGAGCTCCGTCGTCCTCGACCGTTGGATCGAACGGACGCACGTGCAGATTCCACTCGGACCCTCAGATCCGATGGTGCAGAAGGCCGAGGGGGACGGCACTTTGGCGGATTTTCTTCTGCGAAATTTTTGATCCTCGTCCTATATATATTTGTCCTTCTGCAAAACTTTTGATCCGCAAATGATCTCTAGCCTAGTGGTTAAGAGAGATGCATGCGGCCCAAGTGGTCGGAGTTCGAGTCCCATTGGAGGCAGTTCACAACAATTACCCATTGCATCAAATATATATATATATATATATATATATATATATATATATATATATATATGTGTGTGTGTGTGTGTGTGTGTGTGTGTGTGTGTGTGTGTGTGTGTGCAAATGACCTCTAGTCTAGTGGTTATGATGCCCAAGTGGTCGTGGTTGAGATTAGAAGGTGTTGACCTCACCACCTTCTAACAAAACCAACTGACTGGTTTTAGAGCACTAAAAAGGTGGTGGTATATATTCGAAGAAAGTAAATATTATTCTGGTCCAAAGGTCTACTATTTAGCTGGCCTACAATCCAGCCGAAGGCTACATTCCGATCCTAGGGCTACTCCTCTCGGGTCGCACCGCACCCTCCTCGCATAATTCTCCCGTGAAAGAATTAATGTACTTCTCTCGTTGCTCGAACCTGCAACATCTGGGGTGGGGGTGGAGGAATGCCTCAAACTAAGTATAGTGGGACGCCACTAGGAAGGCTGCATGGAATATATATATATATATATATATATATATATATATATATATATATATGCAAATGATCTTTAGCCTAGTGGTTAAGAGAGATGTATGCGGCCCGAGTGGTCAGGAGATCGATTCCCGGTGGGAGCGTTCGCCACAATTACCTTCTTTCATAATATTATATATATATATATAATATTATATATATATAGATATATAATATATATATATATATATATATTATGTCTGCTCGGAGCTGGTCTGTACTAGCTTGTGTTGCATATTACATGCAAAAGTCAAGTCTTCAACATGCCAGTCTTCAAACATGTGTCATTTTTTAAGTTGGAGACTTAGCCTCTTTTGGCTAATTTTAGTATAGGCTATTTTAAGCATATACTATCTTTAGCATATGCTTAATGCTATATAAGAGAGAGTCCTTTTTCACAATCTTCACTCCACTCTCTCCCTCTCATTCTCTCTTGTTCAATTCAAAGCTTTGTTCTTCGGTTTGTGCTCTGGGCAGAAAAGCTAAGTTCGGGGTCGCTCTTTCCGAGTTATGTGCGACGAGGAGATACCGGTAGAGCGGAAGTTTTACCACTAGGAGCATTCGGAACAAGTTGCACATAGACCGAATCAACTCTTAGGACAGTGTTCGTGCGCGACTTTCCCGGAGGCCGGGGTAACATTTACTTTATTTTATTGTTTGCAGATTTTTTGGAATAATTTCCAACAATCTAAGAGTTGACTCATTTATAATAAAATCTCTAATTGCTGCTATTTTTGTACTATACAAGAACATTTTGTCAACAAAATACTGTGACTAATGTCTACTATTTTTGTTTAGATAACAGTACACACTACTTTGTTACGTGACCGAATATATGGACACATTTTAATATTCTGTTTTATAAATATAACATATAAAATGTTATGATTAATGTAATTATTCTGTTTTGCAAACTTAATGGACTATTCATTATTCCATGTATGTTTTTTACTTAGTAAAAATTTTTTTATGTGTCATCCAGTATAAAAAATTTGAATTCGGACACTTAATGCGCAAAACCATAGTTGTCCAATAGAGACAGGCACATCCAAATGATACAATAAACTATTTCTTCTATTTTCTTTCTTTTCCTTTTGGAGTAAGTATCTTTCAAATTTGATTAATAGAATGTTTCATATTTTTTGATATATGGATAGAATGAATAATTTTGAGAATATTTATGTCTTGACAATTACTCAAGCTCTTTACTACTTTAGTCCGCAATGGTTGGAATCATAACTAATTTCTAGTGAATTTTCAATTATGTTTCATATCTTCTGGAGTGGTTTTTATTTTGTTCACAATGTTAGCACAAAATATTCTATACCATCATTCTTATACTTGTTAGCACAGAACGAATTTGTCATTGTATTCCAATTAAAATAATATGCAACATGTATGGATGAATAAAAGTTCATTTTTTAAATTTATTGCAGTATCTTGAGCCAATTGTAACATTTTGAGGATATTGTCAATTCCAACTTGATTGGTAACAATATGTAACATGTATCGATGAATTATCTTTTATGATAAGCTACTTTGTTCAAATTTGCTATCTACAATTACAATAAATAGAATTTTGCATCTCTATAAATAGAATATGCATTTGCAGAGGCATTTGGCATTACAAAAGAATTTTAGTAAATCTAAATTCATATGCCAAAATTTGTTCTATAGAATATTTTAATAGTTCTCAAATAAATTAGAACTATTACTGGATAAAGTACGTAAAGATATATACATTTTGTCGCCCCTGATTTAATTGTGTCCATTGTTTAACAATTCTATTTCGATTATTGTTCTTATATATACACAATTTTGATTGCTAATAATTATGCTAACATATATAGCAAATCATTTTTGCACCTTCTTTAACATCTTTAATTTTTATGGTGCAACATATAATAAGGCACCTGGAATGAGAAATCCATGTTGCTTTTGTTTTGTGTTTTGTTACTTTTGTATATCATTGGGATAGTGCAAAGATCATAACACATATTTTTAATTCCATGTGTTCTATTCATGATGCATCGAGAGAAATTCTTTTAATTTAATATTAAATAACTTGTTAAGTAGTCCGATGTCATGGATAATGACATAGAATTTGTTCAAGTTATGATACAAAACTTGGTATTACTGCCATTAATAACAAAATTTACATCGTTCAATATTAATTATAGATTTTGGCATTTAGAATAAAATTTTGCAAAGTCATCTAAATGTAAAATTATTGTTATGTGATTATTTTATATGTAATATTTAATTTATGAAAAATGATACATGCTGCTATGTAGTATTGCCAAATGTTTTCTTTCACTTTATTATGTAACTAAAATATATGTCAGACTTGGACATATTGATAGCATCATAATTCTTGTTTTCATATTTACCATAAAAATATTGTTGATTATTTTAAACAGTATATATTGGTGTGTCAGAATGAACAATTTGTGCATCGGTTCAAATTATATATTTATTTTTTATATGCAAACTAACATTTTATTTGTTGAAGACCAAATTGTTAGAGATTTTTATCCTTTCGGACATAATCTTTGTAATTTTTATTTCTTCAAGTCAGAAGTTAGACATGTTAGAAAATGAGCAAATATGCTAAGATATAAGGTAAGTAATATAAAGTTTTTCGCTTTATATTCTAAACTTGTTGTTATTTTTTTTTTCCAAATTCTTGGACATAATTGATGTCGGTGAGATTATAGAACTATCTCAAAATAATGTGCAAAATGACATTTATTATGAAGTGTTATTACTAAACCGAATTCAAGAAGTACAAATTGCTCCGATCACGTGGAAAGGTAATTTTTTTAAATTTACAATTCACATATTCTGTTCATTTTGTCTACTAAATTTAGTGGACAAATATATGAAGTATGTGAGGATCATTCTAGGTTTCTGTATGTAGAATATGGTGATATTCTTTCCTTAGTCGGTTACATGTTTCAACCTTAAATAACATACCAAAATAAGTCGTATTGGCGACGAATTTAGCGACGCAAGTCATATACGTCGGTAATATTTGTGAATTTAGCGACGTTTTATAAAAACGTCGCTGAACGTCACTATCAGCGACGTTTAGCGACCGTTAGCGCCACACATTATGCTTTGGAAAGCTGATGTCGCGGTCTAGTCACAAAACGTCGCTGTTTTGTTTAACTCAGCGACATTTTGCGACTCCACATTAGGGACGTCGCCAGTTTTTTATTGAATAGCGACGTTTAGTGACGTCCTTTGTGGACGTCGCTAAAATGTTTCATATAGGGTTCCACCGATCGATCATTTATTTTCTTTCACCTAAAATTTTCAATCTCCCGCTTCCCAAATTTCTCTCCCCCTTTTTCTCTCCTCTCAGGGACCCCCTCCCTCCGGCGACCCCTCCCTCCGGCTACCCCCTTCCCTGCGGCGACCCCCGTTTCTCCGGCGTCCCCCTCCACCGTTGATTATCCTCGTCGACACCGACCCGACTCCGACGCCAACCCGTATCCACCGCTGCTCCAGCCCCGGCGACCCCGACCCGACCCCGACCAACGCAGGTAAACCCTAACCCTAACTCCCTCCTCCTGACGTGCTGACACAGACACGATACGACATACACGACATGCACACACACAGACATGAAACACACGACACGCACAAACACCACTACAAGAAAATAAAACATACTTGGTGATCACCACTAGGGTAGTTTTCAGGTCGGAGTGTTAGTAACTGTTTAGAGTGTCGGTGCGTATGTGAATAATAATAATAATAATAATAATAATAATAATAATAATAATAATAATAATAATAATAACAACAACGTTAAGAATTGGTATACTTCACGATACCTAGCATGATTTTGAGGATCAACATTTGGGAACATATCCTATTAGTCCAAAGATGAGCCCATCAAAAAATAGGATAATTAAAATAAGATCCTCTTGACCAAGTAACAACTCTAGAAAGATGGTCACTAAGAACCCAAGACTAAGACTTGTAAGTTCTGGTTTCAATTGAAGTGTCACCGACGTATGATTCATCGACTTCAATTGAAGTGTCACCGACGTTAAGAATTGGTATACTTCACGATACCTAGCATGATTCATCGCTTTCAATTGAAGTGTCACCGACGTATGATTTTTTGAAAATCAGAACATCATCTATGGCTGACAGTGCTCTAGCCTGTACCTATAAATTGAGGGTCTAGAGGAGAGAAACTCCCTGCTATTCTCTTTTCTGAATCCTTCTTCTTTCTTTTCTTCCATAATTTTGACCTCTCCCATGACTCTGCCTTAATGAGAGTGTTAGTGTGTGTGTGATTATCAGTATGTGTCAGATCTTAGTATTCCTAAGTAAGAGTGGGTATATGTGAGTGAGTATCATTAGAGTGTTAGAGAGTTAGTTCAGTCCTAGTACCTAGAGTATATAGAGTATCTTAGAAATATAGGTATGATTGGTACAGTGTTTTGAGCCATTCTTTAGAAATTAAATTTACTTATGCCAAGCCTTTTGGGCCTATCAGAGTTATAGATTTTTTCGGAAATCTAGTATAACGCTGATTGCCTCAAAAGGCTTGTATAAGTAAGAGTGTATAGAGTACCTTTTGGGCCTATAAGAGTTACTTCACTCAGTTTGTCAAGACAAGTAAACTTTTTAAATGTTGACGGTATATATACCGTCAACATTTGGTTTTGCCTTGTAGCTACAGGCAGTTGCCTGCATTTTGCCTTATAACTTGGCCTATGGCCTGTGCTTAAGCAGTGTGGACTTCCAGGTTAGGGTGTTAGTTCATGATTAGCATTATTTAGATATTAGTTTCAGTTAAAGGGTTAGTTAAGATTAGGATATTAGTTTATGTTAGAAGGAATATGAGAGTTAGTAGATGTTAAAGTAGGATATTAATTTATTAGTTAGGATAGATAGTTTGAGTTAGGATACTGCTCAAGCACAGGCCAAAGGGTCGATATTGGGTATTAATTTAAAAAGTTTTACTTGTCTTGACAAACTGAGTGAAGTAACTCTTGTAGACCCAAAGGGTCGATATTGGACAGTTGGTGTCGTGTACTCCTACAAGTACAATTATACCTCACCAATAATCTCAGTTTTCTCTAAACTGTCGCTCTCTACTGACCTCTATCTAAATTGCGCACCCATATCTAAACTGCCTTAATATTCATTCACTGACTGCAATGTGCATCTATCTATCTTACAGAATTATCCTCAATTGGATATGGATATGAATTACTACTTACGAAATAAACTGCCTTAATATTCATTCATTTTACTAGATTGTTGATCGAGTTGACCAATAGTTGACTTTGACCTTGATTGGCCTAGGAATCATATAGAATTGCATGTATACTTCTTTTATTTTATATTGACTTCCATGATATGACAGCTCCTCAAAAAAAAGAATCCTCTACTAGACATCGCACTCTCCTTTTCAGAACATCAACTAGTATTACTACCTTGATGTATATAAAGTATGCATGTATAATAGTAGGTAATGATATGCAAAACTGAAAAGATAAATACAATGCATGAATGAATGGATGAAAAGATAAATGCAATCCATCGGAAAAGCTTTGACACTTGCATATCATTCACTACCTTGATGTATCTATCTTACAGAATTATGGAGCTGAATTACTATCTGCGGAATCGTACTTGGATGTACAACCGTCATCCTGATGACATGTGCGGTGTGCGGGATGAATTCATAGAGGGTGTACACCAGTTCCTGCAGTTTGCCAAGGCGTTCCCTCAGTACATGGACGGTACCAAAATTAAGTGTCCGTGTGTGAGATGTCGTAACTTGAAATATCATCCAGAAGTGGATGTCACGTATCATTTGTACTCGAAGGGTTTCACGCCGAATTACTATCAGTGGAGCGAGCACGGAGAACTTGTGTCTTTAGCATCGGAGTACGAGCCTTATGTTGATGTCCACAACAACGCTCCTTACGACGATGGGTTGGTGAACATGGTTTTGACGCGGCCGGGCCTAGTTTCGATCCGGATGATCATGATGCACCTGAGGAGGCACCGAACCCCGATGCTGCACAGTTCATGGAGTTGCTGGAGAATGCAAGGACTCCATTATATCCTGGTTGTGAGGATCATTCACCGTTGGAGGTGGTTACAAGATTGTTGAGCATCAAGTCCGATTTTAACATGTCGCAAGATTGCTACAACCGTATTATGGAGTTGCTTATAGAAATATTGCCTGAGGGTGCGAAGTTGCCTAAAGACTTTTACCGGTCTAAGAGGATGGTTAGATCGCTCTGGATGGGATATGAAAAAATCGATGCCTGTCGCAACGGGTGCATGTTGTACTACAAAGACGACAAGGATGAAGACGCCTGCAGATTTTGTGGTGTCGATCGCTACAAGGCCTGTGGTAGAGGAAAGTCTGTCGGTACCAGGAAGCCTACCTCTTCGATGCACTACTTGCCGTTGACGCCGCGTTTGCAGCGGTTGTTTATGGTGAAGGAAACTGCAGAAAACATGAGTTGGCATAAGCGGGAACATACCGAAGGAGTGTTGGATCACCCATCTGATGGAGAAGCATGGAAGCACTTTGATCGAGAGTATCCAGATTTTGCTTCTGATCCGCGTAATGTTAGATTGGGTCTCTGCTCTGACGGTTTTACCCCATTCGGACTTTCAGGATCCCAGTATTCGTGTTGGCCTGTGATCGTCACCCGTATAATCTACCGCCTTGGATGTGCATGAAGACTCCATATATGTTCCTCACCGTTATTATCCCAGGTCCGAACAATCCGAAAAGGAACATTGATGTTTATTTACAACCATTGATTGATGAGTTGAATCAGCTGTGGGAAGTAGGTTCCAACACGTACGATGTATCTAGAAAACAAAATTTCCAGATGCGGGCAGCACTTATGTGGACCATCAACGACTTTCCGGCCTATGGAATGTTATCTGGATGGAGCACGCATGGTCGTCTTTCATGTCCGTGTTGCATGGACGACACTAAGGCTTTCCGTTTGAAACACGGAGGCAAACCGTGCTTCTTCGATTGTCATCGACGATTCCTGCCGAAGGATCATCCGTACCGGAGGAACAAGAATGCTTTTCGTGCTGGCGTTGTGGAGAAGGGTGATCCACCGACAAGGTGGTGCGGAGCCACGATATGGGAGGAGGTTAGAGATTTACCAAGTGCTATTGAGCAGCCTGCTACGGGCTACAAGTGTGACGGATTTGGTCGCACTCATAACTGGACGAAGAGGAGTATATTCTGGGATCTGCCATACTGGAGCACCAATCTGATTAGACATAACCTTGATGTCATGCATATTGAGAAGAATGTGTTTGACAACATAATTAATACTGTAATGGACGTAAAGGGGAAGACGAAAGACAATCCTAAGGCTAGATTGGACTTGAAAGAAATATGTAGACGTCCTGCATTGCATTTGATAGAGGACGGGAATGGAAAGTTGAAGCAGCCTAAGGCAATTTTCTCACTGGAGAAGGAGGATAAAGTGAGGCTTTGTAGGTGGATTCAAGGTCTGAAATTTCCAGATGGGTATGTTTCAAACTTGAGAAGATGCGTCGACCTCAAGGAGAACAAACTGACAGGTATGAAGAGCCATGATTGTCACGTATTCATGGAGCGGTTAATTCCGATTGCATTTCGGGAATTCTTACCGCAGGCAGTTTGGGATCCATTGACGGAGCTTAGCATATTCTTCAGGGACCTTTGTTCTAAGAAATTGCTCGTTGATCGTCTAGAAAAGCAAGAGAAGGACATTGCGGTAACACTGTGCAAGCTAGAGAGGGTGTTTCCTCCTGGATTCTTCGACTCTATGGAGCATTTGCCGATTCATCTTTCCTACGAGGCACGTGTTGGTGGACCCGTCGAATATCGATGGATGTACCCGTTCGAGCGACATTTGAATCACCTAAAAAGAAAGGTAAAAAATAAGGCTCGGGTCGAGGGTCTATTTGTGAAGCCTATTCTCGAGGAGATTACAAATTTCTGCTCCTCCTATTTCAACCTCATGTTGCTACGAATAGAACGAGGGCTCCGAGAAACGACGACGGATATCAA
>JANAVB010037736.1:0-41004 GCA_029216955.1 Iris pallida
TAATTTGACTATTCTGAGAATGTTGGCAATGTTTTGTTTCAGCTTTCGAAGACAGTTGTGAGATGTGGACTTATTTGGCTCGCCAATTGACTATATTTTGTGGGATCTGCATGCAACCTCCAGGCAAGTATACCTTGCCTTCCTCTACAGTTTTATTTACATGCATTGTATTTTATTTCCAGTTTTCGTTGTTTATGGACATATGTTTTTCGTATTATATTCTTTTGAGTTGTTTTTATTGCATATAGCCATGTTCATGTTTGGTCTTGTGGTTCACACTTGGAGTTTTCTCGTCAGTACCTTGCTTGAGTCGTGTCATAGAACGAGTATGTTAATTGAACTGCTAAATCCTTGATATTGTTTTCTTGGCACCAGAGAGTCCACACTCGGGACGGGTGTTTTTCTTGATCTATTTACATCAGAGAGTCCACACTCGGGACGAGGATGTCGATTATTTGCACCAGAGAGTCCACATACGGGATGAGGGTGTTGACTGACTTGACTTTGCACCAGAGAGTCCACACTCAGAGAGGGTGTTTACATCAGAGATTCCAAACTCGGGACGGGTGCCTTGCCGTGAACTAACCAGAGAGTCCACACTCGGACGAGGGTTAGTACTAACCAGAGTGTCCACACTCGGGACGATGATTAGTATTTAGTTCAAACCCGTGAGTCCACTCGGGATGAGGGTTTGGTTCTTCCATTGATCTCATGATTCGCCTGGCATTCATTTATACGTAGTTGTTCTAGTGTTTGTGTGTTCGTTTCGTGTTCATGTTCGTAGTCATTTGTCGCGTTCCTATTTCTGTTTCTTCTTGTTTATTTTTCATGTATGATAAAACTGTTAGATAGGCATGTATATTATGTATCTTGCTATGTCCTCTGAGGACCTGATGATCTCTCAGGTTTAGCAGTTGCATAGCGTTAGCTAGTAGTTCTGGGTGGCAAAGGATTTGCGATTCTTGGGGTTTCGATGCGATGATGCGCTTGTGGGATTCAGGTATCATTATTAGTTGTTATCCTTTCTTGCTTACTTACTTTCATGTTTTCTAATTCAGTTTAAACTCTTGTTACTTTTTTTGGAGTCTTATCGGACATATATGCTAGTGGGCTGCAGACCACGACCCATAGTGTTCATTCATGTTTCATATTCTTATTGTGGATTGAGATTTAGAGTTGTTTGCCAAGATTTGGCAGTATACCATAGCCTTGACAGCGTTTACGTATTCGAGTCGGCTGGAGTCTGTTTGATACGTAGCTGGCTTGCTCACGAGCTAGCGTCCGAAATCGGGTGCGGTCGTGACACACTGTACATCCAATTTACCTATTGACCGATCACGTACATGCTACAGCTACAGCTTTAAACTTTAAAAAAATATTTATTGTCATGATAAAATGTATCTAAAATTGGATAAATCAAGATATGCCATGATTATGTTATTTCATCTCTTTCCATCACATGATCAGTATTATATGTTTGTTAGAATCAGTACTTGCTCCCGTCCTGACTGGATAACGTTGTAGATGTACTTACAAGGAGGAGTTGCTTTGTGATTCTTATTATGGAGTTGCTATCGAGGATCAGGCTTTACTTTTGAGGATGTTCCTGCGGGGAATCTCGTCTAATTTGTATAATTGTTCGGGACTTCTGAGTAGTCATGCTTTAGACTACGTATTTTATAACTGGACCTGTATCCAGTTTTACATTTTGGACTTGTACTTGGAACTTATTTATATACAAGACGACTTTTGTGTTTGAAACATTTCTGACTCATTATTACATATAGAACTGTTACCACACTTTGGTCTTATCTTATATGTCTTTAGAACAGCTTACTACACTTTATCTCAAGCGTAGGCTGGACATGACTCGGCCCGGACTAATAATTTTGGTAGCGGATCATGACATATTTTTAGTGGCGGCCCATGCAGGTCCTGACTAAATTGTTTGGTTACATCATGGTACCAAGCATGCCTGCAATTAGAAACTTAAGGTAACTAGACAACACTAGGAATGATGCTTAGAACACCTAGAGGATTACTAGGATTGCAACATAGAAATGCATCACATCATATGCTCGCTATTACAATTTGATTTTCATGTTTATGATTATTTACTTAAGAGAGTCCTTATAAGTTCTTTTTATTTATTAGATGGTGCTCACATGCTCATTCCAGTATGCCACACCTAAAAATGGCACCCTTTCTATCCAATCGGTTGACCAGTTGACCGACACACCTCCACCTCCACCTACCATACTCCCCCACTCCACAAATCCACCAACCAAGATGCCTCCACCACCTTCTACATCACAGTCCCAACAGGACCCGATACCCCACCACCACCACCTATTACTATACCTACCCAGGCTTCCGTCACTCTCGACAGAACCAACTGCACTCTGATCCAGGGGTTCCTAACGACCCATCAGAGCAGAACACCCTACTTCGTCAGAGCATAGCGTTCTGAGGAGCGTACCGTGGTCCCACCACTGGTAGAGCCGCGACAGAGAGAATAGATATCAAGGACTTCATGGGTTTGAACCCCAAGGTTCCTGGGGACCGAAGGCATCGTAGTAGCAGATGACTGGCTAGACTCAGTAGAGAGGAAACTCCCTTGAAGCTAGGTTGCCGATTGACCTCCAGGTCGAGGCAGTGGGATTTCTGCTAACAGACATGGCAGGAGTTTGGTTCCGAAATGAGCCATTATTCGCGAGAGGGAAGGCCACTTGGGATCAGTTTAAGACCCAGTTCAAGATAAAATTCTTCTCGACCATCGCTAGTGTAGCCATGGGGCTACGATTCTAGAACATCCAGCAGGGGAACCGTTCTGTTGACGAATATGCAGCAGAGTTTAGTCGCTTGAGCCATTTCGCTCATAGTCTAGTTACAGCCCCAGAGGAGATGACGCGTAGGTTTTGCCATGGTCTAGTTCCAAACATCGGCATTCTCATAGTAGCGAACGGTACGACTGACTACTACCAGAGCCTAGAGTTGGCCCAGCATAGAGGAGCGTCTTCAGTCTTGCAAGAGGCCGGCTCCTGTACACCACCGAGGGACCTTCCAAGCGTCAGGCTTTCCAGCCGAGAGCACCGATGCCGTACTAGCAGACATACCGTCCTCCCTCACCACATCAACCGACCCCGCCAGTTAGAGCCTCGGGACCCCGGTAGCAGAAGGGAGCTGTGTGTTCTTTCTGTAAAAGGCCAGGCCATGATGCTTTCGTCTGTAGAAGAGGTTGGGGGAGTATTTAGCTTGTGGGTCTACCACCTATCAGCTTCGGGACTGCCCAGTAGCCAGGGTACCAGGTGCTGGACCACCATCTAGAGGACCGCCGCTTTCGACTCAGCAACAGAGGTTTGGGCAACATCTGCAGCAGCAGAAGGGACCCTAGGGGAAGGCCTATAGTCTGGCTCTTGTGGCAGAACCGGGGCAGGTTTCGGAGCCAGATTATTTGGCTGACGTCATCTCAGGTCATATTTATTTACATACTTTTCTAGCTCTACGCTTGTTTGATTCTGGAGCATCACATAGCTTCCTATCATTAGAGTTTATGCATAAACACCACTTAGTAGCTACACCTACCGAGAAGATGAGTAGAGTAATACGGAGGAGGACCAGTGCCCATTAGGCTATCTATAGATGCTCTATTACTATAGCTGGAGAGAGTTTAGGGGACGATTCTTTTTGTGATGCCATTCCCCGGATATGATATCATATTGGGGATAGACTGGCTTAGCTATGCTCACGCAGCTATAGACTGTCATGAGGGTACTATTTTGTTCAGTCCCCCAGGTACGACACCATTCAGTGTTAGGAGGACAGGGCCGGAGATCAGCCTAGAGCCGAACTGTTATGCGACAGTTGAAAAGTTAGCACCGCCACACCCTATCATTAGGGAGTTTATAGATGTATTCCTAGAGGATCTTCCAGACTTCGCCTGACAGAGATGTGAGTTCACTATAGATTTAGTACCGGGTTCACCACCAGTATCCCGGGCTTGCTATAGTGAACCCCAAGGAGGCCGTAGAGATAAAGAGCAGATCGATGACCTGTTGAAAAAGGGTTTCGTTCGATTTAGTGCTTCTCCATGGGGAGCGTCAGTACTCTTTGTGCAAAAGAAGGATGGTACAGTTCGGTTGTGCATAGACTACCGGGCATTGAATACTATCACTTAAGAACAAATATCCTCTGCCCAGGATAGATGATTTGTTTGACCAGTTGAGTGGGCGAAGGTATTTTCCAGGATAGATTTGAGATCCGGTTACCACCAGGTGAAAGTCGGGGCTGCAGACATCCAGAAGACGGTGTTCAACACGAAGTACGGGCAGTAAGAGTTTTTTGTGATGCTATTTGGTCTCACAAATGCGCCAGCTGTCTTTATGAACTTGATGAATAAGACATTTTACTAGTATCTAGATAAGTTCGTTGCAGTATTTATCGATGACATCCTGATATACTCGAAGACACGGGAGGAGCACGCAGAGCACTTGCAACAATTTGGGGATTCTGAGGCAGAGAGGTTGTATGCCAAATTGTCGAAGTACGAGTTCTTTTTGGACCGAGTGGAGTTTCTCGGTCATGTAGTTACTGGAGAGGGGACTCGGTGGATCCCAGGAAGATTGCTGCCGTTGAGACATGGAAGGCTCCGACGTTAGTTTCAGAGATCAGAAGCTTTTTGGATTTAGCAGGCTATTATAGAAAGTTCGTCCAGACTTTGCTAGGATAGCTGAACCCACGACAAAACTGACGCAAAGGACGCAGAATACATCTGGTCAGAGGACTGCCAAGCAGCATTTGAGGCTGAAGAGGAGGTGACGACCGTGCCAGTTCTGACATTACCTTCAGGGTCTGGAAGTTTCATCATTTACAGTGATGCTTCTGGAAAGGGGCTAGGATGTGTCCTACAGCATGGGAAAGTGATTGCTTATCATCTAGGCAATTATGGACTCATGAGCGAACTATTCTACCCATGACCTAGACTTAGCTGCGGTGTTCTTTGCACTCAAGTTATGGAGACACTACTTATACGAAGCGTGTGGAAATCTTTTCTGACTACAAGAGCTTGAAGTATGTGTTTACGCAGAAAGAGTTGAACATGAGAAAAAGACGATGTTGGAGTTGATGAAGGACTTCGACGTCGATTTACAGTATCACCCGAGAAGGCAAATGTGGTAGCGCATGCGCTGAGCAGGCATCCGATGACTTGGTATCTGATGATATATCGGCATTTATGGAAAGATCTGGAGAAGCTCGTATCGAGATAGTCCGGCCAGATCAGCAACACAGATGGGCGCTAGACATTTAGTCAGGTTTGATGCATATTAAGGAGGCACAGTCTACAAACGAGAGCCTTCGCAGACTTTAAGCCCAGGCTTTAGCTGGATTGCTGGATGACTTTACCATAGCAGAGGATAGATCCTTAAGATATGGCAGCCGGTTATGCGTATCGCAGGAAAAGCTGATAGAGGCAGTCTTGTAGGAGGTGCACCGATCGCGATATTTTGTTCACCTGGTACCAACAAGATGTACCGTGACTTGCGTGAACATCTTTGGTGGCACGGGATAAAGAGGGATCACGTTTCATTTGAGATGCCTAGTTTGCCAGCAAGTCAAGGCGGAGCGTCAGAGGCCAGCTGGTCTATTGCAGCGTTACCCATTCCCGAGTGGAAGTGGAACACATTACGATGGACTTCGTCTCATGGCTTCCTCATTCCCAAGGAGGAAGGATGCCATTTGGGTCATCATTGACAGGCTGACGAAGTGTGCGCACTTCATACCCTTCAAGGTGGGGCTCTCCACCGAGAAGTTGGCGAAGCTATACATACAGCAGATAGTTCATTTACACGGAGTACCAGTGAGCATCTTGTCGGACCGAGATAGCAGATTCACGTCCCACTACTGCAGGAGCTTGCAGGAAGAGTTGGGCAGTCGGCTCAAGTTCAGAACAGCGTACCACCCGCAAACAGATAGGCAGTTCGAGAGGACGATACAGACGCTAGAGGATATGGTGAGGACTTGTGTGCTGGACTTTGGCGGATCATGGAGAGCCATCTGCACTTGGTAGAGTTTTTATACAACAACAGCTACCATGCCAGCATCGGTACGTCTCCTTTTGAGGCACTATATGGACAAAGATGTCGTACACGCTCTTTTGGAATGATGTTGGGGATAGAGTTATGCTTGGGCCAGATGATCACGGATGCAGCAGAGAAGGTCGGGATGATCAGAGACAGGCTCAAGTCGCCCAGGACAGGTAGAAACTAGGCCAATGCTAGTCGCAGTCCGATGAGTTTGTTGACGAGATATGGTGCTGGTAAAGATATCACCTACTAGAGGGACGATCCGGTTCGGACAAGGAGGCAAGTTGAGCCCCAGATACATCGGACCGTTCGAGATACTTGGCAGGATCGGAGAGGTAGCTTACAGGGTTGCACTTCCACCCAACCTAGCAGGAGTTTACGATGTCTTTCATGTGTCTTAGCTAGGAGATACGTTCCAGACCCCAGCCATGTGCTAGATCATTCAGAGTTGGAGATCGGACCGAGTCTTGCAGTTACTGAGCAGCCAGTAGAAATTGGACATGAGGAAGAAGAGGCTGAGGAACAAAGTTATACCCTTAGTAGGAAAGCTTGGAGCCGTCACTCTCCGATTGAATCTACTTGGGAGAGGGAGTCGGACATGAGGGAGAGATATCCTTACTTGTTCGACCCACAGCCGCGAGGGAACCACCCGTTCCCGCTTGATACCTTAGAGGTTAGTCTTAATAGTAGCCTTAGTCATTTGTTGCATTGCTTGCTATGTTAGAATGTTTGTAGAGTCTTCTATCCTTATGAATTTTGAGAACAAAATTTTTCAAGGAGGGAAGATTTGTAAGCCCCTAGATTTTAAAATATCATTTTTATAATTTTAAATAGCATTTATATCTTTAAAAATTATTATAATTATTAGGAATTTTTAGAAGTTTTAAATGATTTTTAAATAATTTTTAAAGCAAGATATATCATTTTGTAATTATTTAAATTGTTTTAATATCAATTTACAATTGTTTTAATTATTTTAAATATTGTTTGTAATATTTGTTTTGCCTGTCCAAATTAAATTTTGCACAGAGCAACAGCGGGGGCTATTTGCAATTTAGAAATTTGCATTTCCTAAAGGCGGGGGTGTTTTTAATATCTAAAATTTAGGGGGATTTTTTGCAAAACCCTAACCCGACCACCGACTTCGGTCGCCATCTCCGGCTAACCCCGATCAAAACCCTAACCCTAAACCCTAATTTTTAACCCTAGCCCTAATCCGACCGACTTCTTTCCTATAAAGCCCTTCGACCCCAAACCCTAACCCTAGACTTCACTATGACCGCTTAGCCACCGCCACAGCCTATTCTCCTCCGACCAACCTCGCCGGAGTTTGCCTTTGCCGAGCCCGACGCCTACCGCCCACGTCGACCCCCCAACCACTGCCAATTGCTCGCCTCGACGAGCAGAAGCCAGTGCCACCTTCGCCACTGACCCCGACGCCTACGACCGTTGCTAGCGCCCCCGACAACATCCTCGTGCCGGACACATACGTGTCCTTTCAGTTTTACTTCGCTGCTGTCTCGTTTTCACGTAGGAGACTCGACCTGTGTCGGTGAGTGTGATGGTGGACTCGGACACGAAAAACTCGTGTCGTAGGATTCGTACAAACCCAGGACACTGGACTCATGTGTCTTCGTGTCCCAAACTATCAGGACACGAAGACACAGGACTAAGGGTTAACGCGTTTACTAGACTGCTATCGGGTTTAAAACCCATTAACCTAATTCAAAAAAAACTAACTAAAATCCTATCTCTATCATATAACCCGAGCTAACCCCCTGGCCAGCCTGAGCCATGTTAAGCCCCATGTTCCCCCAGCCCGAGTTCAGCCCCTCTTTTGTTCTTTTTTGTTTTATTTTTATTTTTGTTTATTATATATATATATATATATATATATATATATATATATATATATATATATGTATTTATATTATATGTATATTTATTATATATATATATATTATATATATACTGCTATATATATATAATATATATATATATATTTATATATATATATATATATAGATTATATATTATATATATATATATATATATATTTTATATATATTATATATATTATATATATGTATTTGTATATATAATATTTTATATATTAGTATTATATATTATATATATATATAAATATATAATATATATATATATATATATATATATATATATATATATATATAAGAAGCGGATCAGAAGCCCCCTTAGAAAACCCCCTAAAACGGCCCTTACTCTCGACCGTAATTTAATGTTAATATTAATGTTAATGTTAATATTAATGTTAATTTAATGTTAATACTAACATTAAATACTAAAATTAACATTAAACTTAACATTAGAATTAATATTAACATTAACATTAATCCATTATATATATTAAATATCTATATATTATGTATATATATAAATGTATTTGTTGTATATGTATATATATATTTCAAATTCAACTTTGTGCAAAATATTATTTGTATAAATTCACAAGTTATCTTATTTAGTAATTTTATGACTTGTATATTTTACCACTTTAAAATATATTATTAAAATACTTTAATATTTATATTTGAGTTACTGTATTTTATTACATGGCCATTTGATTTCCAAACCTAGCATGGATTTTTGGCCCCAAATGTGTCTAATACAATCTGAGTCTGTACAAGTCATATTGGACTTGATTCATGGTCCCGTATCTGGACTTCGTTTCAATTTCGAATACGTGGACAAAATATTAAATAGTTAATTAATTATTTTCCAAAATTGTTACTTGCAGTTTTTGAATTTTTATATATTTTAATATCTGTAAAAATCTGGGAAAATTGTATTTAAATACTATGTTAATTTAGCTAATTAGTATAATTTTTCCAGCATTTATTAATTACTTTTGGCATTATATAAAAATAGGAAAACACTCATTTTCAGGATACATAGGTTTGCTGATTTTTAATAAATATCTATGAGGGTTTATAAATTCCAAAAAATTAGTATAATTTCTATAATTAACAAGGATCATTTTGGTACTTTAATTTATGTAAATTGAGCTTTTTGTCTATCTCAAAATTGTTGGAACACAGCGTACAGTCTGATTTATTTATTGAATAGTTACGACTTATAATATTTGTGTTGATTTGAGTTATTGTAGTATTGGACCTCACCATACACTAGTGTAAAGGCCCTAAAAAGTTAGTTTGGGTATTGTGTCACCCCACATTGTCTCCTATGCTAAAGTCATCATTTGGCTAGATGTCCAGTCAGAAAGTCGTGTCGCACAACTAGTATCTCAATGTTTAAATTAGTAAAAACTAAGTTTATGTATTATTTCTACAGTGACGAATCACCAGGCATCTATAGCATTTCTATCACTATTTGATTTGCTAAAGGCAAGTACCTCTACAAACTTTACATACTGCTATAACAATAAACTGTGATCCAACCATGTTAAATGCTGATCCTTGGGGTTACAAGTTAAATCTTTACATGTTATATTATTTTCAGTCCCTACCATGCTTATACTGCTCCCAGTATCTTTCACAGTTTTATACTGTTCTCGTATCACTCACATGTTATAAACGGATAATAGGAAAACTGTTAGTAGAGTACGTGATCATGCCTCCCTTCTCCGTATGTATTTACCGCGCACGGTAACATTCTATATGTAACTTTGCGTAGGTTCTGATCCCGCATTTGTGTATGATATACAACGATGCCGTTAGTGCACGTATGTGCATTCCAGAAAAAAATTGATATGTACTACTGTACATCCTATTTACCTATTGATCGATCACATACATGCTACAGTTTTAAACTTTAAAAAATATTTATTGCCATGATGAAATGTATCTAAAACCAGATAAATCAAATATGCCATGATTACGTTATTTCATCTCTTTCCATCACATGATAGTATTATATGTTTGTTAGAATCAGTACTTGCTCCCGTCCTGACAGGATAACGTTGTAGGTATACTTACTGAGGAGGAGTTGCTTTGTGATTCTTATTATAGGATTGCTATGAGGATCAGGCTTTACTTTATGAGGATGTACCTGCAGGAATCTCGTCTATTTTGTATAGTTGCTCGGGACTTCTGAGAGTAGTCATACTTTAGACTACGTATTTTGTAACTGGACCTGTATCCAGTTTTCATTTTGGACTTGTACTTGGAACTTATTTATATACAAGACGACTTTTGTGTTTGAAATTTCTGGCTCATTATTACATATAGAACTATTAGCACACTTTGGTCTTATCTTATTTGTCTTTAGAATAGCTTATTACGCTTTATCTCAAGCGTGGGCTGGACATGACTCGGCCCGGCCCAACAATTTGGGTAGCGGATCGTGACACTACTGTATCTTCTGGAGTGGTACGATGATCCGACAAGTCCTGGTTGTCCAATAGCTATGATCAATGAGTAATGGTACGAATCCACAAGAAAATAAAGCATGATTTAGTCACGATTAATGGTGGTCGTCGAGAAGAATTTGTAGAAAGTTACATACCATATTTTTAGAAAACATTTATAGTATCTGAAACTAGATTTTGGTTAGTCTAGAGGTTACTACAAAAATCCAAAGAAATTTGTCTCAACTGAAAAACTCCTAAGTTTGTCATCATAGATAAAAAAACTATACCTCATGATTTAAGAAATAATTTAGATAAATTATACTTGAAAATATAGCTTTATTAGTTAAAATGATTTTATGAAACTGCTTGAAAAATAATAATTTATATATAACAATTGGAAACTATATTTTATAAGTCAAAATAACCTGCTATATTTGAAAAGAATCCTTCTAGGACAAAACTATGATTGGTAGATAGCAAAATAGCTATTTATTTGAATAGATCAAATAATTAATAAAACTATATTTTATTTATGATAAAATTTTATAATAATACAATCTCTTGAAAATATTAATTTACATGTGTAGATATTTTATAACAGTAATAATATTATAAATGATAAACCCCTGGTGATAAAAAAATTATAAATAACAGTAAAAATAATAATAATAATAAAATAATAATAATAATAATAATAAATATAAATAAATAAATAAATAATAATAATAATAATAATAAAATAATAACAGCACATGTACTGTTCTTTAGAAAGTAAAAAAAAAAGGGAGTGGAGAGAGAGAGAGAGAGAGTCGAGGGAGGGAAGAGTGAGGAGAGGTCGAAGAGAGAGGGGAAGCTTACCATGGTCGGCGGAGGGGCGACCAGAGGCCGGGTGGAGGCGCGCACGGCCCAGATCGGACGGCGGCGGGGAAAGCTCGGACAGGAACCGACTAGGTGCCGCGGACGTCGAAGACTCTCGACAAGGGGGCGGCACTGGTGGCAGGGTTCAGGCGCCGAAGCGGCGGAGGAACCTCGCTGCGTGTGATGTACGGCACGGAGGGGCTCCGGCTTGGCTGGCGGGGAAGGTGAGTATAGGGTTAGGGTTTTTATTCTTCTTTCTATTCTAGTTGTGGTCATCGGTGACGGTGGAGGTGCTGGATGTGGTGGTATGGCGGTGGTGGTTGTTTGCTAGGTGGCAATATAGCGGGTTGGCGGTGGCAATGGGATGCGGCTACAAGGTTGGGTGTGTTAGTGGTGGTCGGAGGTGGTGACAGCGGAGGCGCGGATGGTCGGGACAGGGAGACACGGCTGAGTGGCGATGGTGATGAAGTTGCTGGTGGTTACACAGTGGGGATGAACTCGGAAGGCGGAGGCTGTGACGACAAAGGAGGGAGAGCGACCATATCAGGCTTAGGTTTTATTTGTGTCGGGATTGTCGACACAGAGGGAAAATATATTTGTAGATAATGGAATAAGAATCTGGGCACGGACACAATGCACCTATGTTGGTTGTGGTGTTTTTGAGAAAAGGAGGGCAAGTTCCTCTCCTTTTATAGGAGGTGGGAATCCCATTAGAATTAGGATTGGAATAATTTAAACCCCGTTAGATAATTTCTACCTTTAAATTAAATTAATTCGAACATTTCAAATCCCATCCAAAATGATTTAAATATAAACTACAATTCCTCTGCTAGTTCAAATTCATATAGGTAATTTGAATTTCAAATATAGATGTTAATGAAACTATTTAAATAACTCAATAAAATCAAGTCAAGGTTTTAAATTACCATAATAATTTCAAAATATATTTTCTAGAATTACTAATAATAATAATTTCAAAAATTATGTTAATTACTTAAATATTAATTCATAAAATAGCTTTTATAAATAACAAAATATATTAATAACCAACACAAAATATCCAGGGTACCAATATTTCTAAACTACTACTTATTTTAAATGATGAATAAATAACTCTTTTATACAAATAAAACATTTATCACATTTGTTTGAACATGTACTTTCCTATATAAAATAAAATTTATAATAAAAATGTTTTTCTAAAATATGTACCTCGACACATATTCGCACTCGTCGAGCAAATACGAAACGCAATTCTCGCACGCTACGCAAATACAACAATACAAACTCGTATGCGACGAACAGATATGAAGCACAAAATAAATACAAAAATATTTTAAAAGAAATCATAGTAGAAATTTAGGGGGTTTACAGTATTCCCTGAGGATTTGTCAGGACTGCCGCCTGACCGAGACATTAAGTTTTCAATTAAGCTTATTCCCGGAGCCGAGCCTATTTCATCTCGAGTGTATCGTCTGGCACCCAAGGAGTTGGTGGAGAAGAAGATGCAGATTGACGACTTATTGGAGAAAGGCTTTATTCGTGCCAGTGCGTCACCATGGGGAGCGCCCGTCCTTTTTGTGCCTAAGAAAGACGGGACAGTGCGCATGTGTATCGACTACCGAGCTTTGAATGTAGTGACGGTGAAGAACAAGTATCCTTTGTCACGTATAGACGATCTGTTTGATCAACTGAGTGGAGCAAAAGTATTCTCCAAGATTGACTTACGATCGGGCTATCATCAACTGAAGGTGCTGGAAGACATTGCAAAGACGACTTTTTGATCGAGGTATGGACACTACGTGTTCTTGGTCATGCCTTCGGTTTGACCAGTGTTCCCGCGGTCTTCATGAATTTAATGAACAAGATCTTTCACCAGTACTTGGACAAATTTATCGTCTTCATAGATGATATCCTGATTTACTCTAAGAGCCAAGAGGAGTATGAGCAACATTTACGGATTGTTTTGGGGACCTTGAGGAATGAGCACTTTTTGCAAAGCTTAGCAAGTATAATTTCTTTCTCAAGGAGGTATCATATCTTGGACATATTGTTACTGGAGACGGTATATCAGTGGATCCTGAGAAGATCACAGCAGTCAAGGGATGGCCCGCTCCTACATTAGCTTTCGGGGAGAAGTTTTCTTGGACTTGCGGGTTATTACTGAAGGTTCGTAGAAGATTTCTCTCGAATAGCGGGGCCTATGACTCGAATCACTTGCAAGGATCAGGAGTTTGTTGGGCGAGGAGTGTCAAGCCGCTTTTGACGAGTTAAGAAGCGCTTGACCACGACACCGATCTTGACACTACCATCGGACCCAGGAGGATTTGTGATTTATAGTGATGCATCCGGGAAGGGATTAGGATGCGTATTGATGCAGTACGGTCGAGTAGTTTCATATGCATCGAGACAGTTGAGAGTGCACGAAAAGAACTATCCAACCAACGACCTAGAGCTGGTAGCGGTTATCTTTGCTTTGAAGCTATGGAGATACTACTTGTACGACGAGAATGTTGATATCTACACTGATCATAAGAGCCTCAAGTACATGTTCACACAAAAGAGTTGAATATGCGATAGCGACGTTGGTTGGAGTTGATGAAGGATTACGAGATCGAGCTATATTATCATCCGGGCAAGCCTAATGTCGTGGCAGACGCGTTAAGCCGTAAGCCCATGTCTCACTTCTTGACCACACAGAAGGAGTTGATTAGAGATTTCAGCAACTTGGCATTGAGGTACTGTTGCCAGGAGCAGATGGCATATTAGCCAATCTCCAAGTACAATCATCATTAGTAGATCGGATCAAGGCAGCATTACCCGTGGAAGCTAGATTTCGACGGCTTCGAGAAAGGACTGAGGTAGGAGAGCAGACGTGATTGAGGATTCTTTCCGATGGGATACTGCATTGTGGGGATCATATTTATGTTCCTAATGGAGAGCTACGGCAGGAGTTGATGGCAGAAACACACAGTTCGACTTACTCTATTCATCCCGGAGGAACTAAGATGTACCGGGACTTACGGTAGTATTATTGGTGGCATGGAATAAAGCGGAAGATAGCTCGTTTCGTGGCTAAGTGTTTGGTATGCCAACAAGTGAAGGCCGAGCACCAGAGGGCGGCCGGATTATTACAGCCGCTACCCATTCCTAAGTAGAAGTGGGAGCACATTACGATGGACTTTATTACCGGATTTCTCGGAGTCCTAGTAGACGTGACGCTGTATGGGTGATTATTGATAGACTTACCAAGTCAGCCCACTTCTTACCTTTAGAGTGGGACAGTCCACTAGAGTTTTGGCGAAGATGTATATGAAGCAATAGTAAAGCTACATGGTGTACCAGTTAGCATCATGTCGGACCGTGACTCGAGGTTCACCTCGCATTTTTGGAGGAGTATACAAGAAAGTTTGAATACGCGCTTGAAGTTCAGCACGTCGTACAATCCACAGACAGATGGCCAGTCAGAGCATACGATTCAGACGCTAGAGGATATGCTGAGAGCGTGTATGCTTGACTTTGGCGGATCATGGGAAGACCACCTTTACCTTATGGAGTTTTCCTATAACAATAGCTATCAAGCGAGCATCCAAATGGCTCCATTTGAAGCATTGTATGGTAGGAAGTGTCGATCTCCTGTCTATTGGAGCGACATCGAAGAACGACAGATATTGGAACCCGAGTTGGTTTTGAGCACAGTGGAGAAGGTTAAGAAGATACAAGACCACCTGCGAGCAGCGCAGGATCGACAGAAGCAGTGGACGGACATTCATCGTCGACCTTTGGAATTCAAGGAAGGCGACCTTATTTTCTTGAAGATATCCCCACGAGAGGCACGATTCGATTCGGATGTCATGGCAAGTTGAGTCCGAGATACATCGGCCCTTTCGATGTCTTGGAACGTGTTGGAGAGGTGGCCTACAGATTGGCATTGCCACCGTCATTAGAGGGAGTATATGACGTATTCCATGTATCGCAACTGAGGCGATACGTGGCAGACAGCAGTCACGTGCTCGATCACTCCGATATTACTTTTGGACCGAGTTTGTTGTACCAAGAGCAACCAGTAGGCATCCTTGATCGATGAGTAAAGGTGTTGCAGAATCAATCTATACCGTTGGTTCGCGTGGCATGGAAGTACCACTCGTCGGGAGAGTCTACTTGGGAGCACGAGGACGACATCCGAAATCGCTATCCACATTTGTTCGAAAACCAAGTTACGACTTTCAATTGTGAGTTCCTTTTAATTCTGCATTGCACTGCCTGCCACCCCCGACACTGTTTTTAATTTCGTGGACGAAATTTCCTTAAGTTGGGTAGGATATAAATCCCCTTAATTTTTATAACCTTATATATATATATATATATATAATATATATATAATATATATATATATATATATATATATATATATATATATATATATATATATATATATATATAAAATATAATATATATTATATATATATATATATATATATATATATATATATATATATATATATTATTTTTCATCTAGTGAGTAGTTTATAAATAAATGTATAATATTTCTTATATAAAATTTCCCATGATATAATACTTGTAAAATTTTATTAAAATATACTTTATAAGTATATTGTGATTTTAAGTTTTTATAGGCTTTTGTACAAATTTATATGTGCTTATTAATATACACTTTCTTTGCTTATATATATATATATATATATATATAATATTAGCGCTATTGTTCACTGTGAACAGTATAGGTTTGCTCGACCCCCTTTCCTATTTTTCTGCTGAAGCTTCTTGTTCTTCCCACTCAAAGATTAGCTCAGATTGAATCCAAATCTTAATAGGTATTAGCAAATCCTACTTCAAATCCCCAGCCTAATCTTCCTATAAATCCGACCTCATCCCCATACCAAAGTCAGCATAACCCATGTTATACTCGAATTTTTCTGAGTATATAGAAGTATCGGTTGTGCCGATGTTAAGGAGAACCCCATCTGAAATTCCAATACCGAGAGCATTCGTCGACACAAACACCTTTCCGAGCGCCCAAGCATGCCCGCAAATAGTGCTGCTACCCTGTGCGCCATCCCCGACCATCGTACCACCGCCGCACAGCCTCAAGGCCGACCGAAAAATAGAGGCCTCTTCGTTTAAACGCTGACAGGTACTCCACTTGCGAGATCTATTTCTTCTTTGATTCACGATATTTTTCGATCCATCGCTTCCTAGGTACAAACCATATAACCCTCTTCGAACCTTTCAAGGGGATTCAGATATAACCCTCTAGATTGACAGAAAACTCGATGCAAAGTCGAATGAAATTCTGACTCGAAAACAGAGCATTGGGCAGCCTAGTAATCCAACTTGGAAGCCAATTTTTGGTCCAAACACTAAAGTATTCGACAAACCAATTGAAAACAGTTAAAGACAACATAACCAAGATTAAAACCCACTTCGTAGAATTATATTTCATTTATTGTACAGAAAGTTACGTGATGATGAACTTGTGTTAAAAGTTGCTTTAAAAACATTAAAAAAATTAGAAACCTGTCCGATACGGCGTGCGCCCCGACAAACCTGGCGACATGGTCGTGCATTACATGTTTCGAAAGGCGTGTATGGATGTTATCAACGTGTGGGAACTGACGGAACCTGATTTTGTTGCGCGTGTACGACAAAATCAGTACGTATCCGTCGAGACAACCCCGTATCTACACTTTGTAAACTTGGCCATAACTTCATGTACATTCATCGGATAAACACAAAAGTTGTACCATCAGGACCGTATCGATTTTTTGGTCCTGTATGCCAAGTTTGGTCCGAATCTGAGAAGGTTGATCGGAGCGCCAAATTTGGTGGGCCTGCAACACAACCCAATGGACGATTTTGTGCACGGCTCATCGGAATCTAAAATTGAACATACCGTTGGGTTCGTCTCCTCAAACCGATTTCGTAGACATGTAGTTTGATGACTTTAGAGACCGTAGCAATTGGCACATGTTTCGGTGCAAAATGGGTCCAACGGTGAATATCGTTTTGACTCGAAATTACGATTTTGCCCCTATTTCTGGATTTAACTTTTGGACAAGAGTTTCCTAGTTATATCACTTATTTTGAGTACGTTCTTGATGTTTGTTTCAGCATTCGGTGTCGTTTGGAGATTGTGACATTCTTTGCGGATATGTGATTCTTGGACTTGCCACCTTCGCACCACCAGGCAGGATTCCTTGCCACCTTACTATGTGATTATGTATTATTATTTTCAGTTGTTATTTTTAGTATTTCTTAATTGTTAATATTATAAAACAGTACGTCCAAGTCACACTTGGGTGCAGGTAACTCTATCGGTCGTTTTTTTTGCTTTAATTTATTTCTCTTGCATTGACTAAGTCTAGTGACCACCCTTTATTGATGAGGTATCGGTATATCTCATACGACCTTGACACTTGCTTTACCATATGTTATGAGTCACATGTAGGACACGTGCTCGCATAGTCGGCTGGCCACCGATACATATGAGGCATGCGACGGATAGGAGTAATTGCCAATAGAGTTGCATGAAAGTGGACTTGGCAGTTACTAGAGGTTTTATGAGTCATAGATGTGACCCTACTGAGCATTAGGTGGGGAGAACAGCTTTCTTAACGTATGGGCTACTTATGCACTTTTCGATTTCTGATCCTGCTGGCCACTAACATTCGAGGAGTGTTATGCTTTAAGGTCCCTGGTATCCTGATGGGACCATACCTGAGTTTCCTGCTCCTGAGCCACATGCCCATGCGTTGAAAGTCTATTCTTAACTGCATTATCATTGTAGAACTGGTAGGCACCCTATTGCATGCATCCCTTTCTTCTTATTATATTATCACAGTTTTATGGCATGGTATTTTCTTGTATCTTGTTACATCCCTTTGAGGACCTGGTTATCTTAATAGGATTAGACGATTTTCCGCAGGAGTACGGAACGGAACTGGATCCATCCTACATTGATGACGAGGCATCTCTCGCTGACTTCTAGCTTATTGATTTCCTTGAGACATTTTACTGGAACATTTTATATCACTTTATATTTCTATTTACGGAGGTTGGACTCCGATCATTGTGACTATTTATCATAGTTGTTTGGAGTGGGAATGACCACCCGACTATCTTTTGATACACTTATTTATTATCTGAACTTTATTATCTTCTGTGTTGAGCTGTGATGAGATTTTATTATATTATTCTGGCCTGTGACAATTTATTATACAGCTTATGTACGTATACGAGGGTTCCATATATTGGGGTAATCTTTATATATGTGCAACTGGCATGTTCACGTACTTGGTCCTATATATTTTGGGACTGGGGCGTTACATATACCACTGCCGAGGTAGAGGATATGATGGCCAAGGCGAGGGTGTCAGATCCCCCATTGGAAGCTGAGGGAAAGCCCAACTCCACATTCCGTAACTGTTTTTACCAAAAATTGACTCCTGTGAGCCGAAAAGTGACGCTAACTGCTTTCCTTATAATGTGGCTGAGGAAAGCCATGGTGTCGAGAGGCTCAGGCTCCATGGGGTAGCTTTGTAGGGAGCTCATCATGCCAGCTGTGAGATTGGCCTTCGGGAATTCTCTCGCTCTGCTTCCTACCATGGTGTACAACACCCTCTGAGGCCTACAGGAGTTTTCCAAGAGGATAATAGAGTACCGCGGGAGAAATGAGGAGTTCCCGTGGGTTGGACTCCCCTACTATTACTTGATGGGTTGGTTGGCTTTACACCGCCCTGGTATGATAGTCCTCAACACTCTTGAAGGTCATGAAACAAGGGACGCGATGCTGTGCAACTATCGTCAAGTGAAATGGCTCCATCAAGATGTCCCCATCTGTAGATAGGCGTTGGGCCATTTAGACGGCTATGCTCTTGCCAGGGTTTCACCCACATACAAGGGTTTCATTGTGGATGATGAGTTAGTGGATAGTAACCTAATTTTGGTGACTTCTACCGGTTGCAGTCCATCCGACCTTCCCACTTGGTGTACCAAAACCGAAATAGGATGTATTTGGAGCCTTACTTGCCTAGCCGATTCGCGCATCAATTTGGTTATAGCCAGACCATGATAGAAAATCCTAGCTCCTATCATGGCTATAAAGGAAGTCTACTGGACGGTGTTAGGGCATGGTGTTATTAGAACACCGGTGGTACTGGAACAAAGTTTACAATTCCCTCGATGCATGAGGATACTCGTATTTTGTATTCCACTATGAAGTTCTACTGTGTTGCAAACAACTTCTCACAGGAGTACAATCGAGGGTGAAGCTTGCTTGAGGGGACGAAGTTTGAGACCCCTTTATCGGCTTCTAAGTGCCTCCAGGGGCTTGTATTATCGGAGAGTAAAACAACAGATAGCTCCAGCTCATCGCAGAAGGAAAGAAAGGAGGAAGTGCTCCTGAGTAACACACAGAAATGTCAGTTTTCTTTCGAAGTGACCCCACCTCCTGTAAAAAGGACAAGAATACCTATTGTAACTCTGTGGGGTGGACCCTCCCAACAGTCTCCATTAGAACGGAGTGCCCTACCCATTGGATCTTCTACGCAGTTAAGTCTTAGTATTTTCTTTTCGCGGTTTTATTTCGTACTTTTTGTTCACAATTGCTTTGTTTATATTGGCGGGGTCCACATGGTCTGAGAGACTCAGGGATCTTCTCGAGGAACCTGCCCTAGAGGTGTCCCGAGGTGTAGGGACCGAGAGGGAAACTGCAGTTGACGATCATGTTAACTCGGAAGGTGTCTCTCCTTCCGCCCCTTTCGAGTATGAGGCTTGGGCTTCCTCGGAGTCATTGGCTTTGCTTCAGTAGGATATTTTTACAAGACAGATTAAGGATGAGCTTGTGGAGGTACCCGAGGTCGGCATGGTGGCAGCCGAGGGCAAGATTTTAGAGTCTGTGCACGTAACGTGTCAGGGGGATGTAGATGCTGAAGGTTTTATCCAAGATCCCCTTATCGTGTCTCCTCCCTCTATCGTGAGAAGGGTTGAAGATAGTCCCACTGTGTCAGGATAGGAGGAAGATCATCCGGCTGAGGAGCTGCCTTTGACAGATCTTGGGGGTTCATCTCAGCGTTCGATCGAATGTCCCTTGGAAGGTTTGACCGCGGAGGTTGTCGAAGCATTGGCCTGTCAGGCTGTTGAAAGGCCGATAGGAATAACTGTTAAATAGTTGGTTGATGAGGTCATCCAAAGAGTTGCCAAGGAGACGATCGAAGAGTTGGCTGACATGGTCCTCGAGGAAATGACCGAGAAGACCAATGTAGTACAATTTGACATGACTGTTAGTGAGCCGATAACAGAGGTCCCAGGCGTGGTGGCCACAGAGATGATCAATGAAATTACTGGTGCGGCTGATGAGCCCGTCGGTGTCATTACTGTGGAATAACCGGGTAAGATGACTGCTGACGAGCCGGCTGCTGAAGTGCCAGTTGAAAAGACCACTGGGGACTTGGTCGTGCCGGTCATTAAGGAAACGATCGCTATGGTTGCTCGTAATTTGGTTCGTATGGCTTTGGTTGCAGAGATGGCTGAAGAGCCAGTGAGGGCGCCTGTTGAAGAGCCAACTATACCGCAGATAGTGTCAGCTGCACCGCCGACGGCTTCTGCTATAATCATGGCACCATCTATCCCGGCTTCAATACCTACGACATCTACCACAGTTACAGTACCACTCGTAATACCTAGACATGTGTCAGCTGCAGTTACTGTCCGAGGACCCTTCGTCGCGGCATCAACGGTGACCTTGATGAGTTTAGCCGATAATGCTTATTATACCAATCTCATTCTGAGAACCATTCGTCATGCTCTTACGCATAGGATTGAGGGTGTCCTACAGAATAACCAGTCGCTTAGGCAGGCCAGATCTATAGTGACTGCCCAATTGGTGGCCTTACGCGGCTGATCGGTGTATGAGGCGACAACGGACGCGATTGACGATCTGCTGGCCGAGTTGGGAGACACTGCCTTGGAGCTTCAAAATCTCGAGCACAGTCTTTCGACCCTAGTTGCTGCAGAGATAGAGAAGATGGCTTCCGAAGCATCCCAGCATGAGCAGAAATGTCAGGCCTTGGCTGACCGGCTGGCTGAGGTCGAGATTACGATCGAGGAGGTGACCGACAGAGAAGAGGCTCGGGTCTGTCGTCGTGCAGCCATGGAAGATCAGTGCGAGGCCCTCCAAGAGCAGATTCGGAGGCTAGAAGAGACTTTGGCGCTCGCGAAGAGCGATTTAGAGAAGTCGAGGGATGAAGAAGAGGCCCTCCGTTAGCGCTCTTAGACTTTAGCCTGAGAGAAGAAGGGTATTGGTGTGAGCCAGGCGGAACTGGCACTTATGTGGTAAACCCTGTTCCCAGCTGAAGATAAAGCTGCTCACCGTCAGGAGGGCAACCGTCGAGCCCAAGCATTAGTTGGCCCCAGATTGCTCTTTTAAGAAGACAACAAGAAGTACTTATGCATCGGTCTTCCTAGTTTTGACTTTTTTTATCTTCTTGTCCCTCGGTTTATGAAAGACTACTTTTGTAAACAAAAAAAGATAACCCTTCCATGAAAATTTTGGCTTTGTCTTTTTGCTTGTCTTTCTGCTGTGAACTTTCTTGTACTAGAATGAGAATTTCCTCAGAGGTAGCATGACGTGAGGGGATGGACATAACTCCAATGGGGTAGGGTGTTTACTTAAAGGTTATATTGACATGGCAAACACGAAGAAGAAAAAAAAATTTGGTGGTAGGACTTTCCTTACTCAGAGGTTATATGGACATGGCAAGGATAGACTCTACGGGTGTATAGAACGACTCAGATGTAATATGGACGTGAAAGGTTCTATAGATAATTATGACAACCGCTGGAGTTGTCATGGAAGGAATGTCTACTCAGAGGTAATATTGACATGGTAGGCACAATCTTCGATAGGGTATAGAATAATAATTTAGAGGTAGTATGGACGTGAAATATCTTATAAATAGTTTATGACAACACAAGGTTGTCATAGAAGAGACGACTACTCAGAAGTAATATAGATGTGGTAGATGAGAACTTCGTTTAGGGTGTAGAAAAATAATTCATAGGTAGTATGGACATGAAATGTCTTATCGTGGGCGCCTATGCTTGTTTGAACCTCAGACATAGTACTTCTTGAGGAACTTTCCATTGATTAGCATCATTAGCAAGTCGTCGTTTGGTTTGGCCAGTCGGTAGGCACCATTGGAGTAGACCATCTCTATGACGAATGGTCCTTCCCATTTGGGCTCAAACTTTCAGCTGCCTTGTGAGTCATCACCATCGATCTTCGAACTGATAAGACAAGAATGCCCACTTGGAATGTTCTTTCCCTAAGCTTTTTGTTGAAGGCCCCAAAATACGAGCCTGGTAAAGCTCAATTTGTTACTGAGCTTGCAGAAATTTTTCATCCAATGCCTCTAACTCTTGTAGCCGCCGGTGTTGATTATCTTCGTCGGTCAGCTGGTTGGTGATGACTACCCGTAAAGATGAGATCTGGATCTATAGGGGAAGTACTGCCTTACTTCCATAGACAAGAAAGAATGGTGTGTTGCTCGTGGGTGTTCGAACGGTTGTGGGGTAAGCCCACAGACATTTGCTAAGCTTCTTATTCCAGTCGCGCTTAATAGAAGAAACGACTTTCTTAAGTAATTTGATGATAGTCTTGTTGAATGCTTCGACTAGCCCATTTTCTGAAGGATTGTAAGCTGTTGATGCCATATTCTGTATTCGATTCTTATCATAGAATCGATGGAATGCGTGGCTCACGAACTGTGGACCATTATCATGGATAATCCTTCTGGGCACTCCGAAGCGGTATATGACATGATATTTGACAAAGCTGATCACATTCGAGGCTTTTACCTCAGCCAGAGGTACTACTTTTGCCCACTTAGAAAAGTAGTCGGTGATGGCGAGGTATGAACCGGTATTCTCTGAAAGATGGTGGACAAATCGGTCCGATGATATCCATTCCCCATGCATCAAATGACCAGGCGGCCACCGTGGGGTGTCGGAACTCCGAAGGTCGGTAGATGAAGTCAGCATGCAACTGACATACGTGACACTTCTTTACGTAATCAACAGCGTCTGCCATCATAGTGGGCCAGTAGTAGCCCATGCGATGCAGTCGGTCCTGTAACTTGGGACAAGACTGGTGGGATCTGCAGGTGCCATCGTGTGCCTCCCTGAGTGCTTCTTGTTCTTCTGTCTTGGATAAATATTGCAAGAGAAGCCCGTCGTATGAAGGATGATACATCATCTTAGTAGCTGCATTGTAAAAGAACCGAAGAGAGCGTCTCATGACAAAAGTAGCTTCCTTTAGGTCTTAAGGTAAGATCCCGTAGAATGCATAGTCTATCAACGAGAATCGCCAGTCCCAAATGTCAACATTAGTGTCTATTTATACTGAGTAACTCAGACACGTATATAGATTGTTCTTCAGGCAAACCAGCTTTTGGCCCATTACCGTGACGGTATATTGGGTTCCAACAGGAGCTGCTAGAGAAGCAGCAAGGCCAGCTATCATATCAACCTCCAAATTCTACAACAGAAGTACATGTTCTATAAAGAATCCCGTGAAGGTAGAGATGATATCAATTATTGCCTAGTGGTTGCCACCAGATCTTCATGATGAACTTCGTACTGTCTTCGAACATGGTTGATAATCAGTTTCGAGTCATCATAGGCCTCGATGCAGTCAACCCCAGCTGTTTAGCGAGTTAGAGTCCGATGATGAGAGTGTTATACTCAGCAATGTTATTGGTGCATGACTCCATGAGAGAATATGTACGGTAGATAACCAAGCTGTCGGAAGTGATGAGAACCACTCCAACCCCTGCAAAGATCCTGCCTTTGTACCATGTTCTTGAAGCACCGTCAAAGAACATGCACCAAACCGAGTTATTTGAGATGGTATTGGACTCTAAGACTTTATCAGGGATGTCGTCATAGAGCTTTGATGTCTCTGGCACAGGATGTGCCGCCAAGAAATCGGCCAATGCTTGGCCCTTGACTACCTTTTGTGGGACAAAAACTATGTCATAAGTAGTTAATATTATTGCCCATGTGGCTAATCGTGAGTTTAAGGCCCCTGGAGTGGTTATGAGGACCCTGAGGGGATTGACCCGGGAGACGACGTGGATCGTCTGTCCGACCACATAGTGGCGTGTCTTTTGGATGGCGAAAAGCAGAGCAAGACACTCCTTCTCCACAAGATTATACCGATGCTCGGCTCCAATCATGGTCTTGCTAAGGTAGTAAATTGCTTGTTCATTGCCTTCATTGCTTCTCTGGGCTAGAAAGCACCAAGAGAATGGTCCATAGCTCGGACGTGTAGTAGGAAGGGTCTCCCCACTACTGGTACTACTAGTACTGGAGGACTAGTGAGGTACTTCTTGATGTCGTCGAATGTGCGCTGGCATTCTTCTGTCCAAACAAAAGAAACCCCTTTCTTCATCAGTTTAATGAAAGGTTCATATCTAGCAAAGAGATTTGCTATGAATTTCTGATATATGCCAAGCGCCCTTGCAGGCCTCAGAGCTCGCGAAGATTCTTCGGAGGAGCCATGTCCAAGATCGCCTTAGTCTTCTCAGGGTCAATATGGATACCCTTGGCTGTGATGACAAAGACCAGGAATTTGCCACTGGAGACACCTAGAAATGACTTGATTGGGTTCATCTTTAGTTAATGTGTTTGTATTAAGTCGAACATTGTTCTCAAGTCGTCTACGTGACTGGATTTCTTTTTTTTTTTGACGGCAGTGTCATCAACGTAACATTCTACTATCTTTCGTGTTAGGGTTATATACTAAAAGCATCACTTTTTAGTAACCTTATTTCCTTAAATTTTGAATGAGAATCATATGGGCAAATGTTTGCATATTGTATTTGTTGCAAGTGTTAATGCAAATGTCTGATATTCTATATTGTAGATAATATGGTGTGTGGTGTCACATAGAAGATCATATTATCAGTTCCCTATGAAGTATATAAATAGTTCACAATCTAGATGGACTTGGACAATCTATTGGAAAGGTTGTAGTATAATCTGGTATTAGTCTATCTTGACTATAGGTTTACACTAGTACACTTTGTGTGTATTGAATAGGACCACTTGAGGTTGTTCTCTTTGTACTGACTACATAAGAGAACAAACATCTCTGTTATTATGGATGCTTGTGCTCTTAACCCGGATACAATAACAGATATGTATATGCAGTGTGCATTATTTTGACTCATAAAAGGGTGAGATTCATTATGGATCAACAACCTCTATGAATTGGGTAATAACATTGTATGTATGATGGGCTGTTGATTATAAATGAAATCCATGTCCCGATACATCGGGTTGATGATGTCCCCTTAAGGAGCTCATAAGGATTGTCATGTAAACCCTGCATGTGGATTATATCCGACATGACAAATAGAGTTGAGCGGTACTACTTAAGGATAAAAGACGTCGAATCAATATAGTTGTCAGTAACTTAATTTGATCGACGGACATACGATATCTTAACATGGGGGGTCAAACGAGCATATAATAAAAGGAGCCCACAAATATAATTTGGGATTAGGGAGGTAGTGCAACAATAGCTCATTAGTGGACCGAGCTATTATTAATGGGCCTGGATTATGTGTTCGGGCTGAACACGGGATATCCAGATCCGTTAGGAGGCCTAACCCTAATTTCTCCTCATGGTCCCTGTCGTAGCCTATATATATCCTCTATTCTCTGGCCGCCATTATTACCGATCAGAAATCTAAAACTTTTTCAAAATTCGTTATTCACGTAAGGAGAGAAAGAGAGGGTTGCCAAGGAGAAGAAAAGGTTGGGAGATCGTCGCCCACACGACATCCAACTCGAGGAAAAAATACGTGCAGAAGATCTTGGGGTCGTCCGCTCGAGATTGCCAGGAATTACTTGTCTCCTTTCTGCCGTAGGTATAATTCGTGAACCCTAGTTTCCACCTATGAAGGGTTAGAACACGTATTAGATCTGTTTAACTTTCTAACGATCAATACGCACACCAAAGGAAGGGTCCTGGGAATCCCCAGTTCCAGGAATTGGTATCAGAGCCACTTTGGATCTACGTATTGATTGATACGTCCATGTTGTCCAATAAAACCTGCGCTGTGTAATAGTCGGTAGATGTAGATCTGTTCTAACTCGATTTTACAAGCATCTTAGATCCAACTATTATGGTCCAATGCATGTTTTTTATTGTGTTGTTTAAACCACGGACATGTCGTGGATGTTGTTGTTACTGTAGATGTAATTAAAATTACGAGGGTTGATCGTGCTTATTATTTTAATTTTGCAATCTAGATTATGTGTGAACTCCTTCGGGAGGCATAGGATTGATGTAATTTTAATTATTTTTGATCAATCGTGATGGCGGTGGTGACTGTTTCTGACGTCGGACGAGATGCTGGTTTTAAGCAGTCCAGAGGCAGACAGATGTTTTCCGAACCCCGAATAGATCTGCGCAGCGCCAGATTTTGGATTAGGATAGTTGAGGACGGAGCAGCAAAGATGACCATAATAGTTAGATATTTTCTCTTATTTTTGTCATTTTGCTTTTTCTGATTATGCATGTTTATTATTGTGTGGTTGTTTTTTTTTTGAAAAACCGGGCCTACATTAATAATGGACAACATGGACATAATATCAACTAGTAGAAAAACCCTCATTGTTAAATAACTAAGTGGAAGAGGATATTTATTTAGTTTAAATCCTATGGTCTCCATTACTAGTTTGTAGGTGATGTAATTATACTTGCGTGTTGTCTATAGTGCTTTCTTCCATATCGGATGAGTATAATTATGGATCACCAGTACAAACTTCCTTAGGGATAATTGTAGAAAGTTACCTAGTATGTGTTCACTTCTCCATCTGAAGGAACTCATTACAAGGTAACGGACTTAGTATTAAGTAATGGTATACACTTAGATACAAATAATGGTATCCTCCCCATCGGAGTCACTGCTATTATTTGTATGACCAAAGCAAGACCAGCATATTAATTTTATTTATCATAAAGTTATGTTGATATGATAGTAAAATTAATAAGAAAAACCTACTTGAACAAAGTTGAATTTGTATACGTCCACACTATCGTGGCATGCTAAATTCATGGCGTTCAAGGTGTTGGTGAATTTTTTATTATTGTTTAGAGGGAATCAATATTTAATTAATTCAAAAAGTTTTTTTGCCCTACATAATTTTATTTATGTGATTCTCAGGATTTCAAAATTGGGTTCTTTCAGTCCACTTATGGTGATTCTTAAAGAAAACAAACTTACTGGACCTAATAATATTGACTGGAAACGTAATTTGTATATTGTTCTGACTGCTGAAGAGTACAAATATGTACTTGTTGAGGAATGCCCACCGAAGCCTGATGCTAACTCTGATGAAGAGGTCAAAGAGGCTTATATGAAGTGGAAAAAGACAGATGAGATGGTGCGGTGTTACATTCTGGCATCTATGTCAAATGTACTGCAACATCAGCATCAGGCCATGGCCACTACTTATGACATGATGTATAACCTCAATGAACTCTTCGGACATCAGAGTAGAGCAGCTAGGCAGTTTGCTATGAAATGTTTGATGAATAAAAAATAGTTGATGGTACACCAGTAAGTGATCATGTTCTCAAGATGATGGGTCATCTTAATGAGATGGAGAACCTTGGAGCTGAAATCGATGGGAATCCCAGGTCGATATCATTCTCGGGACTCTGCCTAAAAGTTTTGACAATTTTTGCCTTAATTACAACATGAACAAAAGGTTGTATAGTTTGACAGAACTTACAAAAGAGCTACAGGATGCTGAATCTCTCTTTAGACAGAGTGGTCATGTTTTTGTTTCTGAAAAGGCTTCTACTTCTAAGCCAAAAGGCGGTAAAAAGAAGAATAACATTCAGAAACAGGCAAACTCAGCAAAGAAGGGCATGGGACCTCAAGGTGCGGTGAAAAAGCTGAAAGGCAAATATTTCAAGTGCAAAGGGTCAGGACATTAGAAGACTGATTGTCCACTTCTCAAACAAGGGAAAAGGTATATCTCATTTACTAGTAGTTGAAACATGTTTAGCGGTGTTATCTACCAGCACCTGATGTATAGATACAGGAGCCACTAATCATGTCTGCAATACATTACAGGAGTTCCAGAAAACCAGACGGCTCGGTGATGGAGAGATATGCTTGTTCATGGGTGATGCTACAAAAGTATCGAACGTTACATTAGGAGATGTTACTTTATCTTTTGGTAGAAGTAAGTCTTTGACATTGAGAGATTGTCTTTATGCACCTTCACTTAGAAGGAATTTAGTTTCTGTTTCTATGTTAGTTAAGGATGGATATTCAGTTTATTTTAATGACAATATTGTTATTAGAAAGAATAAACATTTTACTGTTCTGGTGCATTGGTTGATAATTTGTATGTCATTAATCCTATTTCGTCCACAATGCAACTTATAAAAATGAATAATATGTCATCTAACTTAAATAAGAGAAAAGAACCTTCTTGTATGAACCAAACATATCTTTGGCACTTGCGATTGGGGCATATTAACCTAAGAAGGATTCAAAGACTGGTTGAAGATGGACCTTTGAGTTCATTGGAAGTGGAGGCACTACCAGTCTATGAATCCTGCTTGGAAGGTAAAATGTCCAAAAGACCTTTTACGGCATAGAGGTATAGGGCCAAAGATATGTTAGAATTTGTTCATTCTGATTTGTGTGGACCCATGACTATCCAAGCTAGAGGTGGCTTTGAATATTTTGTCACATTTATTGACGATTATTCAAGGTATGGATAGATTTATTTGATGCACCGTAAGTCTGAGTGCTTTGAGAAATTCAAAGAGTACAAGGCTGAAACGGAGAAACGTCATGGAAAATGTATCAAGTCATTATGATCAGATCATGGTGACGAGTACCTCTTTGGAGAGTTTAGGGATTATTTATCAGAGGCCTGGATTGCATCCTAATTGACTGCACTTGGAACGCCCCAGCAGAATGGTGTAGCCGAATGAAGGAATAGAACTCTTATGGAGATGGTTAGATCAATGATGAGTTATTCGGATGTGCCAGATTCATTTTGGGGATATGCCTTAGAGACTGCAGATTATATTTTGAACTTGGTTCCTTCTAAGTCAGTACCTCTTACTCCCACAGAGCTGTGGATTGGGCATAAGCCTAGTCTGAAACATGTTCGCATTTGGGGTAGTCCAGCACATGTGCTGAATGTGAAAGCAGATAAGTTAGAATCTCGTACAAAAGTATACTTGTTTATAGGCTATCCAAAGGGAACGAAGGGAGGTTTATTTTATAGTCCTAAGGATCAGAAGGTCATTGTTAGCACCAATGACCGATTCTTAGAGGAAGACTATGTGATGAACCATAAACCCAAAAGTAGAGTTGTTCTAGAAGAACTGAGACTTGAGACACCAAGTACTTCAGTACCAACAGTACAAGAGGATGAACCACAAATAACTGCGCAACGTGTCACAAATGTTACACCACAACCGATAGTGCCTCGTCGTAGTGGGAGGGTTGTGATACAACCTAATAGATATATGTTCTTGGGAGAGTCGTCAGACTTCGTCCCTGAGGAACAAGATTATGATCCCTGTACCTACAATAAAGCACTCCAAGATAAAGATGCAGAGTCTTGGCAAAAAGCAATAATATCTGAAATAGAATCTATAGATTCTAATTAGGTCTGGGAGCTTGTAGAACCACCCATTGGTGTAAAAGCCATTAGATGCAAGTGGATCTATAAGAGAAAAAGAGGATCAGACGGTAAGGTTGAAACCTTTAAAGCTCGACTTGTAGCAAAAGGTTTTACTCAAAGAGAGGGTATCGATTATGAGGAAACCTTTTCTCCTGTAGCCATGCTTAAGTCTATCCGGATTCTTTTATCTATTGCAGCTCATCTCGACTATGAGATTTGGCAAATGGATGTCAAGACACCTTTCCTTAATAGAAGTCTTGAGGAAGACATCTATATGAAGCAACCAGACGGGTTCATTGAAAAGGGCCATGAGCATCTTGTTTGTAAGCTCAAGAAGTCCATTTGTGGACTTAAGCAAGCTTCCAGATCTTGGAACATATGTTTTGATCAGGTGATAAAATCCTATGGATTTGATCAATGTCAGGATGAATCATGTGTATACAGAAAGTGTGACGGAAACGTGGTGGTGTTCCTTGTACTTGGAAACAATATGGAGGTGTTATCTGATGTAAGGGTATGGTTATCCAAACAGTTTGATATGAAGGACTTGGGATAAGTAGGTCACATCCTTGGGATCAAAGTTCTACGAGATCGCAAGAAAAGGACGTTGGGCTTATCCCAAGCTTCCTATATCGATAATGTACTAACTCGTTTTAATATGCAAAATTCTAAAAAAGGTTTCTTACCTTTTAGACATGGAATTGCTCTATCAAAGGAGCAGTGTCCGAGGACACCTAAAGAGATAGAGAACATGAAGGCAGTTCCTTATGCTTCAGCAGTAGGAAGCTTAATGTATGCAATACTATGTACGAGACCAGACATCTGCTTTTCCGTAGGCATGGTCAGCAGATATCAATCTAACCCAGGACAAAAGCACTGGACTGCCGTAAAGCATATTTTGAAGTACCTTAAAAGGACTAAAGAGTATATGCTAGTTTACCAGGCAGATAGTTTAGTTCCCTTGGGGTATACAGACTCAGATTTTCAGTCAGATAGGAATTCCAGGAAATCTACCTCTGGTTATGTGTTTACTTTGGGAGGTGGAGCCATTGTGTGGAGGAGTATCAAGCAAAAATGTATTGCTGATTCCACCATGGAAGCCGAGTATGTGGCAGCCTCTGAGGCAGCCAAAGAAGCGGTTTGGCTCAAAAACTTTCTGTTGGACTTGGATGTGGAACCTAGTTTGCCTAAGTCTATTACACTTTATTGTGATAATAGTGGTGCAGTTGCAAACTCAAAGGAACCACGAGCCCATAAGACTGGCAAACACATTGAGCGCAAGTACCACCTGATACGAGATTTCGTAAAGAAAGGAAAAGTTGTTGTGATCAAGATAGCATCAGCCGACAACCTAGATGATCCCTTTACAAAGAGCTTACCAGCTAAGGATTTTGATAGTCATGTTGAGGGAATGAGAGTCAGATGTGTAGCAGCATGGCTTTAAGTATAAGTGGGAGATTTGTAACAGTATACTGAAAAGCAATGCTTTGAGTATAAGTGGAAGATTGTTAGGGTTATATACTAAAAGCATCACTTTTTTAGTAACCTTATTTTCTTAAATTTTGAATAAGAATCATATGGGCAAATGTTTGTATATTGTATTTGTTGCAAGTATTAATGCAAATGTCTGATATTCTATATTGTAGATAATATGGTGTGTGGTGTCACACAAAAGATCATATTATCAGTTTCCTATGGAGTATATAAATAGTTCACAACCTAGATGGACTTGGACAATCTATTGGAAAGGTTGTAGTGTAATCTGGTATTAGTCTATCTTGACTATTAGTTTACACTAGTACACTTTGTGTGTATTGAACAAGACCACTTGAGATTGTTCTCTTTGTACTGACTACATAAGAGAACAAACACCTCTGTTATTATGGATGCTTGTGCTCTTAACCCGAATATAATAATGGACATGTATATGTAGTGTGTATTATTTTGACTCATAAAAGAGTGAGATTCATTATGGATCAACAACCTCTATGAATTGGGTAATAACATTGTATGTATGATGGGCTGTTGATTATAAATAGAATCCATGTCCCGATACATCGGGTTGATGATGTCCCCTTAAGGAGCTCATAAGGATTGTCATGTAAACTCTGTAGGTGGATTATATCCGACATGACAAATAAAGTTGAGCGGTACTACTTAAGGATAAAAGATGTCGAATCAATATAGTTGTCAGTAACTTAATTTGATCGACGGACATACGATATCATAACATGGGGAGCCAAACGAGCATATAATAAAAGAAGCCCACAAACATAATTTAGGATTAGGGAGGTAGTGCAATAATAGCTCATTAGTGGACCGAGCTATTGTTAATGGGCCTGAATTGTGTGTTCGGGCTGAACACGAGATATCCAGATCCGTTAGAAGGCCTAACCCTAATTTCTCCTCATGGTCCCTGCCGTAGCCTATATATATCCTCTATTCTCTGGCAGTCTTTATTATCGATCAGAAATCTGAAACTTTCTTTAAATTTGTGATTCACGTAAGGAGAGAAAGAGAGGGCTGCCAAGGAGAAGAAAACGTTGGGAGATCGTCACTCACACGACATCCAACTCGTGGAAGGAATATGTGCAGAAGATCTTGGGGTCGTCCGCTCGAGATTGCCAGGAATTACTTGTCTCCTATCTGCCGCAGGTATAATTCGTGAACCCTAGTTTCCGCCTATGAAGGTTTAGAACACGTATTAGATCTGTTTAACTTTTTATCGATAAATACGTACACCAAAGGAAAGGTCCCAAAAATCCCCAGTTCCAGGATTTTGGAGGTGCTTGCGGAATATGGTGCTTATTGCCCGCTGGTATGTTACTCCTGTATTCTTCAACCCAAAGGACATCACTGTGTAACAGTATATCCCTTTTGGAGTCCGAAATAAAGTATGCTTCTCATCTTTGGAAAATATCTTGATTTGGTTGTAGCCTGATAAACCATCCATAAAGGATATACACTCGAAGCCACAAGTGTTATCGATCATCAAGTCGGTAATCGGGAGGGGAAATTCGTCTTTTGGGTATGCCGAGTTGATATCCCTGAAGTCTATGCAGACCCAAATTTTTTTGTTCTTCTTAGTGACTGGGACAAAGTTAGCCACCTAATCTGGGTGTTGTTCTTCGCAAATGAAGCCACTCTCTAAGAGTTTGTCGACTTCTTCATTGATAGCATCCATGATGTTGGGGTGAAAATGCTGTTGTTGCTGTTTGATAGGCTTAGCATCAGGTAGGATGTTGAGACGGTGCATGGCGACTTGCGGGTCTAAACTTGGCATGTCCTCGTAGCTCCAAGCAAAGACATCAATGTACTCTTGGATAAGTTGTATCCGAGATTCTTTGTCTTCTCCCGTCAAGCTTTTGCTGATGAAGATGGGTTTAGGGCAGACCTCATCTCCTAGCTCGACTTAAACAATTTCGTCTTCAGTGGGAGGTTTGCACTGTTCGAAGCGCCATTCCTATTAGAATTTGAGGCATTGAGCGTATGGTTCATCTTCGAAATATTCAAGCATTTGGTCTTTATCCTCGACTAGGGGATCTATGGAGAACATATTGACAGACATTATCTTTTTGAAGGCTTGGCCGATACTGGTATCAGAGTCCCAGGTTGAGGAGTCCGAGGAATGTGAATGCATCGAAACCTCCGGTTCAGAGCTCTCCGATGTTGTTGTGGGTGTAACGTAACCCAATCTCCAACGAGTGCGTTGGTAGTAATTTTGGGACTTTTCCTTCGGGGCACGAAGTCGTAAGGGAAGGCGTCGGCCTTTGCCATAGTTTAGTCCTCTGTCACTGTTCAAGTCGTAACCCATTTTTTGGATGAGGTTTTTGCCTTGAGTAGTGTAACGGTATAGTTGCATCTTGTTGTTATCGGGTTCTGGTTCTGCCGGAGCCAACCGCTGCGGATGCTCCAATCGGCCGAAGTTGATGGATCCCTCCTCCTTCTTCCTTGTTGGAACCAAGAAGTAGGCGCCTTGAGAAAGGACAACTCGGCTTGCTGGATTAGCGGTTGTCACTTGTGTTTTCATCATATATAGAGGGTTGTCCAAGAAATACCTAGTGTTCTAATACACACAATAATAATTCAAAGACAACTTTCTATTAATGAAATACAAAATTTTATCCCGAGGGATCACATCATGTAAATAGTGTACCTCGGTATTGGCACATACGTAGTCTCCCAACTCTTCATATGTGAGCATCAGGGATGTTGCGGGAGAAGGTGGAGGATATTTTTCCTTCAGCTTGACTACCAGAGGGCTGGAGTCTGAGGTTCGTACGATTTCATAGTCGACCTTGTGGTCTTCCGGAGAAGCCTTATTTCTATAGGCTCCTGGCCAGCCTCTGACATGGTCGAGGGTGATCTAGCCGGAGCTTTGCCTCGGAGCTTGATGACGAGAGGAGCTGCACTTTCTACCTCATCGTCGGCATCATTGGTGTTGTCGTCCTATGAGACTGATTTATACAGATCAGCATCTGTACAGTATGCTTCGAGTCCTCGAAAGGGATCGATGTCAGCGAACTCAATCTTGATAGTCCCGTCGCTGGCCACATACTTCATGCATTGATGGAGAGTGGAGGGTACGATCATGTATTCATGAATCCATGGTCGTCCCTATAGCATGTTGTAGTTTATGTCTGCGTCAATGATGTAGCAAGTTATGTTAGTCTGGAGATCACCTATTTGGCATTTCAGGTGAATCTTACCCAGGCGTTCACTCTTTCAAGCATTAAAGCCGCTGATTGTAGTGTTTGATGCGGTCAGTCAATGCATCGGGATCTCCAAAGATTGGAGTAAACTCCAAGGGATGATGCTAAAAGAAGAGCCATGGTCGATGTGGCTGCGATCGACTTTAATGGCACCAATGTACCCTGTATAGTACAGGGGGTCGGTTGTGCCGATTGTTCTTCAGTAGCATGTCCTGCTGAGTAAAGGTGATGTTAGGGATCACCTTGACCACACTATGACAGTATGGACATTCAGCAGGCTTCTCCTTGGGCAGTTGTACTGAGTAAGGAAGGAGTCAGCATTCTATAAAGCTTCGTTGAGAGCGTCTCGAGTCTCTTTGGAGACGGAGAAGCTCGAAGAGTGATAGTCGAGCCGTAGTGTTCGCCAGCTTCGCCAATATGTCAAAATTATAGGGCTTGATTGTCCCTATTGCCGAATCTTTTCTCAGAGGCTTGTCAAAACAAACCTCCTTCTGCTTTTGTTTATTTGTAGCATGTGCTTGAGATGGGCCTGCACCTGATGTATCGGGGGCGTTGGCCATAATGGGCGGAGGTGTTTCCTCCTCTGGGGCCTGGTTCTGTTCCCGCTGGTGAGCCGAGCGAGTTGTAACCAGAGTGTCATCTACCGATGTAGAAACAATATGACATGACTTGACTTTTTTTCCCTTGACAGAGTTGGCACCATCATGTCTGGGTCAAGATCTGGGTGGCTCCACATTACTTCGCTTCGCGATGTCGTAAATGGAATGAGGCCTTGGGTATTGTCACGGGCCGGGGGAAGATTAACAACTTCCATCGTCGCTCTCGGGATAGGAATGATGCCGTCTTGAGCCTCTATTCCCAGAAAATATCCCAACTAGAGAGTGACCATGTTTGCGGTAACAGTCTTCTCCTCGTAGTCGAGTGAGATGACCTTGGCGTCGATGAGGCGCTGGATTTGTCTCTTCAATACGTAGCAGTCGCGTGTCGAATGGTGGAAAAACTGGTGTTAGTGGCAGTATTTTGGATTGTCCACATTTCCTACTTCATCAGGATGCATAGGAGGCAGGAGATGAAGTTTGCCACATTTTGCCAACATATCGAATAGTTCTAGTGTGTCTTAGTCATTGAAAGAGTAGGTCTCTTTCGACCTCTGCACTTCGATCGGCTTTGGGTTCACTGATGCCGAACCTTTGGAGATGTTAATGGTCATGGCTTGCTTTTCTTTTTCGTATTTGTTGTCGGATGAGAACTTTCTTTTATTTTCGAGAGAGGGGAAGTTCAATCCCAGCAATTGTGCATTATGTGCTTTTCTTTGATCTGCATCTGCCTCTGTAATGAAAGGCATCCACTCTACACGTGGAGCACTGTGCCACAAGTTGATTGCAGGAAGCATGTTCTTACGTCATGAGTCCATAAGCATGGGCTCAGGTATACCAGAAGATAACTTCAAAGTGGCCTGGCAAAAGTGCTTAATGTATGCGCGTACCGGCTCTTTCTCCTTCTGAACGATGTCTATGAGAGTCGACATCGTCATGTCCATTCCTTTTTCGTAAAATCGATTGAGGAATAGGTTCTTTAAGTCTTTGAAGGATGAAATGCAGTTGTCCGGAAGGCTGCAAAACCATTTGTAGGCCATCCCATGCAGAGCTCCTACGAATATATTGGTAAGAAGGGTGGCATCTTTTGGTAGATTCCCCATTACTAAGGCTAAGTACCTCAAGTATCGGCGGGGAGACTCCTGCGCATCGAATGGCGTGAGCATCTGCAGATTATATTTGGGAGGATAGAACACATTATCCCATTCGGCAGGATATGGCTGTCGAATCCCTATCTTTTGGAGTGCTGCCTACTTTTCTTTGGCGTCATAGCGAGTGTACAACTCTTTAAGGGCCTGCTGCATTTTATTCGACATTGTATGCCTGGTTGTCGAAAGAGTAGATGATGCTGGCACTGCTTGGCTCACGATAGGAAGCACATTGGACCCATTGTTAGTCGTTGGGTCTGGAGCAGGAGTGGAGATAGTGGCGGTAATCTCTCCTTGATCTCCATGACGACATAAGCTAAAGACTTTGTAGTATCATTTAACATGTTTAGGCTATCTTCGAGGGACTCTATACGTTTCTGCTGACTAGGGCCTTGCAGCTTTTCGCGTTGTTGTTACCTTCGGCCATAAATACGAACACCATATACGGGTGGGTAAAAGTGATAGTGAAACTTTTGCTCTTCGGTTCAGAGGGCTGAGTCCCACCGTCTTCAGGGTAAACTGGTTGGTTGCAATCATCTTCTGACTCATTATAATTGCTACTCCAGCTTTTTGGCTACCTAAGCCTGCAAAGGTATATGTGTCATACAGTCCCTCATTGGATTGTAAGGCAGGATTGTCATGAACGGTGGAGGGTTGGCTACCCCTAGTTGCAGCGTTATCTCCCTGCGACAAGGATCCAGATTTGGAATGCGCGCCTCGAAAAACAATCGTACTGGGCACTGTCATCTTGCTACACCCAGGCCGGTTCTTTAGCTTATTAGCCGAAACGGGAGGGTTCTTGGGAATCTTCTTGAGAGACGGAGAACCCCATGCCGTATTACATAAAGCAACACGGAGTTCATTCTCCACTTTCCAAATGCCACCGGTTGCAGTCTTTGGAAGATGGACCGCCTCTTTGGTGGCGACGCAGCTGTTTGGCAACAGCAGCAGTTGATGGTGATCTGGGTACAGTTGTGCCTTGGTTTAGACATGTCTGGCGCTGTAGATCCCTTCCTCGCTTTACACTTATGGGGAGTTGTTGGAGTCTCCAACCTTACACGCATTTCGTGCGCGCAGGGAAGCTACGCGTAGGAGTGAGGATACGAAGATAACTTCCTTCCTCTTAGTTCTTGCACGTAAAGTACGCTCAGGTCTAGATCGAAGAGTTACTGACGAGGTAGACCCCTTTCATGCTTACAGGAATACTGTTCACACGAGTCTAACTCGATGGTAGGTACCCCCTAGCTTGAATCACGCGCATGAGCGTTCAAGTGATAGTGGGGTTTTACCGGTGGAGGCATCTAGGCACTCGAACCAGTTTTGTATAGCTTTCCATTGGCTGGGCGCGTGATTGTCAACGCGGGCCTTTGGTCTACTGTCGGCATAGCACTTTGATCGCATGAAGTGAGTGCTGCCTTGGATTTCTTCCGACTACCCCTAGAAGGTGTGTAGTATTCAGAATCAAACAGATTGGTTGGCATATCACTTTTGCCGTGTAAGGTATGTGCTGTCTTTGACCTTTTTGTGTTATCCCTAGAAGGTGCATAACGTTCAGAATCCAACATGGCCTTAACCGATGGGTAGGCAATTCTGTCAAAACAAAAATTCTTGCCTGCACAACGTCCCTTGTCGTCCGGTGGGTCGCTGCACGTTTCTTCCGACGTTATGCCTTCGTCAGGCCCACCATAGGTGAGCCATACTCCTCACTGTATTTTCCTAAAGTAAGAACTGAGAGAGACGGCATGTCGACAGCAGTAGAAATATTCTTCGAGGCTTCGTCGGTCAGGGGGTTCTGGAGTGCAGTCCCCTCCCCCTTCCCCCGGTCGTGCTGTTCGTTGCTGCCGCATTTGGCACCTAGGTGTGTGTCGAGTCTTCTTTGATTTTACGAACCGCTTCAAAGGACTCGACTTCTCCTCAGAAAGGAGATCTTCAAAAGCTTGTTGGTCAAAACGTACGACTAATGTCTTCTAAGAAGATCCCAGCAAGTTGTTGTCATATTACGTCACCACCTTCTCGTTGGAGGAGAAGGCAGTGCCCAGCAGAGTCGCCATCTTGTTTGCCATGACAAATGGTTATACGAACTTTTTGTATATTAAACGTAAAAAGAGTATGATCGATTCCTAAACAGAAGATCTAAGTACAAAATTTTTGGAAAAGTATGACGGTGGAGATCGAGCATTGCAGCGGCTTCTTTACTCCGTTGACGATCTGACGACAAGTTGAACTTGCTTTGGCTTTCTGGTGCTGGTGATTGAAACTCTAGGGTTGCCAATCAAGAGGGTACCAAAGTTGAAGATTTTGAAGCATCTTTATCGAAGGAAAACTCCTTTAATTTATAGGGGACCACATATGCGATGTGCATAAGGATTGTGCAGTAACGTTGCACGTAGAGATATGAAAGAATCTCGAGGTTACACGGTAGAGGATGTTGTTGAGCTGACACGTGGCAGATGCTGGGATTCTTTTTTATCAAGACCTTTGAAAGAGTTATCAACAACTGAATAAACGACATCTAGCCTATGTTTATTGTTGATCGGATGAACCTAAGTAGATTCTGTTCCTAACTCCGAGGTTGGATTTTGTCTTATCTTAGGGGGCATTTGTTTAAACAAACCGATTGGATATGGCGCTCATTTATGATAACAAAGTCCATCCTTTCTATGTTTTAAACAAACCGATAGGATAGGGCTCTTATCAACAGAATCGAACTCTGTTATATCTTAAGAGCAGTGGTTTAAATAAACCAATTTGGGTACTATCTGAAAAGATACTCGTGGAACCATACCAACTGCGCTTCTGACGAAGCTTCTATGTTACTGCACTTCTGGGCTACGATTAGACTACTCTTTAGGAGATGGAGTCATTGCGCTTTTAGAGCGACAAGGCGACTGTACTTCGGGCGACGGAGTCACTGCGCTTTTAGGGTGACAAATGGGCTTGTGCTTCAGGCGACGAAGTCACTGTGCTTTAGGGCTATAAGTAAACTTATGCTTTGGACAACGGAGTCACTGTGCTTAGGGCGACGAGTAGACTTGTGCTTTGGGCAACGGAGTCACTGTGCTTGAGAGAGAGCAGTGGCCTTGTGCTTGAGGCGACGAAGTCACTGTGCTTTTAGGCGACGAGTAGACTTGGTCCTGAAGATGAACGAGTTACTGCGCTTTTGGGTTATCGCCAGGGAGCTGTAGAAGGAACGAGCTGGCTGCGGTCATGAGTCGAGTAGAGGGCACAGTCAGTTGTTTGCGCTTCGGGGACGAATGAGCTAGTTCTGTTGAAGTCTGTTAAGAGCAATTAATGACTGCTCTTTTAGTGGACAAGTCGGTGTCCTTATCTTTAATTACAGTCGTCGTTTAGGAGAATTTTAAGAAGTTAGTAGCTTAGGATTCAGTCGAAATAAACCTATTAAATGAGGTTCATTATGCTGAGTTTCAGGTTCATCATTAATTCGGGAGTCTTTGACCGACGGCCATGTGGCATGTGGGTTGGACCACACTCACCTTAATGAAAGGAAGCTTTTCTAAAGGGTTGTGTCTTCTGTCTCTTAACATTCCTACCGTCATGCTCAATCCCGACTTAGCTTCGAATGGCCGTTGGCCTTGCACAAGTCGACAGTTGGTTGTGGATCCCTTCGTTCCAAGAAGCTGTGTACTTGTAGAAGAGCTGCTGCTGAGTTTTGAGATATACTAGAGCATTTGGCATAAGGAGTTCAAACCTAAACAACATCTTGGACATCTTCAAGGTTCGGGCTATAACTGCTTCATTAGCCAAAATGGAGTTCCTCTATGTCTGGCTATGAAGGGGCTTGAGGAAGTGATTCGCTCTGACGAGCTGCGCGTCTGTGAAGATTAACCCCTTGTAGAGCACCTGTGAAGATTAACCTCCTTGTAGTGAAAATTAACCCTCTTGTAGATTTCTAGGTGCTTTAGTTCTTTTTCATGATGAATCTGTAATAGATCCTTGTAGGCATTATTTAAATAAAGATGCTCTTTTCTTGTAATCATGATGAATCTGTAATAGATCCTTGTAGGCATATATAATAAAGAACTCTTTATGAACTATGTTTTCTGATCTTCTGTCTGCGCTTTTGGGTACCTGCACTTTTGTGAAGTTTTCTGTAGCAAGAACACTACCTGTGATTTTGATATGTCCGCACTTTTTCATGCTTCTACAATGACGGCCAGAGAATAAAGGGTATATATAGGCTATGGCATAGACCGTAAGAAGAAATTAGGTTTAAGTCTCCTAATGGATCTAGGTATCCCGTGTTCAGCCCGAACACACAACCCTGGCCTACTAACAACAGCTTGGTCCACTAAAGAACTATTGTTGCACTATCTTCCTAATCCAAAATTACGTTTATGGGCAAATTCTTATTATATGCTTGTTTGTCTTCCCATTCTAAGATATGGCACGTCCGTCAATCAAAATATGTTATTGACAACTACATTGATCGGCATCATTTATTCTTAAGTAGTACCACTCAAGTTTACTTGTCATGTCGGATATAATCCA